>VZRF01000039.1:0-64723 GCA_013396875.1 Vireo altiloquus
CACTGATAATTTGTTTAAGCATTAGGCTAAATAAATAGTAAGAATGTGTATTCCAGACTCTATGATTGTTCCTCAAAAGTAATGTGATACACTCAATTCAGGATTCCTTAGGGTCTCAAATTATTAAAAATATATGGAAATTTATGATTCTGAACTGAAAAGTTGTCTGCAGTGAAGGTTCAAATGGTTTTCTCTAGATATATAACTCATGATGCATTGAGTATATAAAGACTCATCATATATAAGATGAATTCTTGACATCTTAGACCTCTTTGAGAGGTAGATAATACTTGTTCAGTTTAAACTTTACACCATAAGCTGTGAAAGGCAGAGAAGAAACCCCCTTTTGGTGTACCTGTGGTTACATTTGAGAGAGGAAGGGAAGAGCTTATAAAGAGTCTCAGGATAGGTAAGTTGACAGTGTTTGGAAAAGAATAATGAGGCATAGACATGAAAGAAAACTGCATACCTTGCACAAGCTATTATGACATATTGGTATTTCTTATCCTCTTGAATTGCTTCTTTGTCTCCAATTTTTGACCAGGGCACAAGCTGATATGCTGTAAACCATGAGAGTTTAAGAAGCGAAGAGCCCTGTTACTTTTTGCACTGTTTTGTTTGGCACCACTGAGAAAAGGAGAACTATGTGAAATGTTGGTATAAACAATCAGACACAACACAGTTCAAGAAACAATTTTCAGTCCTACTGGATAAATATAGCCTCTGGGTAATATAAATTGTGAGAGTATGGATTTAACACTAATGTCAATGAGCAAACTCATGTTTCCTATATTTTGGCAGGAGAAGCAAGAGTACAACTTAAGAAAAGGGTTTGCAGTGGATATAAATATAAATATTAAAAAAAAAATCATCTCTGTGAAACGCAAGAGAAACAGAAATTAGCACATATAGTTATGTATTTATATACTTCCAGTACAGAGAGAGTGGAACAGATATGTAAATTTAAAAAGACTGTGGTTTATACAGGTTTGAAAAATAGGTATTAAAGCAATTAAAAGAACTCTAGCTTATCTGAATGATTAATTCTGTTTTTCTATCTTGCATAATTTAAAAACTCCATGTATTTATACATTATTTTCTAATGAGAGGTGTTCATTTACCTTACTTTAAATATAGTCGTGCATCCTTAATTGTTTTCCAATACAATTATGCACATTTGTGTCCAAATAAATCCTATTAAAATACAACATTTTTAATATATTTTTCAGCAAATATCAAAGAACAAATTTAATACGATATTCAGTAACTATGGAAAACAAGATGCTATAAGGATAGAACAGAGGATGTATAGCCAATTATTTACTTAGGAAGAGTAGAAATGAGATTTGGGAGTCTATTGTACTTTTTTTTGCCTTGTGATGAAATCTTTTAAATTCACATGAAAAAGATGACTGATATAAGAGGCGTTTAAGTGTTGTAGTTCTATCTTTAGAACCGTATTATGTCATGGTTATTTTCCTATCTAAAAACAACATAAAAATGTATAAGACTTCACCTATTTTATTTTGAAATTCACAAAAGTATGAAGTAGCAACATTCTGTAGCATTCTATATGAAAAAATAGTTTTAATTCCAGAGAAAAAGCGCCTGGGCATCCAATTTACCAATGTGAAAGGGACTTTACACTTTTCAGTCAAACAGCTGATTAAGCTGTTAGTAAATTATTCAACAGGACATATTAAGGAAATAGGTATTTAAAAGGCAAAATTATGTTTAGGACACCATCTACTACATTAGCAGTAGATCAAAAAATATCTATAAATAAATGGAAATTATAATCATACAGTAAGTATTTTTTAGAATGTGGATTGATTGCACTAAGAAAATATATTGAAAAAGCTTTCTCTTAACATGTCACAAGGTAGAGAAGGAATAGCCTCTGAAGAAGATCAAAAGAGGTGGGTTTAAAAGCAGTAAAATTTATACTACTTAGAGGAATAAGAATATCCTAAGCAAGCCAAGAAAAAGAATAATATAAAGGATCATGAAGAAATAAAAGAATATTGTAAAAATCAGAAAAAGCCACAAGATAAATAACTTCAGAATTTATCTAGCATACTAAATAGATTGACATCATCCAGTGTAAATACTGGTAAATCACCTGTAATACATAGAAAGTAAACCAAACAAAGAAATTAAAACTGTAAAAAAGAAACAGGGCATCATGTCTCAACTCTTCCATCAATGCAACATTAACTTTCTGATTACTAAAAGCCAGATACTCTTGGTTAAATTAAACTTTCTAATGGGCAGTACCACACCAGTAGAAATAGTGGAGTAAATGCAGGAGCCTTGATTTGGCCCAAACCAGGCCAGGAGACACTTGGAGACAGAGTCAGAGCAGTGGGTATTTGCTTTATTCAGCACACCAGGTGTGTGCGGATCGCTCCTCCAAAACACACACACCAGTGCTCCCTACAGCACAGTATTATGAGTTAAATCATGAATATTCATCACATTCTTTGGGACAGGCATGGTCATACAAATTATTTCTCAGAAGTCATTAAGATCATTAGCATACGGGTCACGCATGCCCTGTGTGTCCTGGTGGTCACACTGAGGAAGGCTCCTCCTCTTTCTCGAGGTCTTTCTGATGAAGGTTAGTAATCTTCCTCACAATGCCCTTTTCACCTTTCTCCCTGGGGCACGTGTAGTCCTTTGAAGAATGATTCAGCAGTTTCTGAGATGATCTTTGTCCCCTCTATCTTGACAAATTAGGGTGAATTCGGCTTCTTAGGTTTTGTAATAAACATTTGCTGTCTGAACTAACATTTGCTGTCTCCTAATAGTTAACCATGCTTACATGAGTTAGGTATTGACTGCCCCTTCCTCAGCCTTCAGAATACCTTCAGCTCCTAAAATATGCAATGTTTAAGAATTTTATTTACAAAACCTTGGCTCCATAAGGTCTGGTCCCTTTAGAAAAATTTCAGACTGCAGATGTACTTATAAAATATAGGATTTTAATTCTGAATTGTTTAATATAATATTTTATTCAAATTGGGAACAGTTGGTGAATAAACCTAGGCATTTCTAAAAGATTAAATGAAGAGAATGATCACCATTTTCAGTTTACATATAGTCACTTTTGCCAATTTCATACATAAACAGTCCTAATGGATAGTGAACTGAAATAAAAGTTCATTATGAGATGATACAACTACTTCATATCCTAAACCATATTTCTAAAAATAGGATTTTATTGCCTCACTAGAACTATAGATCACACATTGTTATATTTTAACACCCAGTTCTTTCAAAATCAGTGAGGCGCTCTGGCCTTCTTCACAGTGCAGCTGAAGATATTTCTTAAATTGTCAATGACTTCAGTGATCTCTCTCTACGTTCAATGCTACCAGACTTCTTAGGAATGACCCATGAGTCACTGTAGCTCTTGTTTTCACTCTAATTATTGTCAAGAAATGAGATTATAAAATATGCCAGTTCCTGTGTAAACCCTGAAGTATGAGTATACGTTATGATGTAATACAAACTCATCTTTCAATTATTATCAGTATATTTGGTTCAGAATTTGAAAAGAATAAATTTGATTTTTTTAGCATATTCATAGCTTGTTAAGAAACTTCCATAAGAATATATAAAACAAATTTTTTCAAAAGTGAATTCTTTTTCTACCAGTGATTTAAGTGCCAGAATATTTCTAAGAAATAATTTTTTTAAGAAATACTGTTTTTTTGTTTTAATACTGAGAGAAGAAATGTGGATTTTAGCTAAACAATACAAAAAAATGTGGAGGATGCTAAACAATACAAGTAATCACCAAATAATTTCAGTATCTTTTGTTCTTTCATTTTTTTTAATATAACTTTAGTTGAATAGGTGGGGGTCTTTTAAAATTAAGACTATGTGTACAGAGACTTTTTAATATCTGTGTACCTTAGTGATGCTGAATATAATAGCTTCAGCTTCACTTGTATAATTCTGATGCTTAGAATTTTCATGTTTAAAAAGTTCTGCAAGTTTAAAGAAAAAACATCTTGAATGATCAAAATTGGCAAAACTCAGCTGTGACAGATGCACTCCACCTGTTTGAACTAGCACAAGGACTATAGCACAAATTTATGATCAACATGTAGGACTAATCTAACTTAATCCTATTGTGGGTGGATGTCCGTGAGAACTTAGCACCTGACACCCCAAAGGGCAGTTTGGCTGGAGACTGTGCTGATTACAGGCCAAAACTGCATGAATGCAGCAGAAAATCTGATTACAGGTGTTGACTGTCACTTCACACTATAAATATTTGCAGCCATCAGGGTCCATTGAGCTCTCTCTCTGCAGCATCTGTTTGTACCCTGGTGATCTTACCTCAAGCAGGGACACCTCTCAAGACTACCTCTCGAGGCTGAGAGCTCCCTGACCTGACACCAGACACCTGTGAGTTGCTGTAATTTTCTGTATGCATGTAACATTTGAAATGCATTTAGTTAAGTCTTCATGAAAACTTAGTAGCAAACTGACGACTAATCCGTGTGTACTTATTAAATTATTTACATACCTAAATTTATTGACTAAAACTTCATACCTGTCTGAATGAGTTCTGACTACTTTACTGCAACAACAGCCCACACACCAAGACTACTGTCTTGCTCTCTCTCTTGTGACAATTCTATTAATTTCAACAAAGTTTCCTGAAACCCCTTTTTAAACATTGACTATGATTCCTCAACAGGTCATGCCAAAGTTATTGAAATACCCTTAAGCATAATGGTCCTTTTTTAGGAAGGAAGGACTGATATTATTTTTTTCTATCCTGTAATTGTTCATTTCCCAATAGAACAGTGTTTTGTTTCTAAATCTTGTCTTTAAGGACTACTTCATTAATACTGCTACTCATAACAACAGTAGTAGTAAAAATATGCAGATATTAGTAATAGAAAAAGTTTATTTTTTGCAAGCATTTCCCTCTAACTGTCCATAAAGTATTACTCCTTTTTATTGTTTTCTTAATATTCCTATATTTAAGAAGATACATGCTGACAGTGAAAACTGATACGCAATGAAGAAATTATTTTTGCTGTTGTTGGTCTGAAGTATTAGTTTTCTTAAATAATTTCTTCAGGTATGTCTCTTTGATGAGTGCTTATCAAAGGTGTTGATAGAGTATCACCCAGTAATCCAGAGGTTTATCACTGCATTCTGCAAAAAATTCACTTTGGTGATGAAGCAACAGTTTGAAGGTCATAATAATCTGTGAAGGTCAATTTCCTGAAGCATGGTTCAAAGCTTTTGCTACACTCAGGGGTGAACAGGGTGTTTTACTGAAGCCTACTTCAATCAAGAGCTAACTTGTGAATAATCAAGAAATACTGCACAAATACTTCTAAGATCCACTTTTCTAATCCAAAGATGTAATAGGATGCAGCCAACCATGGTAATTCAACTTGGAACAAGTTATTATCAGATAGAAAACATGTTGGTAGGCTGAAAGGTGCTGGGGACTTTAAAGACTTCAAATGTTTTCTTGAATAGAATATGCACTTCTTTTACTTGTTTGTTTTCCCAAATGTGTCATTTATCTGCCGCAGCAGAGCCTTTTCTATCCAAGGCAAGAGAATAAAGTGGGGTAGTGGGGGGAGGGGCAATGCACCAGCCTCTAGCAACATCACTCTCTAAATTCTATGATTCTCTAAAATTCTGTTACCAATTAACTTTACACCCTCTCGCACAAACACTGTGTATGCAGATCTCTCTGCTGCAATGTACCCCATCATTAGACTGGTATTTTAGCCCAAAGGAATGCAGGAAGATCTCCTGAACAAACAGTATAAATTACCTTACTAGAACAGAGACAGGAACCATTAGGGATCAGTGGAAACATTTATATTGAACTTCTTTTGTGTTGAAGTTAAGAGCCTTAATTTGCACTTTAGAAGTTCCTTGTATCTGTTTTTACCTTAGGCTGTAACTACACATGCTTTTTTCTCTCTTCTCCATCTACCCCTCCCATTTCCCATGGTTACTAACACCTCAGAGAATTCTTAGACTGAGGCTTGAAATCCCTCTAGTACAAAGAAAAGCTTTGGAGCTTTTCTCCTCAATCTGTGCCACTGCTTAATCATTGCTGTAATTACTTCCACCACACCTATCATATCCATTTGGAACTTCCTCTATTCAGTTTACCCTTCTTTGGTCCCATCCTCTGACCAGGCACAGCTGTGAGGAGTTGGTCTCTGTGTCCTTTTCAGGACACCTGCTACTCGGAAGGTAATGTTACTCAAGACTAGTCTAGAGACAGGGTTCTTCAAAAAGAAACTTCTTTCACGTTTTCACATAAGCACAAATGAATGCTGTTGCAGTACACCTGAGAGGAACACTGACAGCAACACAAGAACACTTGTGAAGAGGACAACTATTAAAAATGTTTGGTTTACTGACTATATAGAAATCAAAACAAGTTCAATAGTCTGAGCCCTATTCATTTCTTACTTTATAAAAATAATGTCAGGAAGGGATTGACCTCAGAAAGTTTAGTCTCTCTCTATAAGGGTTGATTGTATAATTCCGCAGATATAAAAATCCAGTTGTATACAGTTACACGATGATTTACATTTTGCTGGCACAGCAGTCATTACAATCAGCAAGACTTTTAAGTTCAAAGCTGTAGATGAACTCTATCTCTTTACTCAAGTAAGATAGTTTTGTTAAAATACTTTCTCCCCTTCTGAGTATTTTTGGTGGAGTTTTTGTTTTCTTGTCTTTTTGTTGGAGTGGTTTGGGGTTTTTTGTTGGGGTGGTTTGGGTTTTTCTGTGATGTGAAAAAGAGGACATGAAAGCATAAAACCCAGATTCATAGATGTAAGGTAAAAGGAATACCTATCCGAATACCCATGCTGCATTTCTCTGTCAAGACATGATATTTCCCCATTTTATTAATCTTTCATCTTGTGTATTTCAAAGGTCAGATTTTAATAAGAATTAACCTTGCCTACGCATGTAATTCCATGTCTGCATTTTCAACACTTAATACTACAAATGCATTTAAAAACTAGGCTTTTTTCACTAAAATTGACAAATTAGGTATGTTAATTAAATTTTTCAAGCAGTTTATACTTGAAAAGGGCACATGCTTGTGCAGAATCAGAATTCACCTGTCCCACCTTCACTAGCGAATTGCACAAGAATTTTTTCAAGTTTCTACCTTATCTTTGACAGAAATAACACAAACCCCCTAAAGTCTCATAACATCCCTACGTTTTCATGTTTCTTCCTATGTTTTTCCTTTAATAACTTTGTTGAGTAATTTTTCCTTTCTTCTTTCTTTTTGGTTTTTGTTTGTTTGTTTAGTTTGGTTTGGTTTGGTTTTTTTAAATCTTTAAAACTTTTTCTATTTGTAAACTCTTATCAAGCACTTTAAACAAGTTAGTTTCTCAGACAGAAGGGTTATGGTAAAAGAAATAATGAAAACAGAACAGTAGATTTACTTTAAACTCAGATCTCCACCTACCAGATCTGATTGATCTTTGAAGAGAAATTAGCCCATTAGTTTTCTGCCCCTTTTATGTTTTTTGAATGCAACTCTTCTACAGTTAATCAAGAGGAATTTGTTGCTGTTATGTTCAGAACTTGTGTACAAGATGCTAACAGGCCTGTCCCTTGTGCAGCTCTGCCACCCCATCCTAAGTGAGTCACTATGGTAGTAATGCAAAGGAACTCAGGCGTTTATCCCCTTGGCGAATTTCTCTTAAGCATTGATAGCTGATATTTCAGTAATGAGTAAAAAAGCTAACAAGGTTTGCCAAGAGGATGAAATGCTGCTGGAGAAGGGTGACAGGCTGTGTGTCAGATCACCAGACTCCATCCAGGCATCAGTACAGGACAGAGATTATAATTTATAAACCACTCTTACTCATAGCAGTCAAGTGCCAGTGATAGAAAGAGCAACAAATGCAATTTAATTTGTAACTGGATGATTATTTCTCTTACATTGTATATATTCTCAACACCCTAGGCAAAGCAAACCATCCCTCCTCACCAAGACATTTTTTTTTGCCAGTCACAATGAGGACACTCTTGCATGGCATGCATTCCATTGCAAATAAGCCACAAGGTTTTTAAGTAGTCATATGCTTCTTTGAACTACTCATGTAAATGATTTTTCTTGCAGTTGGCACATATAGCCCTGACATTTTGTTTGCTGCAGTCCTTTGTAACTTTCCTTTTTGTGACAAAGAAATTTGTGGAAAGTCTGAAAACCATGCAAAGAAGTATTTTAACCTATTCTTTTTGCACATTTTAAAAACTGCCTAGACCAAAATAGAATCCTAACTGTGGAATTAAAGATTTTAACATTGTAAATTATGGAGGCAAATTAAGTCACTGGGTGCTTTGCAGACACAGCAGATGATAGTGCACAGTATAGTACCCTATAAACATTTATAGTACCTAAAACTACAACATTTGAAGATTTGTATTAAAGAAATGCCTGAGTTCATAATAATATTAATGTTAAATTTAATTTTTTTATAATTTATTTTACATTTCTGACTTCTTTAGTTTCGTCAGGATTTCTTCACAACTACCCAAAAGGAAGTTGTACTGAGGTGGGTGTTGGTCCCCTCTGCCACATCTCAAGTGAAATGATGAGAGGAAATGGCCTTAAGACTCACCAGGAGAGGGTCAAGCTCAGTTACTTGAAAGATTTTTTTTCACTGACAAAGTGATGAGGCATTGTAACAAGTTGCCCAGAGAGGTGGTGGAGTCATTATCTCCAGCAAGGTTCAAGAGGCACCTGCAGATAGTGACTAGAGATATGGTAAGGAGTGATTATGTTGGTTCTGGGTTTAGGTGATATTGGAGGTCTCCTCCAACTCTGATCCTCTGAAAATATTGCAGAGTATCATATGTACAAGCCCAGCCATAACAACAGTAATACTCTCTTCTTTTCAATGTTCTAAAATAATTTAAAATAACAAAAATGCTCTAAGGAATTTATCTTCAAACATATCAAGTTACTTAAAGGAGGAATCACTTTTCATAATAGCAATTTCCAAGTATAAATTAACTTTGACATTATTTCTTTTCCTCTCGTTTTGATTTTAGCAACTGTGGTCTGTAAAATACAATTTCTGACCTAAACTTAGCAAACCATTAGTAGTAATCTAAAATAAAAATGGATTTTCAATGTCACTTTTTGTCCTGGGTTGCAGTGTATTCTATCACCATCTTCATGAGCTGTTGAAACCAGGTGGGGCAGTGCTCCCTGCCTCCTCCTCTGGATTATCTCCTGTTAATGGCCCATCAGTGCCTTGCCCATGACTCACCTTCCCATTGTGAGATGTTCCACCCAAAGGGAGGTACCAAGCATTCCACCTTGGAGATAATCTGAGATTTTGAACACCATATATAGCCCTTACCTACTGGATTCCCAGAGGACAGGAGCTACTGTTGGACCTTCAGGTGAAGACCAGACCCCTTTTTCTACAGGATCACTGCTTCAACAGGACCACTTCATCTGGACTGCTACCACCGCCCTGACTAACAGGGTGTCAGTTTGTATTCTGACTCCGTCAGTGTTCTTGTACTATTGCATTTATTTTTTTTTTTAATTTTCCTATTAAATTATAATTCTGACTTGCGATCTCCCGCTGGTTTGTTTTCAAACTAGTACACCTTTCCACAAAAATTCATAAAGCTAACTGCTTTATAGGATGCCCTGGATAACCTCTTTTTGTAACATAAAAGGAATTCAGATCAAGAATTCTTACCTGTACCTTGTTATTTTGATCCTTTATCAAAAAAAACGATGACAGAAAAGAAGAGGATCAACTATAATTTCTCAAGGCCAGTTCACTTATTTCAGGGAGGCCAGAATAGATGCCCAGATTTCAAAACACTTTTAGTTTCTTCCCAAACCTAGTTAATTCTCACCACACTCTTGAACTCTGTTTGCAGTTATCTTCAGTCAAATCTATTTTCTTATAGCCTTGTAGTCTGTAAAAAAAAGAATTTGGAAAATAAGCTCAGTATCCCTGACTGGAAAATCCAGGAGGCAGTATTCCATGCTATATTCAAAACAGCAAGAGTATCCCTCAAACAGGGTGCCACTCTTGCAGTCTAATTATCCCTGGAATAAGCTTGAGGCTGAGTGGGCACTCTGGAAATTGTTTCTTGGGCCTCCAAATTATAACTCCATATCTATGGTTTCTAGTCTTGCAGACATGTCATAGGATGAAGATTTTCACCTCAGAGGATTAAAATATTTCACAAAAATGCATGGAGATCCAGGACAGTTGTGGGTTTGAAATCCATAAATAATTTTAATATTTTCTTTTTCTGTAATGGAGAATTGGGATACAAGACTGTATTATGGTCACTATGTACAGACATTTAGGAATGGTCTGAAGAGCTAGAGAAATGCTGAAATTCTTTCTTCTATACATATCAATGAATCTCAATATCAGTTATTTCTGCAAATACAGTGACACAAATGACTTTATAATATACTAACACAGAAACAACTGAGATTATCTACAGTTGTGTATATATTCACATCCAATAAGTGAAGGAAATGTTTCTGCAAGTGTACTTGTTATCTGTGTTTTGAATATAGTGTTTAAGAATACTTAAGGTGACAGTGCTGCCAAAAATGAGTCATTTTAATCCTGTGTATTCTTCATGGCTGTCTTCCATTCACATTGCAAACCTCAGAAAGCAGCTCTAGTTTAACCCCTTAACCCCACTCATCAGAATGAAATCAAAAGTGAGGATCAGGATGTGTGGCAAAGGACAGAAAAGGGTGCTAGGACCAGTCTTTCCAGCACTATTACAAAATTAGATAAACTTCTGCTTAAGAGAGTGTAGGAGACATTTTTCCCCTCAGTTACTTATAGTAAAATACTCCAAGCGGTGACTAGCATGGTTCCAAGAGCATCAGAATGCTTGGTGTCACATTGATTAGCATACTGAGTCGCCTCCCTGTGATGCACTGACCTGCCAGGAGGCTCTGCACATGCCTAGATTTCTACTTGGTTTGTTCTCACTACTTATTTTTGGTGCTTGTCAGAAGCTATGGGATCTTGGATCAAAAGAAATCATCCATTTGTTTTGTTGCAAAAGATTTTACCAGTATTAATGTGAAATGGATCAGAAAGTGCCAGGATTACTGAATCTTTTGACTCTCTGGCCCCTTCTGCACTGTAGTGTTTTGGCCACTACAGCCATTTTGAGAAAGAAGTAGACCCTTTCTTGTTTCAAGTTTATGCAGCCTTTTTCTGTGCGTTTAACAGTAGGAAACCTCTGACTGTATGTAGCACAGTTGCAGAAATGGATGTGATCCATGGTCACATTTATTTAATACGAGTGTGGGGACAGAGAGGAAACATATTAGAAGTGAAATAAAGGTTTCACTGGATGCACAATGTGAAGAAAAAGGGTAATTTCTGGAATTAAAGAAAAATACCATATAGTAGTTAGCAGAATTCTGAGACCTTTAGGGCACTTGTTTAGAATAAAAAGCCTGCACTTAACATGACTGCAAGTAGCCCAATGATTAAAGATATTTTTAAGCAATGTATGGGACCTATATTGAATAAAACCTTTATTTTTTTTACTTTTCATTACATATGTTAAAGCTAGTTGAGTTTATCAGTGGTTTTTGATGCTACGAATTTTAGAGCAGAGGTTTTTTGCTTTGCAATTTTTTTTATTTGTTGCTGTTTCTGAAAGGTCTGAAGATTATTTTTTCTTGTTTGTTTGGAGATTTTGGTGAAATAGTTATTTGTATTTGATCTCTGTACTATTTTTCACGGGTAAAAAGAGGTTGGCAAGTCATCTTGTTTCCCTTTCTTCTGTCATAAATACTCATTGAAATCTTTTGTCCTTTAGTGTGACAGATATCAATTTGAAATGCAAAAGAAAGGGAGTATCTGGAGAAAGAACAAGTGAATTGTATCCAAAATGTGATCTCTATACTATCCAAATGAATAGGTAGCTCTTCCTCTCTTTTTAAAATCCCATTTCCCAAAACTGGTATTTTCAACTGATTTGAAACTTCAGAATCAGACATTTCATATAGCATTTCCAAAATTGCAGACAGTCCTTACCACTGGAAGATACCGGGAGAGCACAGAAAATCATTGAACCCAAGAATGCATGGGTAGATGTCACTGCTCACCCACCTTTGTTTTTCTGAGCTATAAAGAATCAGATTGATAATTCCACAAGAGGCATATAAGGAAGGAAGAAAATATTATCTCCTCCAAAAGGCCATGTGAGTGGTTACCAAGACCAAAGGACTATTAGCTGGGGATTTAATGAAATGTGATATAGAAAATTTATATTGTTTGTTCCCTCTATCTGCTGCAGCTAAAACATGTGTCTTGGTCAATTTATCCTTTTTCAACCCATACAGTGCATCACAAAATTAAGATAATTACGTAGAACTCAAGAGACAAATGCAGAAACTGTCTGCCATCAGAAAAAAGCCAGACAGGAACATAAACCACTCACTTGAGGATGCTGGGGTCTAAAGCCCAGAACATTCCTGTCCACTGTTGTATGTTTGCAAATTTCCAAATATTAATAATAATGAAAATTTTTAGCTTTTCAGGAAAGACTAAATAAAAGCAAAGGGAGAGAAAATTCATCTACTAATAGAAGTGCTCTGCTCTTTTAAAATCAATTCAAAGGATTCTTGAGCCTCTAACACTGTTAAGTTTCTTAGACAAAGTCAAGAAATTTTCTATTTCCTTCTGTTTTGGGATCAGTTTCATCCAGCTTGGAGTTCCATTTTGGTATCTGTAAAGTGACAAGCAACAAAATAGGAAATTATTCATATTTTGTCAAGCTGTCAGCTATCCAAGTTCTACAGTCAAAGTGTATACCTGCTCATCACAGAGTTATTAACATTTTGAAGATCAACTCTCCACAGTCGCTTGACACAACAAAAGACAATTGACATGTTTCTGGTTTCTGTAGTCACTTCTAGTTTTTTATTACAGAACCAGCAGAGAACAGTATCTGTGCTGTGTTTTCAGTCTTTCGGCTGCATAGAGATACAGAAAAGCGAGCAGTCCTGACAGAAGGCAGCAAGAGAGGAGAGCAGAAGGAAGGAGCTGTCTCATACCATGATGTGGTCACAGGAGCCCAGGCTGGCTCAAACACACTGGCACCGTGCAGGTGTGGGGAACTGCTTCGGGTTTAGGCTTCCCAAAAGTGGAACCTTTAGAGCTGCTTGCTCTACAGTGCAGGATGGCTGACCACCGTCAAGGCAGGAGTAAGGGAGGAGGAGGCTCTCTGTATGAAGTTCCAAAGAAGTTTATTCCAGGAGGGGTCAGGGACAAAGAGCCCTGGGGTCAGAAAGAGCCCTGAGCACTACTGCGCACGGTTTCACATACACCCTGAAACTGGCAGGACAGTACTCTTTATAGCCTGGTCAGGGGTTTGGAGGGGAGGGATAGCACGTGAGATTGATGGGATGACAGCGAACCGCAGCAGGTAAGGGGTGGAGAGGATTGGTCACATGCCCCAATGGGGCTTTGACGATCAAGGGTTTTCCAGAGGGAATGATAGGAACACGATTGGATGAGCTGGGATGGACAGGGAAGGGTCTGGAAAAGGGGGCAGAGAATAGTGAGTGGCAGGGAGGATGGGAGGGGTTTAACAAGAAGGGACAGGGGAGATACTAAAACACAAACAAGGATTTGTGACACAAATCTTAGGACAAACCAACGCAGGGGGAACTTAGAAAAGTATAAATGCATTGCAATAATACCATAACAAGGGCACTTGTCTGGGAGAAAAAGCTGGAGCATGTGTGAATTAGGACAGTGGAACTGTAACAGAGATTGTGGAAGAAGAAACAGGCTGCCTTGCAAGAGGATGGGGAAATTAGGAAACACTGAAAAAGCCTTGTCGAAATGAAATACAGACTAATGTTCAGAATCAGTTACATTCGAATATGCCCAAATTAAATCCTGGAGTTGCATGAAGTGACTGAAGGGGAAAAAAAAAAAAAAAAAAAAAAAAAAAAAAAAAAAAAAAAAATTTNGAAATAATATTTAATTAGACTTAAAAATAAAATATGTTTTATTTTGCAATTTTAATTTTTGAAACTAATTTTTTCAACACCAGTGATTCTATGGATCTGATATTGTTTATCATTTAATTTCATTTCTCCTAAATACCATAAATTCTTGAGTTCTCATCGACTCCTGTTTGCATATATTTCACTGGAAGCTTCTTGCATTACAAGACTTCAGCTCCCTTCATACATTCCTGCAACTAACACTGAACACAGCAAAGGTGCAGTTACAGTCTGTTCTGTTCCCTACTCCCAAGAGAAACCTGAAGTCTGAAACACGTGATTAGGACTAACGGAAAGTTATTATTGACTCTAACTCTCCCTCAGCTACTGAAGTAACCAGTAGCTTTTCTCACTAGGCTCAAAATATTCAGGATGTCTACCCCCAATTTTGACAGTTTCTAGTTGGTCAAATCTCTATTTAATTGCTTCCAGCAGTCACTGCCATAATTTTTGTCCTCTTTTTCAGCTAAACACAGCTTTACTTCTGCAGGTTCTAGACAAATAGATCCTACAATTACATCTCTGCACGTGTGGAATATGTTGTCTTGCTATTTCCCAACTTCTTTCAACAAACAATATCATTAGATGTCAAACCTTGTCATATTCTTAACTCAAACAGTGGCAGTTTACCCTGCTGTCATCCAGGAACTGTTCTGGCACCTTCCTACCCACAGCTGTCTGGAGGAGACATCCCAAGGCACACCTTTCCCTCCAGAAAGTTCTTCTCTGTTCCATGTGTCATCAGGTGCTGTTCCTTGGTTCCTCCCCTGCTGTCCCCCAACTGGTTATCCTCTTGTCACTCTTCCCCGAATCCACCCCTGAGCCTTTCCCTCATTGGTCCTCATGCTCCCCACCCCCCTCAGTATAAGATCCCACGCACAACCTTGCTCCTGGTCTTTCCCTCTGGACCCACCGCAGAAAATAAACAGTGCTGGTGCCCAAGGGAGAGACCCTTCCTGACTTCTTTATCTCCACGGGCACACTTCCATCGGGGAGCAGCCTGCCACCTAAAGAGGAGACCGCAAGGTCCACTATATACATGCCAAAAGGGCATCAGGACATCTGCTGTGGGACACGGTGAGCCTTGGGCAGCCCTCAAACAGCGTCAGCTGTTGACAAAGACCTCCCAGTCTAGGTTTGTCTGCACAACATGAGAGAGATGAGTCCTGAGATTGAAGTGGGAAGACAAAGAAGCAAAACATGACAAAATGGGAAAGCTAGGCAGATAGAGGAATGGCACATAATTAAAACAATAAATTAAATCCAGCAAAGGGGAAGATGTTTACCATGTGTGAAAGTGCTCAGTGCTTCTTTTGAATATGCCAGCTGAACAGTCACAAACCTCCAACGCATGCACAAATTCAAACACAGAAACTGACACTGAGCAGACCACTGAATTGTTTTGAGCTTCTGTACAAACCACACAAATGGAGGCAAGTGAAATGCTCACCACGTTACCTATGGAGAAGCTTAAAAGGCCACATGAACCAATATTAAAGGAGCAGCATTAGCCTGCTTTACATCAGCATTAACAGAGGAAACACTACAGTAGGAAACAGTCTGAAAGCATATAGCACCCTCCAAGCTGGCAAAATACAGAC
Source organism: Vireo altiloquus (assembly GCA_013396875.1). NCBI lineage: Eukaryota > Metazoa > Chordata > Aves > Passeriformes > Vireonidae > Vireo > Vireo altiloquus. The sequence goes on from VZRF01000039.1 coordinate 15,670, forward strand.
GCTTCCCCTCCAGGCAGCCAGAAGAGACACATATTGATACAAACAGTCTAATCTTAAGAATTATTTTTGTAAATTCAACAAAGCATCGATTTTAATTTATAAGTCTTAAGGAACCATTCAGATGGATGAAAATTATGCCAGCAGAATCAACACAGACCTAATAGAAATGATTACTTAAAAGACAATAGAATAACAGATGCATTAAAAAAATAGGTGTTTTCTATGTTGTTGTACAAAGAATGAAAAATCACTAAAAGATCATATAGGAAGGGATGAAACATACTTTTGCAGTATGATGATAAAGAAATGGCTGCAGAATCCAGTTATGTGTAGGATGAAACAGATTTATATTGTCTCTCCTTTATATTGTCTCTCTCTTATTTTATTGATTGCCATTTCTTTTCTACTCGCAGTAGATCCGGCTCAGGAATTCAGTGTTATCGGCAAAACTAAAAAAAGTATTTTGAAAGGCCACTAGTCCTCCAGAAGCTGTCATCCTCAAATGAGGCTATGACATGACTACACCTGATTTAATGAGTTGGAAATGCAAACGAGGTTTGATTCTAATCCTAACAGCCCCATACAAAGAAGAAAACATTATGAATGTGAACATCTAAGTGAAGGTAGTCAGTCTGGCAAGTCTTGCATGTTAAAATTGAGCACTTTAAGCCTCTTGTGGGAGGAAAAGAGTTTTGTTCTCATAACAATTTATTCTGTCACAAGAGTTCAAAATTCATAGATAGGAAGAAATTTTATTTTCAGGACATGATGTACCATCATGGGAGATATTCCTGCTCATGCACTGCTTACTACAAGCATAATCAATGACTTTATCTTGTGTTCTTACTTAATAAAGATTTGGCATTTTGCCTTTTGCAGTATTTTGTCATTAAAAGGCTCTGTGTACTCAGGGTGAGCTATTTGTTGTGAAAAAAAATTACAGATTTTTATAGCTGAGTTAAAATGAAAAGAACAAATTAAAGAATATCCTTAAGTCAATTTATACATGAAATTCTTTACTGATGGGATATGCAAATGAGAGAACTCTCAGCCAGAGTACTGAGGAATGACATAATACTCCATGGAATGGCCAATTGCAGATGTCAACTGTGAACTTTAAACATACTATCTTTTATTCATAAAAATATCTACTAAACTTCTAGCTGGAAGGAAATTTTCATCAATGACAGGTTTCTTTGGACAAACTCAGATATGAAATACCCATTTTCTAGACCTTCAAAAAGACATATATATAACTGAATATATGCTGCCTATATGGCTAAAACATCCTTGTATTCAATATTCACGTAATTTCAAAGTTATCTGCTACTAGTAAGTGATTTAAGTTCAGGATAAAAGCATATTTTTCATTCCTATTAAAATCTGTGAAGACAGTATTTAGCTCCAGACCTGTATCTAGGACTTCTTTCATACAGAAATTTGAAAGATTTTCTCCTAATGTTTCCACTCCTTTGAACATGCTGAAGTAAGGGCTGGAAAAGGTGCATTAGGAGGCTTCTCCTTCAAAAATAAGGCAAGAGGAGGAGGGCTAAGTCTCTGAACTCGAATGGACCAGCAGAATAGGTTAATTGTAAGGTAAAATCAATCATGTATGAGAAAGCAGGAAGGCAGAATGACAGGTGATTAAAAAATGATCAGTCCTCTCAAATATCATTGAAGTTCAGAGTAAGTTCCTGATGAGATATTAGGTCAGCAGGTATATATGAAAAAGTTTGCTTCTTAAAAAAGCCCCAAATGAAAAACCCACCCAAATTCCAAACCTCCAATCTTGTTTTCCTTTTTATGATTCTATGGCTTATTACAGATGAGATTTTGGAGATTGTATGCATAGGCTGGAATCTATCTTATTGACCAACTGTGAATTCCATCATACCATGATGTCTCAGCTGCCATGAAGTGAAGGTATCGTGCAGGAGCAGGGAGAGAGGCAGAATTGAATACATTACTCAACAGAACAAAAAATATCCCTCAGCTCCTCTGTCTTATGATTTGACATCCATAGTGAACTGAAACATCAAAGAAGGATCATTTGCCAGTGACACAGATGCCTAAAGCATATTTTAGCACAGGAGAGAATCTGACCCAGCACTTACTTTCTGGTGTGCCACCCCACACAGTTGTGTGAACTGTTACAGAATCAGCAAAACACAAAAACAGTGATGACAACATCCAGCAGCTTTTGTGGGCCATACTCACAAATTTCTGTTGAACATAACTAGAGAAACACCTGTGTTAAACAAGATCTAGCTCATGCAGAGTGAAAATCTACTATTAAAAATGCACTAAAAAATTCATTTGAGCTTGAGGCAGAAAAGGGGCACTGTTGCAGTACTTTCAAGGCCAGAAGTGTTCTCTCTCATCTGAATCTGAATGAAGGAAATTCTTATCTCAGAACAGCAAACTAGGACCTCAAGATCATTTGCTTTGGCTAGAAATGAAACACTGGAACTTCTTTTTTCTGATTTATTTTGTGTTCATGCCTCATGATATACCTTACTGTGATTACACATGACCAAGAAGATGAAAAGAAACTGGCTGTAATGTCCTGGGCTCTCTGGACTCCTAGCTGGACTCCCAGCACCCTAGAAGAGTGCCAAAAGGTGCAGCACCTTGCAGAACCTCCAGCATTACCCGCTATAGTGGAAGGGTTCAAATTCTTTGATAATTTCCTCTCTATTCATTTTAGGATGTGAGTGCTCTGTAGAGTTCAGCATTTTCCACATTCAATTTTCTGATTTGAACGACCAAATTAATATCACAAAATTTTAACCTTTTCTCAGGAGCTTTAAATTCTGTGGAAATTCTTTCCCTCTGGTGATGGAATCATGCATTGTTATAAACTACCATATCAGAAACAGGAAAAATTATCTGAATACAACTTCTGAGTATCATCAGCCGCATGTTCTTATTAACTTCAAAGAAGTTACATCAGCATAAAATCTTAACATTATAACAATTACTATTATCCAATAGCAATGCAAAAATAATATACTGCTGACCATGTGAATGAGCAGAATGGCCTTTTTCAAGAACAGTGAACTCTGTTCTTTCACTGAAGAAAAGCCTTGCAGTTCCACCAACATCACTGTTTTCTGTGTTCCAAAAGTCAGACAGAGAGGTTTTTGGATATCTCTCTTGAATGCTCTGATGGTTGGTCCCACAACATCACCAGTACAACCACTTTCCAATGGAAGCTTTCCATGCCAGTACATTCTCACATTCTGTTTCTACCTCTTGATCCATGATTGTGTTTGTCATATTATATTAGGAAAAATACCGATCTGCCCTATCACAGATATCACATGTATCACATTATATCCACATCTTTATCACCAGTATCCTTTAGTTTTTTCCAAGATACAGCAGCAAAATATATGCCTTCTGCTCACAAGTAGACATGGACAACCTGAGTAAGAAACCTGCCAAACAGATTTTTTTTAATACTGTATTTGGCAGGACATCACTCAGCAACTCATCTTTGATCAGATTCTGCAACTGTCAGTGGTTGTCAGAGACTGCTTTATCACTAGCCTCTAGAAAGAGGATGTGAATGCTCCTAATCTAGGTAGCCTGATAAGCATTTTCTTCCTGGCTTCCCCTCTAAAGTTCAGTCTGGTCAGAATGTGTTTTTTAAAAGATATTCATATCTCTCCTAATTGCAAAAGAAAGTTTTTTAGTTTTTTAGTGGGGCATCAGAGCACCTTCAGTACATAAGAGAACCATGAACCTGAGAAGAATCTGAAAAGAGAGCTGCTGGGTAATGATGCTGATTATGACCCAATTCCACTTCTCCATATATCCTCTCTTTCTCCTCACCACAGCCCCCAGAGGGTGTCACTGTGGACCTGGCAGGAGATAAAAACAAGAGACAAGCTTTTTGCTGGAATAATTTTAGATGCATAACTCTTTGACAGAGAAAACAGCTGTTTGTGCATTTTGGGGGGNCACCCCTGATTTCCTTGCTAAACCTGAAGAAGAAACCTGGTCTGGAAATGTAGAAAATAATTTTATCCTCAGCTCTACTTGGTGCTGTTTAGTGCCTTTGGTCCACAGTTGTTAGAGACCACAATACAGGAGGAAGATGACAGAATTTTCTCGGATGATGTCAGGAAGCACTGATTCTCGACAGACCTAATCCTTACTATTTATAACCTATGTATCCCTATATATATATATATAAAATACAAACACCCATATGCTCTATGTAGGTTCTCTGTGTCAAATTGCAGAACTCAATATTTAATAAATCCAACCTCTCATCTACCTTCCTCTGAATACTTCTGAATATTTACTAACTTCTCTATTTACTCTCAATTTTCCAATCTTCTGACACCTTAATTAAAAATATTCTCATTAAAATCCATAGATCAATAAATTAAATTAAAATCTAGCATAAAATCTAGACAGACTGTGTGTTTTGCAAGAAAGAGTAACAGAAAAGCCAGAGCTCTTTTAAAGTCTCATGAAACTCATAATTTCACCTACAATTTAGGTCTTCATCTTCAAATTCTACTTAAATCCTGAGTTTTCAACTATAAGGAGGATTCATGTTTTTTTAACCAATACAACATTATGCTAAACTGTTTTTCACTTAGGGCAGGAATTTCTGATTTCTAACCCATGGTAGCATCTGGCTTCTTGGCAGGTTTCGTAGACAACTGGCAACTTACAACTAACATGTCTGTCAGATGGTAAGGCGGCTGCTGATGAGCTGTGCCTGTATCACTTCCCCAGATGTCTTCCTTTTTAAAATTCCCATTAACTCTATAAAATCTGTAGATCTGTCTGCAAACAAATTAACATGTACTTTTATGAAATGAGCTGTGTTTTTTCTGTAATTGACTGTTTTGTAGCCTTTTTTTTGAAATGTCATAAAGTTAACCTTGTACTACATTTTATTTCAGTTAAGATAGGTTCTCCTTTGTGATATGTCAGTTTCAGTTGCTCTGTTATAATTTTTTGAGGTTATGAGTTTTTTCTTAAGTGTTTGTATCAGGTATTCTATATGTCTAGAAGCTAGAAGATGTTTGACCTAGCCCATTTGAAACTGCAATGAAAGGAAAAAAACAATCCACTTTGGGCATTTCATCTTGGTTGTTCTCTAGAGGCAGAGTATCATTATTCATCCATCTATTTGATGTTGAATTGTAGGCCAGTGACTGAGATATTTGTCTGTGTGTTACAAAACTTAATACTGTAATTTAAGCATTGTTTTCCAATTTTCTCAAGGCAACTTTTTCTGCATTGAGTGATCTTTAGTCTGCATCATTAATATTCTTTATTCTTTAATATGGAATGAATCTATTAAATTAGAATACAGTTTTCATCCCCACATATTTAGACTGTTTGATAAGATGGTGAAAAATTGTGTGACCTTCCTTTTTACACACCATGAGGAAATCACCACAGGAACAGATAGCTGAACCAAAGAAAGCAAACAGTGCTGGACAATTGCCTTTTCATAAATCTGTACCTGAGGTCAGTCATTAGCTTTGCCAGCTATGTAGCCAAGCAGCAAGAGGTGTAAACAAGGAGAGATGCAAAGATAGTGCACCTTTTAACAGCACATTTGATTTAGTTCATTTGTCTGATTCTCATTGAAAAAAGGAATGGTGAAAAGGCACCAAAGAAGCATCTCAAAATAAGGTGCCAAGAAATTTATTCCTTGTTTGTTTTTATCTAGAAAGAATTCCTTTTAGTAAATCCTTTCTGTTTTCTAGACAACCATTTAAAGAAAATACCAAATAACCACAACAAAAATCCTGTTTTCCATTCCCCAAAGCAAAAATTGTTTCTTGACACATATACAGATTTTTTATGCCAGTTCATAGTGGTTGCCAGATTGATGGAGCACTGAAATTTGAGAGACAAAAGTGCACTGTATTATCTCAATTTGCTGAATGCCATGAAACCTTCAGGGAGGGGAAATTGCTACCCAAAAGAACTGCCTAGAATATTGACAAATCCTATTGGTAAAGCTAATTAGTCTAATAATGCCCTACTAGGCTAAAGAAAAAGAAAAATAGCTCTCTGACAATAATGGAACTGGTTGCCTAGGAGAAATACTATGCCTTACTCTCCTGTTTAGAAGTAGAATCAAACAGCTCTGAGTTGAGTACTGAAATTCCCAGACTGTGAATTACACTTACAAAGGAGGATTTCCAGCTGCATCTTCCTTGCTAACATAGATTCAGAAACATTTAGAATCAAGAGTTACCTTGATATTCTGCTAGAGATTTTAAATGCAGTGCAGGTAGCTACCATTTTTTTTCTTTCTGAATTATTTTGGTTGGTTGGTTGGTTGGTTTTTTTCCACTGTAGTCTGATGGCGGGGGAGAAGGGCAGAGGGGAGGGAGAAGGGGGATGGGTCTTTGGTTTTTTGTTTTCTTGCTTTTTGTTTAGGAACAATTGGTTAGGAAAGCATTCAGATATGCCTTGATCCCTATAATTTTTTGGCCCTATTTCAGATTAGAATACAGCTCCTCAGTTTTCATAGGATTCTGATACTATTTACATTCATAAAGATAGATTACAAAACAATTTTCATACTCACATAACAGGACAGTTACTAATTGTTTGAAAGTTTTAAAAAGGTTCACAAACCTAGTCCTAAAAAAAAGACAGAAAAATCAGTTATTTGGCTCTCTTTTAAGTTTGGCTTTCACCTGTCCTTTTTAAACATGTCCAGTGATCTTTCTAATAAAGATTTGAGAAAAAAGAATTCCCCTCAAAAGACCAGAAAGAGTGTTCAGAACTCATGAACCTTGCTTACTTTCACCACAGAGTGTAAATCAGAAATTTCGGGCAGTTCTTCTTTTTTACTCATAGTTATCTCAGTAAATATGATGTTGAAGTTTTATTATACCAGAACTATAAAAAAGCATCCCTCCCAAATTCCATAAAAGGACAAATCACTAGTAACTCAACTGCTTTGTTTTAAAAGTATAGAAATGTTAAATGCTGCAGTACTTCACAAAGCAGTAACCTAGTCGATCAGTGTTTGCTTTGGGAAGATGAATAGCTAATAATTTATTTTAACTGAAAGGAAAACATAATTCTACCTTTGATTCATATTTTAATATGAATAGAAATTAATTGATGCTATTTTAACTAAATATTTTTATTATATTCTCATACTATCTGTTTACAAAACTAAAAATTACAGTTCTTCAGAATAAATATTTTAAAATGTAATGACTGTATTGGGATTTTACTTAGTCCACATATACACAAGTGTATTTGTGAGATTACTAATATGATAATCTGGATACTGTTTTTACATTGAAGTGTTCTGTTACAGACAGTTCTGTCCTCTTCTGCTTCTTTAAAGACATCATGAGAGTTACATCCTGAGCCACACTCAGTTTTTCCCCAATTTCAGCAGAACCAGAACTCTCAGGCCCAGGGAAGTTTGGTCTTGTAAAGTTTAGTTTGTTTATTCATTTGTTTGGTTTTGGAAGATTGTCTGAAAAGGAGTTATTTCTCATGCTGTAATATTAGGGAAAGATTAACAAAGTCCTGTGTTACCACTGTTTACTAGGTATTTCAGGAAAGAAAATTAATGAAGTTGGACCACAAAAATACTCTTATATACTCTCAATTCTGCAGTTTCTTTCTCCTCAGTTTTTTATGCCATGATTTCATTGTCCCATCAGTTTCCCAAAATGCTGGGATTTCCTTTCTCAGAACAAATCAAAACAAATCAAAACAAATCAAAACTTTAGTGCTGGTTAGTTTTTTTTGGTTTTCACCAAAGGCAGCATGATTTTTATAAGGTGGCATTTTCCTCTCCATGAACAAAGGTAACTGTAATCTGGGACCACCTTCCTAAAAAAGCTCTTCTGATGCTTCTTCTGTTTAGGAAAGATGTTCAAGTTGAAATAGCAATATATTAATTAAAAAAACCAAAGAAATATCATAGACTCATAAATTCATAGAAAGGTTCAGGTTCGAAGGGACCTTAAAGATCATCTAGTTCCAACACTTTCCACTAGACCAGGTTGCTCAGAGCTCAAACCTGAGGAAGACTACAAGCCTTCATCTGACGACCACCAAACACAACCACCAGAGGACACTGTGCATGAGCCACCAGATGGAAATAAAGGCAGACCTATGTAAATAAGCTCCATGAAGCTATTATAATATCACCTCCCCTTTTGCAAAACCATAATACATATGTAACAGATTGCTCCAATAACAAATGTATAAAAAGCAATCTTGTATCCTCAGACGGTGTGTATTAACTCCGGTTATGCGCCCAGCACTGTAATAAAGCTTTGTTCCACTGACTTTGTCCCCAGGTAAATTTTATTATCTGAGCTTGTTTCTCACATCAGTATTATCTAAATTAGTATTTTCTATGTTTAAACTGAAAATTCACTGATACTTTTGAGAAAGAAATTTGGAAACCATAGAATAAGTAATGTCATGAGAGGTAGCTTAACTTAATTCTGACTGCTTGTGAGGAGCCAACTCAGTTTTAGTTTGTCCTAACACTGATTGTCAGAGGCACATGGGGGAGGGGTTGCACATGTGCAGGAGAGGTGCCATGTGCAGGAGGCAACTAGAAGAAGCCTTGTCTCTTGGAGGACTTTGCCTGGCAACACCTGCCATGGGACAGGCAGTAGGAGACACTGAACTCCCCAGAGGGTCTTCTCCAATCACACGGTGAAAGGTTGGACTGGGCCAGTGGTCTCCTGTCAGCAGGCGGACTTTGGGAGGGGCCAGGGGGCATAAAAAGTAACTGCACCCCAAGCTCCAAGTGCGTTCGGGTCTTATGCTTTTTGGTGGCTTTTTCAAACGAGCTTTTTGAATGTGGGCTTTTGGCTTAGGGCTTGAGACTGTGTTTTTACTTCAGAGGCTTGGTGATTCAAGGAGCTGAGACTTGGTTTTCAAAACTTGCTTTTGAGTCAGGACTTTTCATGTCTTACGCTTTTTGCCCTGGCTCCAGCCTGCCTTTTGGCTCTTCTGCCCTCACTGGCTTCTGCTTGCCCTCACGTCTGTCCTGCCTCCCTGTGTGACAGATGTGCTTTGAAGTACTAGCTTTCGCAAATGTTAAAAGCTGGTGTTGCTGTGCAGATGTGGTTGTGTTTAGCTTGCGGTACCGGGAGAGGCGGTAACCTGCTAACCTGATTGGATGAATGAGGGAGAGGAGGTAACCTGCTAACCTGATTGGATGACACTTAATGAGAGAGAGGTGGTAACCTGCTAACCTGATTGGATGACACTTAACGAGGGAGAGGCAGTAACCTGCTAACCTGATTGGATGACACTTAACGAGGGAGNGGGCTTTTGGCTTAGGGCTTGAGACTGTGTTTTTACTTCAGAGGCTTGGTGATTCAAGGAGCTGAGACTTGGTTTTCAAAACTTGCTTTTGAGTCAGGACTTTTCATGTCTTACGCTTTTTGCCCTGGCTCCAGCCTGCCTTTTGGCTCTTCTGCCCTCACTGGCTTCTGCTTGCCCTCACGTCTGTCCTGCCTCCCTGTGTGACAGATGTGCTTTGAAGTACTAGCTTTCGCAAATGTTAAAAGCTGGTGTTGCTGTGCAGATGTGGTTGTGTTTAGCTTGCGGTACCGGGAGAGGCGGTAACCTGCTAACCTGATTGGATGACACTTAACGAGGGAGAGGCAGTAACCTGCTAACCTGATTGGATGACACTTAACGAGGGAGTGAAGGTAACCTGCTAACCTGACTGGATGACACTTAATGAGAGAGAGGTGGTAACCTGCTAACCTGATTGGATGACACTTAATGAGCAAGCCGCCATCTGCTGGAACTCATCCAGACAGCCCAAGTTGGGAGGTTGCTGTGAGGAAGAGTTCTGGCTTCATCCCTGAGATGACCTTCAAAGACCCTCAAGTTAAACTGTGCATGCTCTAAAAAAGGAGTACGAGGAAGGGAACATGTTCATCAGTTCTAAGAAAATGTTAAATAGTTTCTAAAGAGGTCTGAGTATGTATTCTGACTTATGAATGTGTATGTGGCTGATGCAATACCTAGAGTATATAAACCTGAAGTTTCGCATGTGACAGTGTGCCTCTGACTACGGTCACTTGCACAGCGCTGTTCCTTTTGCTTTATTGACTTTGTTTCCCAATAAACTTCTGTTACCTCTTAAGAGGAGTGGGCTTTGTTTCTCACACCCGTGTCCCTGACCAACACCCAGCCTGCTTTGTCTCTTTGTCCCTGCCTCAGCCACATGTGTCCAACCCTGCCCACCTCTGAGCCTGCCCTCTGCCACTATTATCGCTATGACTCTGGTCCAGGCTCCTGGACCCTCTTTTCCTGTCTCTGTCTGTCTCTGTCTCTGTCTCTGTCTCTCTCTCTCTCCCCCATGCCTTTTCCATTTTCCTTCCTTATATTCTGTCTCATGGGGGCAATTCTCTCTTTCTTTTTGTTTGCATTATGTATAAATAGTTCACAGAGACAATGTTTATGTCGTTTGACTTAATTTGTTCCTGACCACCTATTTTCAAAATAACTCCTCACAGTTTCCCTAAGTAGAACACGACACTGCTTCCCTGAAATTTGCAAATTCTCAGCAATTGCAAGCCACAGCTGAGAATACAGTCCCTTTGCTTTAAAATCACCTTATTTGCCAGAAGAATTTACAAATAAAGGCAAATTGCTTTACACTATTGTGATATTGAGAGAAAGAGCAAGTGTGTCAGCAGCAACAGCCCTTCTCCATTCCCAGATGGAATTGTAAATCTGAAAAATTTTAGTACGCAATGATACCAAGAAATCACAATTTAGCTTCTTTGCATTAACAAACAGCTTTATTAATCTTTGTCTGTTCCTCATTGTAATTCTTGAATGAGAAAAATGACTTTACCTCTAAATGTATAATATTTGCCAGTAGTTGGAAAATGGCAAAATGGAAAGGGAAAAAATTCAAGATCAGTATGGTACTTACAAGCAAAGCTCTACAGTTTTTCTATGAAAACTGTGTATTAACATCAGGTTCTATACTACCAAAATAGCTGTTTAGAAAAACACCAATGTAAAAGCTCATAATCAGCTATTACTTTGCACTACATTTCAGTTATTGCAACACATACTGCCACTTAAAAATACTGTCTCCACGTACCATAAACAGAAATATTTCTCCTTTTCGCATACCCAATGTAATATTTCAGATTTTTTTAAATCAAAGCTGTAGTTTCCGGAATTATCATTTCGTACTAAATGGTTAAACACTGTAAATGAAAGGGTAGATGCTAATCAGTGGTTCAGTTAAAGCGGAGAATGGGGAGAAGTGATGTTTCATTCAGGTACAACCACATTTTCTATGTCACAACCATCTGCAAAATAGCATTTATATAAGCACATTTTACAGGGAGCTCTTAACATCTACTGGGCAAAGCTTTGGCATCACAACAGGATTTTTTACTCTGTCGCTGTCAAGGACAACACACTCACAGAGCAAACAACAGTAACCAAGGGATTCCAACTGCAAGAGGAAATACAGGTTGCTATGTAACAATTCATGTAAGTTTTGCAGCAGCAGATGGACATTTTGAAAGCAATTGATGCCCATTTGGCTCTTGTACCTTGCATTACCAGAAGTTTGAGTTTTAAAGCAAACTAACCACAAAATGCATTGAGCTTGTAGAACACAAGTCTGAACATACCTGATCCTTCTCTCTCATTTTTAGGATACTAGATAAAATAATTTACATTCCTACTTCCTCAGAAGTCAAAGCCCCAAAGTACAGCAGACATAACTTCCATCTCTTCCCTCAGTCATTAGAATTAATTTCAATTTTCTGAGGTGGAGTCCTGTTGTGAGACAGGCTCAAGTGGACCACTACAGCTTGTACAGACCAGTTTGAAATCCATGATTCATGCCCTGACTTTTAAAGTCCATTTCATTGCTTCCACAGTAAATTAGTATGCTTCCTGATCATTGATGTAGATCTTCGTCATGAGAGCATTGGAGGAAAGCATGGTAAAAAATGGGAAGAAAACACAGGAAAACTGAAAACAGAACAGAGGTGCAGGCACAGTATTTGAAACCATTTGTTTATAACCTTCATTTAAATAACTAGGTAAATATCAATTTGGCAATGACACTTCAAAAAAATTGTGTTCAATTTCTTGGCTATGTACTTGTAAGTTTCTGTGACATTCAACTTCAGCTGAAGTTGGTTTCCTTGGTCTGGCTGGCAAATGCAGGGGAGCTATTTTTTAAATTCATAAAAACATATGACTTTGAAAAGAAAAAAAAATAGTCTTTCTTATTTGTGAATAAAGAAGCAGGAATAAGAAAAGAAAGGTATAGCATTCCTGTTCTTTGGAGTAATATTGTGGCATACTTGCCTTCTCTGTGAATGATCTCTCTGTCTGATCTGTCCAGCCTGAGTTGTCAGCATTATGGAGCAGCCTCCAAATGTATGCAGCCACATGCACAACACTAGATACGTTACATCCATATAATAGAGATTTCTTTGTTCTGGGAGGCTGGGCAGACAACGACAATTTGGCTGATACTACTATAACAGTCTGTTACTAAGAGTAGTGCATTTTTTTCTTGTAATAACACAGCATTTGAAAAACTCTATTAAAAAACAGATACCTTCTGAACACCTCCCTTGTGATGGTTGACTAAGCCATGTTAGCAGCAGTTATAACACACTATGCAGTATCATTTCCTTCCAAGTGCTTTAATTTCATAAAGCTAGCAGACTCAGCGCTCACAGGCTTTTTAAAATTTCCTTTCTCTCTCTCAAATTATTTGTTGTTACTGCCTTTCAGCTTGTGTGTTCCCATAATCACTACCTAAAATGAATCTGAATCTTTGTTTTAATTCCTTTGTAATCCTTTTTTACTACTCTGATGGCCAAAATACACTTTCTTATTGGCTTAAACTTCAACTGAGGTCATGCAGCAGAGTCCTCAGATGGAACAAAAGTGGTGCTAGCAGGGTAACAACCATGTTAAAAGGGCATCGCTAACTCAAACACTGATTGGGAAATGACCCTAGCAATTGCTGAGCAATTGCTGAGCAATTGCAAGCCACACTGATGTTCTTGTAAGCTCCATCAGGGAGCATGATAGTCCTTGATTATCCATTGTTTCAGGGAATTTAATGAGTCTTGGTTTTTTTCTTGTTCAATTTCATTCACAGAATTGTGCAAGATTGGCTCCATCTGCCAAGATAGACAAGATTCACTTGAAAGCATAACTGCAAGTCATATTTCAGAAAGACATGAAGATATTTTGCCATCACTGTGAAGTTCCAAGAAGTACTATAGAAAAAACTAACATAGTGAGTCAGTGTGTTCTGAAGTCCTTGAAAAAGGACTAGCCAGCTTAAGCTTCAGATGGGGGGGAGAATCAGAGAAGTGAGAAAATTGTTAATTCAGATAAAGACAATATAACAGATGAAGTGAAAGATGAAGGAAAGGTAAACAACACTCATTGCTTCCCATGGACAGGCAGGTGTTCAGTTATTCCTGGGAGAGCAGGGTTCAATCACATGTAACAGTGACTTGGGAAAACAAACACCAAACATTCACCTCTTCCTTCTGCTCCCTTCAGCCTTACGTGGTGAGCATGACTCCATACGGTCTGGAATGTGCCTGTGGTCACTGTCAGCTGTCCTGGCTGTTGTGTACCCCAAGCCTGCTTACCAGTGGGGTGAGGGGAATAAAAGCCCTGCTCAGAGATAACTAAAATATCCATGACCTAACATGGTTTTCAGCACAAATTCAAACCACAGCCCCATACCAGCTACTGTGAGGAAAATTAACTATATCCCAGCACATTATTCACCCTTTATTCTATAGTTTTACATCAAGTTCAAGTAGCACACTATCCAATACATCCTCACTAACAACCTCATCCCTCCTCTCCATCCTTTGATGAAATGCACTACCATATGCCACTTTAACTTTTCAAATGATGTCACCGTGTCAGACCTCAACTAAAGCAGAAGCTTTTCCAAGGAATTCAGACACAGGACAATTCATTCTGGAAATCATTCAAATTAATAAGTTTGTGTAAGCCCCCACAAGTAGCTGATGTATGCAAGAGGTGAAAACCAGTATTTTTAAAGAACGTTACAAAATAATAGCTTATGCCAAAATTTCCTAGGTAGACTCTTTACATATAGAAAGTATAAACTGAATTATAGAATCAAATTTACATTTAATAATACAAGAAAATGCTTAATTCATCAATATGAAAACCTAAAAATTGAAGCTATGATCTTTTAATTTATATCAAAAAGCTATTCACCAGTATCACATGGCATAATTTGTTTCAGTTGTTAGAAAGAATTGGACTTGGAAGCTGCTGGAGCTGAACATGTAGGGGAACAGGCAAATACTGCAGCCAGGGTGGAGGAACACAGCTCTTAAGCTGGGCAGAGCTGCCCCTGCGGCTGCGGGCACCTGTCGGGCACAGCTGCCTGGCAAGGCAGCACAGGCGGCTCGGGGCTCATGCAGCTCTCTGCCCGTCCCTTTTGCCGCTGCACAGGAGCCGCGGAGCCCGATGAGCCGCCTGGCAAGCACCAAAGGCCCGGCGCGGAGCTGGACGGCTGCCATGCAGTGAGCGTCTCTGTGCTGCGAGCGCTGTGCCTGAGCACTGCTGCGCACACCCAGCCCAGAGCACGGCTGCTCACCTTCTCGCACTGCTGGTCTCTTGCGCGGGGAGGCCACTGAGTGCCAGGAAGCTGGAGCGGCTGACTGAGGAGCTGCAGAACGTGAGAAGGGCTGCCTTTGCGCCCACCGTGACCTCTGGCTGTGCTGGAGTGCCAGGGAAGCTTGCCCAGTGCAGTGACTTTGTGCGCGGGGAAGCAAGGGGCCCTGGTGCCACTGGGCAAGCAGAGGCTTCGGGGAGCACCGGCACGTCCTTGCTGCTGCCGCCGGCAGGGCTGCTGCTGCGGGGCCAGAGAGGCCGGCGGGCCAGAGGCTGCCAGCTGTGTGCCACGCTCAGGCTGCCGGGGGCTGGCTGCCAGCTGGCCGCCGGCCCCTCGCTCTGCCAGCGCACCTGGCTTCTTGCAGGCTGATCCCGAGCAAGGTCCTGCCACGACCCCGTCCGACGGGGGAGGACGACTTGGCCCAGGTGAGTTTGGGAAGGAAAGGCAAGCTTGTGCTGTGGCCAAGCTGCGCTCACTCGTGCCCCGAGTGTGGCCGTGCGGGCGTGGCACCCTGAGGGAGGAGGTGGGTTGCTGCCCACAGCTTGGAGAAAGGCAGGGACAGCTCTGAGGAGCCTGCCAGCTGCAGGCACACTTGCTGCTGCCAGCTGCCTGCCAGCCTGCGGTGCCACATGGTTCCGCACGGTGCTCAAGGCGGGCAGGGCAGGCTGGGGCAGTGCAGGCTGCGACAGCACTGGCCCGGCGGTCTCCACTGACAGGCTGCGGTTCTCTTTTCCTTTGCAGCGGGAGGGAGCAGAGGCAGCAGTGGCAGCAGCGGCACACCGAGGAGGAGGTGGCCGCCCTGGCCCTTTGCTCTGCGGCGGGGCCCAGCCGGGGCTGCCGGGGCAGGAGGGCTCCGGCTGCAGCGGGGCGCTCTTCGGGCAGCCCCTGGCAGCCGTCGGCGCCGAGGACGGCACGCTGCCCCGGCTCATGGAGGTAAGGCAGCCCGCACAGGGGCTGCCCATCCCTCCCTCTGCAGGCTGGGGCAGCCAGTGTCCCCTCGCATGTCCCCCAGCCACGGGCCACTGGGCTCTTCAGCCGTGCCTCAGCCTTCTGCTTCCAGCCCCTAGGCAGCAGGACACAGGGAGCCCAGGCTGGGGCAGAGCTCTGGCCTCGTCAACTGCTTTTGCCCCAGGGCAGCTGCTCACACACATCCCTCCTCCCGCCTCTCCTGCAGGAGCTGCTGGTTGTCCTGCAGCAGCAAGGGCCCACCACGGAAGGCATCTTCCGCAAAGCAGAGAGCACCAGGGCAGTTCAGGAGCTGTGGCAGGCCCTAGACCATGGCCTGCCAGTGGACTTGGCAAGCCAGCCGGTGCTGCTGCTGGCCATCGTCTTCAAGGTGAGCCCTCTTGAGCTGCAGATGCAAAGGCTCCTGCCTAGGCCACCATGCTTCAAGGCTCACTGGCAGCCCTTCGTGCTGCAGCACTTCCTGAGAAGCATCCCGGGCAAGCTCCTCCTCCCCGAGCTCTAGAGGACTGGATGGCAGCCACGCAGATGGCCAGCAGGGAGGACAAGACTGGCCAGCTCAAAGAGCTAAGTGTGGGCAGCAGCTTCCAGCTCTGCAGCAGGCACTGCTGGCAGCCTGGCACTCACCTGAAAGGGAACACTGTCCTGAAGAGGTTGTGTTTTTGGGCAGCTCGCTCTTGCTTGCTGACAGTCTCATATCGGGGCAATGTGTGTCAAAAGCCTTCCTTTGCGTGCCCTCGGGGCAAAGGCAGAGCTGGGCAGCAGCGCTGTGCTTCCTTCTTGCCGGGAGCCCCAAGCGCTGGCTGAGAGCGCTGGCTGAGAGCGCCCGGGACCGGCTCTGGGGCATGGGCCTGCTGATGAACATTGCCTTCCTGTTCCCTCAGAGTGGCCAAGAAGCTGCCTGCTGCCAACCTGCTCCTCCTGCAGCAGCTGCTGGCACTGCTGCGGCGCATCACCCAGCACGCCTCCACCAGATGCATGACATGCAGGGAGATAGTGCAGGAGCGAGTTATCTGTGGGTCATGGGGTAAGTCATTGATGGGCTCCTGAACAGAAGATAGTTTTGAGGGAGGAGGCAGGGAACACTGCCGCACCTTGTTTCAACAGAAACTTGAAGATGGTGATAGAATGCACACCCCTGGGCACATCTTACATTGCAACCCAGGACATATTCTATCCTTGAGTTGCAGGGAATCATAATGGAAGATACAGAAGGATACAGCAAATCAATACCTGCGGAGGCCTGTGAACCTCCTGCCCAGGGAGACAATGGGACTCCCTGGAGAGATGCCACTATGGTATAGAAATCACCCCTTGGGTAGGGTGAGCTGCAAGCCTCTCCCATGATACCTTTTGTTTTGTATATAGATGTACCCCCATTCTCCTTTTCCCATTAGTCCATTGGCTCTCCACCCTTTCCCGCCCCTTCTCCTCCTTGTATGTCCCTTCCCTAAAATCTTCTCCTTTCCCACCTTCACCATTGGCCCTTCTCCCCAGCCACTTCCCTGACTCCTCCCTAGTGTCTCACTGGCCCTAGTCCCACCTATGCACTGCCTCCTGTCCCTCAACCCATTGGTTCCTGATGTTCTCCACCCCCTAGACTTAAATCCCTGCACACGCTGGTTTTGGATTCTTGTCCCTGGATCCTTCTGTGGTGTTGGATGCAATAAACCTTCCCGTGGAACTCTACACAAGGACCCTTCTCTGGTCTCTGTCATTGGCACGGATTAGGACCAGCTGTGGCGTGTGCCTGTGTGTGTGTATTTGGCACCACCAAGCAGCTCTGCTAGGAGATGCTTTCAGAAGGTTGCAGCACATCACCAGCCAAAGCTCGCCGCATCAAATACCTGTCTCTGTGGCTTATGTCACCAGCAAATTTTTTTGGGTTTTGGTCACTGTTGAACTACAGGGTATCGGGCCTGCTAACAACAGACAGAGTGAGCCAAGGATGAAGGATCTTTGCTCAGGACTTCATTAACAGAAGTCCTTTGCTTCAGGGCTCATTAACAGAACTTTGAACTGTATATGAAGGGGAAAGGCATGAAATCAGGTACATATATATCAGGTAAGATAAGCTTGAGGGCAGCACACTAGTGTTTGATGGATGGTGTAAAGTGCTTCAGTCTGCTTCATGATGTGCTGAGTACACTGGGGCACATTTGAAAAAAACAAGAGGAACCAGGATTTTTTCCTAGTCCCAAAACTATGACGCCATTGTCATAAGCAAAACCTGAGTTCTACCGACATGAGTCCTATGACCGGTGTGTCATGAGAGATGGTGGCAACCTCTTCAGGAGGGGTGAGCAGGGCTGGCAAGGTGGCAGGATGGAGCTATGTGTAAGGAAGGGGTGGGAGTGTATAACACTTGCAGTTGGTAGTGATACACCTGAGAACCTCTAGGTAAACATGAAGATGAAAGAAAATATGACATATATTATTGTGGGGAGTACGCTGTCAGTCATCCATTCAGGATGATGACTCAGTGAATTTTTCCACAAGGAATTAAGGAGTATGTCAAGATCACCTGCACTTCTCTCTAGGAGAGATTTCAGCTTCTCAGGCATCGACTGAGAATATCATATAGCTGACAAAAACAGGTCCAGGAAATTGCTGAAACATGTTAGAGATAACTTTTTGGAGCAGGAACTAAGGAGAACAAGTAGGTTTGTTTTTCCCATATTTGTTGCTTGCAAACAGGAGGGCAAAGTGGAAGTTGGTAGCTATCTGGGCCACAGTGACCATAAAATATTTTAGTTTCAGATTGTTGGCTCTAGGAAGAAAACCTCCAACAAAACTTTGGCCCTGGATATGGAAAGAGCAGACCTTGGGCTGCTTAAGGAATTACTTGGAAAAGTCCCCATGAATCTGCTTTTGAAGGTGCTAGATGGAGATTGGTGATAAGCAGGGGACTGTGCTGGGACCAGTACTGTTTATTAACTGCATCAGTGACATACATAGTGGGATCGAGTGCAGCCACAAGAATTTTGCAGATGACAGGAAGCTGAGTGACAATCTCTAGAAGTGCACCCACAGAAAATTCATGAGTTTCATCAAAGCCAAGTGCAAGGTTATGTGTCTCAGTCTACAATTTCCTCAATAGGGTAAGTGGCTGAGGAGGTGCTGATCTCATCTCTCAGGTGACTAGTAATAGGACACAAGGAAATGAAATGGAGATAGAAGGGGATGTTCAGACTGGATATTATTATGAAGAATTCTTCACTGACAAGATTGTCAGTTGCAACAGGCTCTCCAGTGAAGTGGATACTGCACAAAACTTGTCAGAGTACTATCTGGATGATGCTTTTAGTCATATGATTTAGGTTTTGACAGTCTTGCAAGGATTAAGGAGTTGGATTCAATGATCCTTATGGGTCTCTTCCATCTTGAGATATTCTGTGATTTTGCGGTATCACGTACTTTTACAAACATGCAAATAGTCTATAAATAGAGACAGGTTTGCAGCACAATACTTATAACATCAATGATAATCTGAGTTATACTGCTAATGCCAGGAGAACAGGGCTGAACAACAATCTTATAATAGTCATTAATAGTTCATTAACTGTTGATAGCTAAATCTTCAGAAATATTTTGCCCTCTGTTCGTATTAATTCATGTCTCATAATGACAGGTTAGAAAGATCTCTGAATTTACCTTGAAAAACAGCATAGCTCATGAAAACTTAATCAACTATTCTAAATGTTTGTTGGGTTTTTTGAATACAGATTCAGTTCTGATCACCTCATAGTAAAACAAAATAAGTATAACAGAAAAAGATACAGCTTGAAGGGGAAAATTAGAATAATGGAGGCTTTTGATTAGAAAGGAACTTATTAAGATTGGGATTATCTATGTACGGAATCAGAAGAAGCAATAAAAGAATGAATATAAGCAAAGTGTAGAAATTACAGATGATACATACATGTCAGCATATCTGAGACTCAATAAAATGAAATTAATGGGTTTCTTCTTAATCACTGAAAGGAAACAGGATGGTGCTCTCTAGTTAACAATAATAAATAATAATATATACATAATAATAAGTATTTAACAATGTTCCAGTTAGCAATAGTAAGTACTTAATATATGACAGCTTCATACCTTGGAGAACATGTTGTCCTTATTTTGCATGCAGAGGGAATAGTACAGCTATTTTGCCTAAACAGACAATTGAAGCCTTAGCAAAAAGAGTAATTGAGTAAAACAGTTATTTTTAGTAAACCATTGCTACTTTCACTTCCTGTAAAGCATAGATGATTATGCTTCATATGTTTGGATGCATATGTAGTCCTTTTTACTCTTAGTAAAATATGCTGAATTCAAAGGTTCCTGCTGTGGCTTGACCCTGTCTGCATACCAGGCACCCACCAAGTCTTCTCTATCACTACCCTTCTCAGCTGGACAGGGAAAAGAAAATATATTAAAAGGTTTGTGTGTTAAGTAAGAGAGACTACTCCCCTATTACAATCACAGGTAAAATAGACTTGACTTGGGGATATTAACTAAATGTATTAGCAGTCAGAATCAGAGCAGGATAATGAGAAGTAAAGCAAAACATAAAAATACCTTCCCGCTATCCCTCCCTCCTTCCCAGACTCTACCTCTTCCCATCCAGAGGCACAGGGAGATGGGAATGGAGGTTGTGGTCAGTTCATCACCTGCTGTTCCTGCCACTGCTCAAGGAGAGGAGTCCTTCCCCTGCTCCACTGAGAGTCCATCCCATGGGGTACAGTTCTTCACAAACTGCTGCAATGTGGATCCCTTTCCACAAGGTTCAGTCCTTCAAGAACAGTCTACTCCAGCCTGGGACTCCACAGGGTCACAAATCCTACCAGGAAACCTGCTCCAGTATGGGCTNACCAAGTCTTCTCTATCACTACCCTTCTCAGCTGGACAGGGAAAAGAAAATATATTAAAAGGTTTGTGTGTTAAGTAAGAGAGACTACTCCCCTATTACAATCACAGGTAAAATAGACTTGACTTGGGGATATTAACTAAATGTATTAGCAGTCAGAATCAGAGCAGGATAATGAGAAGTAAAGCAAAACATAAAAATACCTTCCCGCTATCCCTCCCTCCTTCCCAGACTCTACCTCTTCCCATCCAGAGGCACAGGGAGATGGGAATGGAGGTTGTGGTCAGTTCATCACCTGCTGTTCCTGCCACTGCTCAAGGAGAGGAGTCCTTCCCCTGCTCCACTGAGAGTCCATCCCATGGGGTACAGTTCTTCACAAACTGCTGCAATGTGGATCCCTTTCCACAAGGTTCAGTCCTTCAAGAACAGTCTACTCCAGCCTGGGACTCCACAGGGTCACAAATCCTACCAGGAAACCTGCTCCAGTATGGTGTGGATCCCTTTCCACAAGGTTCAGTCCTTCAAGAACAGTCTACTCCAGCCTGGGACTCCACAGGGTCACAAATCCTACCAGGAAACCTGCTCCAGTATGGGCTCCTTTCACTGTGGGTCCCTAGGTCTCTGCCACAACCTTCCAGTGTGGGATTTGTCCGATTCCACTATAAAAAGGGGAGCTGGGAAGGATTCTTTTGATAGATTTTTCTGACAAAAAAATCAAGCACAAACATGGCAATATTATAATGGTTTATTGAAATAAGAGGGGGATACACAAGAGAGCAGAGAGGGGAAAAGAAGAGAAAGAAAGGGAAAGAAACAGAAGACAGCATTACCACAGGGAATTCTGAGTGCTCTGTCAGCAGTTTGTGCTGCGTAGCTCCCGTGGAGGGCTGGGTGCAATTTTCAGATAGCAGCAGGCTGCGTGTCCCTGCTGGTGGCGGGGAACAGGCTGCTGTGGTTACAGGCGTGCTCCTGGAGCAGCTGCAAGTTTTCAGAGTTGGGGCGCGGCTGCAAGTTGGGTGCCACAGGCTCATTGCCACAGGCAACACAGCAGCGGTGGAGGCAGGAGGTGGTGGCTGTGGCACGGGGAAGATGGCGGCGGCGCTGGCTGCCGAGTCGCGGCACCAGCGGCAGCTGCAGGCTGTGGCTCGAGGAACACGGAGGCAGTGGGAAATTGGTCATAGAAACGCTGAAGCAGGGCAAAGCAAGCACAGGCAGGAAGGCAGGACCAAAACGAAGGGGGGGAGGGGAAGGAGCCAAGCTGGCCCTCCAAGCGACGCAAAGCAAAAAGACCTCATGACTAGCTGCTTTTCATGTGCCTCCAAACTTCTCCCCCAGCCCAGCTTTGCAGGCTCGTCTTTGGCCAGGGGTGGGGGGGAGCTGCTCACAGTCCAGTCATGGAAGCCCTCTCTGGCCAGACTGGCTGCCAGGGCAACACAGTTTCTTACAGGAATTTTCTTCACCTCATTTCTGACACATGTTGAGGCATATATATATATAGGTCTTTCTCAGCTTCTCACAGGATCTCAGCCTTCTTTGGTGTGGAGTCCTCCATGGGCTGCAGGTGGATCTCTCGTGCCCATGGCCATGGACTGCAGGGGCACAGCTGCCTCACCATGGGCTGCAGGGGAAACTCTGCTCAGGCTCCTGGAGCACCTCCTGCCCTTTTCTCGCTGATCTGGGTGTCTGTAGTTTTCTACTCACAGGAGTGAGTTCTCTCACTCCCCTCTTCTCTGAGCACAATTACATTCATGTAATAATCTTTCCTTCTTAAATATATTACAGAGGCATTACTGTCATTCTTGATTGGCTTGGCCATGCCTCATGGTGGGTTCATCCAGGAGCCAGCTGGCTTTGGCTCTGTTGGACATGGAGGAAGGTTCAAGCAGCTTCCCACAGAAGCCACCNATAAACACCCAATTCCAAACCCAATACATTTTCATTGCTAAGTGCCGCGAAAAAGATTCCCTAAATTACTCAATTTAATAACACCGAAATCTAATTAGAAGTTATTATTAAAATATATAAAAATTTAAAGAGCTTTGTAGATTTGGTAACTAATTTTCTGAAATTTCTACCAATGCTGATGTTTTTTAGCAACATATGACAAGGCAGCAGTTGTATCAATTTAGTTAAAGTTCTTCAGTAACTCTCATGAAGCTAGAGACGAAATTAAAGTTACTCATTAGCAATTTATACATGAACAAAATACATATTTTCTGGTTTATTTTGGAAAAAATGGCATAGCCAGATAATATTTTTTTTAAATGGAGCATGCATCATTTCTTGTCAGTTTCCTCACCCAGGTCTTCTGGGCTGACATACCTTTCTGAAAGACTTCCATAAGAGTGTCCCCTAGTTTTCTGTGGGAGCCAAACATTGTCACATGACTAGTACCACAACTTTTCCCCAGGGGGCTTAAGTTCTTGGTCCTTCTAACTTAGTCTTTGTTTCTAGCCCACCATGTAGAGCATGTCCAGAAAAGGTTCAGCTTTTATAGGCTGACCCAAGTCATGGACCTGAGCCCCTGTGGTGTGGCTACAGGGTAGGCCAGTGAGAAAGGCACTGCAGCCCCTCGCAGGTGTGGGATATAGTGGTTGCAGACTCACAGAGAGAGCTTGTCAGGCCCTATGGAAAGGGCCATCTGATGCTAAGTGGGAATCAATGAATCAGGAGGCACCAGCATGCCCAAGATGAGCAGCTGTCCCAAGATCCATCTCTCTGCTCTGTGGTAGGGGGTGAGAGCGAAAACCAGCTCCTTACTGTGGACTAAACACAGTGTCACATTCAGTCAAGGAACAGCTCATTAAATTTATACCAACTATGACACTTCTCGTTATGTTCATAATTCACAATTCATACTAGAATTGTTTTTGAATACTCATATGCAAAAAAGCCCCAAACTTCCTGAGAAGCATGTGGTAAAAGTAGTTAATCAGAAGGCTTCTTCACTATAAACTCCTAAATCTGGTTTTTCATTATCACTCAGAGCATACTGGCCTGAAAAAGTGAAGAAGAATAAAATTTGAAAAAATACTGTCTTCTTAGCTGCAAAACCCATTAATAGCCTTGAGGATTAAATAAATATATTGGGTAGCCTGGAGCAAACAGATAAACTTTATCTATTTGGAAATGCATATGATCAATAACAGAAAGTAAGAGATGTGATTCACTTTGTCTCACTTTTATCTAAACCTAATGTGAATTCTGCATTTCTGTCACTACAAAAGTCACATTTTGCTTGTCCAGTCAGTTGGTATATCTGTAAACATGGGCCACCAATATCCTTATAATTAGGCTTCAGTTAACAGGTCATTCATCTTAATCTAGGAAAGTAGAGCTAAGCAGGATGTCCTCCCAAGATAGCAACATGTCTTCCATTCTCAGACTAAATACAACTGCTGAAATCCTGACAATTTCTACAAGTTAACTGAAAGAAGAGGGTAAGGAGATGAGAAGAACTGGCTTATAAAATTATTTGGTTCATAAATTAAATTATTTTTTAATAAAAAGTTCATTTTCAGAACCTATAAAATATTTTTTTATTTGTTTTACTTTTTCAAGTAACTTTTAGTTTACTAGAATAAAAAAGGAATAATATCTCATGATCAAACGCTTCACAGGTCTGTCAAAAGGCCTTATAAATGATTTATTCATTGTAAAATTCCCTGTGATAAGTAGTTACGATTTCAATGAACTAAATTTTAATGAAATAAATTTTAATTTTAATGAAATAAAGTTTTCAGATTCTTCATTCAGTTCTGGATTTTAGATCTCTTTTTTATTTGAAGTAAATATAAATGAGTTTTTTGCAATATCTTTCTCTTTGAGTCTCTTTGTCAATTATTTTTTGTCCTAAATCTAGTTATTCTCTTGTTACAAATGCTCAAAATATAAACATCATGGTATTTTGTTTTTGTAGATGGGGCTTTGTGCTTGCTTGTTCATTTGCAGATGTTCTAAAAACATTCTAAAAATGAATGTGGTAAATTTCTACCTTAAGTACTTCACTCTTCTTACTTTCAGCAAAGCCTTCTTTCTTTTTTAAAATGTAAGGGGGGGAGATTTTACTGAACTTGAAGTGTAAATTTATTTTTCTATTTTGTCTCATTATTTTTCATTTTATTTCTTGATTTAAAAAGAAAGATTGAATTAAGTGAAGTTCTTCCATGTTGTCTCTAATTTTCCTTGAAAATGTAAGTAGTAACTTGGACTATTCTTTCCATACTGCTGATTTCTAGACCTGATCTAATTTTCTTCAAACTGCTGATACTATTTTAGGTTGGTTATCTGCATGTGGATCCTAAAGAAAACCTTGAAATTCTTCAGGTCATTTAGGGAAATTGAAGTTTTTTTCACTTTAAGTGATGTTTTAGCATTTTAATTTTTGTGAAAAAAATGACAAACAATATATGTAGCACTTTCAGGAGATTAAATTCAATCTGTCATATATAAAATTTCTCACCATAACCTGTGATCTTCATTAACAACTTTATCAAACAGATTATCAGCAATTTCATTTGCAGTAATTCACAGTAAAGTTACTCTCAATAATTTTATTCACAGAAAATTTTCTCAAGTGTTTTTAAATTATTTATTCCACTTTAATTAGAATTTATTTGTTCTCAAATCAACTGTAAGCTGCCTTCATCCACCAATGGAAGTGTCTTATATGACATGTATTTAGAATTGTGATTTCACATTCCAGCTTTACTCCCACCCTCTCATCTTCTCCATTTTGTCTTTTCTCTCTCATTATTTTGTCTAATTCTTTATATACCACATTCATTCCAGCTCTGGTCTCCTTATTTCCTTGTAAATCCCACCCAAAGTCCATAATTCAGACACGGTAACTATTTACTTTTGAGTTTTTGAATGTTAATTTTATGAACATTAAATGTTAGTGTTTTTTCTACAGCAGTTATAGTTCAGCTGTTGCAGCACTATATGGAAACAACCATCCTCTACAGCTGTTGGTACATTAGTGCTTCAAAACCAATATTTTTTTGTCAGGCCTGGTGATCTTATTTAATGAAAGAGGATATATAGGACACATTGGATCTCTGGGTATGTGGATGTCTTTATATCCTAGTAACAATAGCAGAACAAAACCTGATGGGTCCTGTTAAAAATCAATGTTACATTAATCTACTGTAAAATTTCTGGAATTTAATAGCATCAGCTGAGAGTTGGGCAGCAACTTTCTTTTCATAACTGGTTCAGTAACTCAGAGGCAGAGCAGTTTATTTTTACCTCAAGAGAATATGAATTAATAAAAATCTGCCCTTTCCATGAACATCACTATCAAAATGCCTACACAGATGATTCATTTTTAACAAAGAGAAAACAAAATTGTTGTTGATTAATAATTAAAGCTTTTGTTATAAATAAAAGGGAAACCATAGTTAGGAAAAGGTTTTCTGTTATTCTGTGACATTTAACGTCCAGTAAAGGACGTGATCTCCCTTGGAGTAAAACTAATGGTTACAATTTCCAGGAATGTTAAAGTTTGGACAAAATATTCTACTATAATTTATGTTGGCAAAATCTCTTTGTTTCATAAAAAACACCCCTGAATATTTGTGCCAACTAAAAGTTCTATAGAAAACCACATACTTTACATCTGTCACGGGGAAAACCTTTCTTTCTCTTTTTATCTTATTTTTGCTATAAGTTTTCCCATGTTTCAATGAACTTAGCCATGAATATTTGCATATTCCTATCATACTTAATCAGTGACTGGTGGATTTGTCATGTAATGGGATAACAAGGCTAGGGATAACTGAGAGGATACTGCAAAGTCCTTTAAACGGCAGCAGACTGCCAGGGCGTCTGCAGTGGAATGCAGTGGGCCTCAGGCAGCCCTCTACCTCTGCGCCATTTCTGCCCTACTAAAATGACCCCTGGAAAAGGTTTTAGAGACAAAAATCTCAAGGTTAAAAGTGTGCTAGAGGGACAAGCTGACTTACAGAGCGACCTCGAAAGGTTTGGGCCCATGTGAAGTTCCTAAAGTTCAGCCAGGCTAAGAGCAAGGTCCTGCACCTGGTTTGGGTGCAGTATCTGGTATAAATACAGATAAGGAACAAGCCCTACAGATAAGGAACTGGGGATACTGGTGGAGGAAACCTTCATTATGACCTAGCAATGTGTACTTGCATATCAGAAAGTCAACTACATCTAGGCAAGACCATCAGCTCAAGGGAGGTGGTGCAAAAAAAAAAACCTGGGCCAATTTAACTGAGTCCAGAGGAGGGTTACAAATAGGATCAAAGAGGTAGAGCATTTTTCCTATGAAAAAAGGCTAGAGACATAAAGTTTATCACTTGGAAAAGAGAAGGCTGTGGTGAGACTTTAAGACAGACTTTTAAAATGTAGATAGATAGATAGATAGATAGATAGGACTTTTTAATCAAAGCATATATTGTCAGGACAAGAAGCAATGATTTTAAACCAAAAGGGGTTCAATCTAGATTAAAGACAAAGAAGAAATTCTTTACTATGTTAGTGGTGAGATACTGGAACAGGACACATCATTGATCAAGGACAGGTTGGATGGGGCTTTGAGCAACCTGGTCTAGCGACATGTCTCTGCCTATGGCGGGTGGATTGGTCTGGATGATCTTTGAAGATCCTTTTCAAGCCAAACCATTTTATGATCCTATGATTATGCTTTGAAGTATTTTTTTTTTCTTCAGCCTAGAAGTAAACACCTATTTTGTCCACTGGTGTCTGGATATAATAAAATACTGAAAACACCAATGCCATAGCATTCAGCAATCACTAAAAAACTAAGACCTACTACAATTTATTTGCTCTACAGAACTCAATATGCACATATTAATACAAATTGTTTTCCTGTCATAGTATAATGCTGTGCCAACGCTTCTCTTCTTGCATATTTTGTTACTATATATAAGTAAAAATAGAAAAAGCTACATATATCTATAAATATATCTTGATATTTTAAAATTTTTGTATTTCGGTAATAGTGTTAAATTTAAAAGTTTATTTTGGTAGAACTAATGCAGTATTTACTAAAACACACTATTAAGTGCTACAGGTTAATGTGCTGGTTTTGGCTGGGGTAGAGTTAACTTTCTTCACAGTGGCTGGTATGGGGATGTGTTTTGGATTTGTGCTGAACACAGGGTTGATAATTTAGAGATATTTTTGTTATTGTTGAACAGGGATTGCACAGAGCCAAGGCCTTTTCTGTTTTTTGTACAGCCACGCTGGTGAGGAGGCTGTGTGGGAGGTTGGGAGGAGACACAACTGGGACAGGTGAGTCCAACTGACTAAAGGGATATTCCACACTGTGTGACATCATGTTTAGTGAATAAAGTGGAGGGAGGAGGCAGGGGGGGACATTTGGAGAGATGGTTGTCTTACCAAGTCATCATTACATGTGATGTGGCTGTGCTCTGTTGGAATGGCTGAATACCTGCCCAATACTGGAAAGCTGTGAATTCATTCCTTGTTTTGCTTTGCTTGTGAGCACAGCTTTTGCTTTCTGTATTAAACTCTCTATAACTCAACCTATGGGCTTTGTAGCTTTTACCCTTGGAATTTTCTCCGTGATCCTGCTGGTGCAGGAGTGAGTGAGCAGCTGCATGGGGCTAGGTTGCTGGCTGGGGTTAAACCCTGACCGTTACTTAACTGCAGAATAAAGGCTGGTTTTTAGAAAATTATTAACCAGAATCAAATTCTTTGAAGCAAAGGTGATTTTACTGTTTTTCCTAGCTCCTTGTGATTGTTTTTTTATTCTGTACATTAAGAGAAAAATCTGTGTAATTAACTTTTCTTTCAATATGGCCCTTTAGAATTATGTATTTTTAGAGTTAGTAAAGAACATTTAAGCGTATGCATGAATTAAGACACACTCCATTCAAAAAGCCATTTAATTATATGAATTAATCACAACCATTTCAACAAACTTATGGATATGGTTAAAATAGGAATAAAGCTGGACCAAGAAGAAAATATAGAAACTGTTCCTTTAGATGTAACAAAGCCTATTGTTAAAGCCTTAGCATTGGAAAGTATTTTCTGATTCTGTGACAGAATCTGTAACCCTGAATCATCTGGACACTAGAAAAATTCCACATCTCAGAACAGAACTAAACCATGAACAAAAAAAATCTTAGACACAATTAACCTTCTGTGTCAGCTGAAGTTAGTCAGTAAGTAATGTCTCTGAAAACTGATTCATTTCAGAATTTAAAAGTCTTTATTCAGGACTGCTGGATTGACGCGGTAGGTGGCTGCCAGAGGCACACCGCGTCCCTCTCTGGGCATCCCTGTTTACCGCTGGAGCTTACGGACTCTGCAGTCTCCCCCTGCTTGCCAGCCTTCTGCCTCATGGTGCAATGCCTGCTGTCACAAGTAAAGAGGTGGGAGGGGGAGCTCTTCCATGAGGTGCCACTGTTTATGCCCCAAAACAGTTCAGAGGCAAGAACTCCTGGATACAGAGAGGGTCCAGGGATTTTAACTGGGGCAAGAGACCAATGCAGAGAGGGTAAAGGGGTGGTACATAGGAGGGACTAGGGCTAGGGAGCCACTAGGGAAGAGGCAGGGGAGCGGCTGGGGAGAAAGGGCCAATGGTGGGTTGAGGAAGGGAGAAATTTCTAGGAATAGGGGGGTGCCCAGAGAGGAGTGGCAGGAAGGCACCTGTCCCAGGGGAGCAGAAATGGGCTGGACAACTGGACAGGGGGAGGGGAATAGGTGGGATCAGGGTACCCAAACCAATGGGGTACCTAGGGATAGGTCCTTCTAGGCTAGGTTACAGGTAGGGAAGGCAGGGGGAGAAGAGAAAGTGGGGGACTGACAAGCCAAGTACACAGAGTGTGTTACCATGGTGATGCACTGCCTAAAGGGAAAGGCCTTCTCTTTTTCAAGGCCTTCTCAATGCGTTCAGGGTGGGGGATTTGCTGTAACTCTCTGAGTTACTCCACCAGCATCTAGCTGGCTTGGGAGCCCCGCTCCCCTTGGCCATCCCAGCCCCAAGTTGAGCGGCAGCCATGCTGGATATCCTATCATTTCAACACCTGGTGCCAAGAAGCTATTCTGGTATAGGGAAAGAAGAGTTTTAAAGAGATACACAGCTGTGTTTTTTTTTTCTTAAAAATTAAAAAGCTTTGTGATTTTGCTTACTCTCTTTCTTTATAGTGTTATACACCAGCATGCTCTAGTGTAGCGTTGATCTATGCAATTGATTTCTGTGCCTCAAGTAACTTTTATCCTCATTGTTGGTCTTCTCAAGCACCCTATACACTAAACTTTTGAGTATTTGAGGCACTTTGAGCTGAAATGCAGAGCTGTGTTTTGTGTGAAACCTGATCTTTCTGGTGCTCCTTGGGAATTTTTAGAACAAGGACTCTATTACGCAAATGGATTTGAAGTTACTTTCTCCCCTCTACTCCAGTCTTGTGAGATCACAGTAAGACAGGGGACCTGCTGAAATGAGACCAGAGGAGAGACACTAAGTTGATGACCCCATTCTCTTCTCTGCACTTGAAAGACTCAATTTACGGTGCTGCATACAGCTCTGAGGTGTCCTGAACAAGAGAAACGTGGACCAGTTAGACTGGGTCCAGAGGAGGGTCACAAAAATTATGTGAGTGTTATTACAGAATATTGCTTTGTCAGGATTATGCTCTTGGCTTATATGATGATACTTTTTGTGTCTCTAGTGTCATCTTCACTGGTGCAGCACATTCCACACAGAAGGATTTAATGTTTTTCTTCAGTTTAGCCAAGAGAGACTATGTAATTACTTCCAAGGGTTAAATACCTGGTATTTGTTCTAAGAAAAATTGGTAGTGGTTCAGTGTTGCTTGTTGTGTCTAAAGAATAATTGGTAGTGGAAAACAATCAATTATAAACAGTTAAATATATGTTCGTGTTGTTTTTTTCCTGCAAACCTTCTTGGGTTTAGTATCATTTACAGAAAACCACACTGTTCTATAAATATCATTATTGTGATACTAAGTACCCACCTGAGAGGAAAGATTTAAAGTTGGTCAGAAAAAAAAATCAGGAATTTTAATAAATGAATAACTGCTTTCAGGCATTTATTTCAGGCAGGGTTTAGCTAACAGCTCTTTGGCCACCCCACTTTTAACAATCATATAATCCTTAATGCCTGGAGGAGGCCTGAGTTAGCACTCAGTACATATACTCAATCAAGGGCCCACAAGCAGTGTTTTTATTCACATATATGCGTGAAAAAAATTGTGTAAAAGAGCAATAATATGGAATTTTTTTGTGCAACAGTTGCTGCGTATTCTTTCTCTCTGTCTTTTTTCAAGGTTCACTCTTCCAAATTTGTTTTTGTACACGCACAAACATAATTTGTAATGTAAAAGTCACATTTTCCCAAGTGCCATATACCATAAGGATGAGAATTTTAGAATTCCTTTTTCAACTCTAATGTTTTTCAGTGTTAAACAATTCAACGCTAACCTGGCAGTCCCTACATCCTTATTCAAATAATTTTAGTTTTCAGTGGTGATTAATAAAGATTCCTCAGATGAACAAAAATTTGGGATGGAGATTTGAGACATTTGTTTGTTTCTTTGCACTATCAAGGAATTTCCCCCTTAAAATAGGCAATAGTGTTTGTAGGTGAAGGTTCAGGAGGAAAATGGAGAGGTATGTTGAGGATGTTAAGAGCAGTTCCTGCAGAACATTGCAAGATTGAAGTCTGGTGTCTCTTACAAATTTTAATTTTTAAGAAAAAAGAAAATTCCATAGATTCCAAAGTCATTCAGGCCTTGCAGGATCTAAAGGCAACTGAATAGTAATTTCAGATGGCATAGCCAAATTATTTTGGAGGTTAAGTGCAAATATATTCAACCAGAAAACCAAAGAGCAATTTTTAGAAAAAAATACTTCATATGTGTGCTAATATGTCAGTTATTTTCTTTATATGTATGGTGACTGTTCCTTGAGTAAGAAGTGTTTAAGAATGAAAAATCTGGCTGAACAAGTGCCCAGATGAGTATTTTCTAATTAGAGTTCTTGTAGCACTGAAGAATAGAAATCTGCTTCTGAATACTTACTGGTACGATTTGAGCAATAATTATTTCACCAGTGTTTTTTTTATTTGGTTGTTTTCAATTGTAAAATTGATTTTCACATTTTCTTAGATCATTCGGCAACAAATGTTAAGATTAGAAATTTCTTATGTGCTTCTGCAGGGCTCAGCACAGCTTGAGCTCTTGTATCATTTGAATAGTAGATTAAATAAAACTAATTCTTATTAAGAACAACACTAGTTATATTGTTATTGGAGTGCTAGATTTGTGTGGTCCTGTCCTGATACTGAAATACTCTCAGAGATGTTTCACTTAGGAAGAACCGTGCTGTTTTTCATTCTTTACTGCTAGCAGCCAACTTTAAATCCAAAATTTGAAGAATTTAGAGGATTTTCATATATTTCTGGTAGCTTTTCTCAATGAAAATATGTATTTATTTGCACTGGGAAACCAATCATGAAGGCAGCATACAGAAATTCAAACATCAGCTTAAATGCTTATTGGTCCTCTCAGCTAAACTACTCTTTCATTATGGAGGGTTCTATACAAGTCCACCAGCCTTCAGGAAATTATTCTAAAGGTAATTTTAACTTCATAATCTATTATAGAAATCCAACTTCTAGAAAAATTAGCAGTTTTACAAAATATGTCTAGAAGCATAGCCCAGAGAATAGAGAGGGATCAAGGCTAGTTCTTTGATAAAATTCATCATTTTTATGAATCCATGAAAATAGGTGAATTTGCAGTTTTCACAGATGGCTAATATATTAATCTTTTCTTCCTCTTCATTAGACTAAGAAATATTTCTTATTTAAGCCTGATTCAAAAGTTAGTTAAGGCTTGACTTCTCTGTGTTGGCATTTTACATTGTCCGGACACTGTGTAAGGCCGCAGTACCACAACTGCTTAAGTTCCTATGTCTTTCCAACTGAGCATCTCCTATCATTTAATTGAGCTGTAGTTAAATGAATTAACAAGCCCTGGGTAAAAGTTATAAGTGGTATTTATAACATAAGCTGGCTCACTAATCTTGTTTATAGCACAGCTGTATTGCTAGGTGAGAGAAGCAAATCAAACAGATTCTTAAGAAAAACCACAGAGTGCAGCTACACTATCATTATGCAGCTGTGTAAATTGTGGTTCACCTACACACTGATTATAGAATGCAGTTCTGTTTTCTTAATTTTAAAAAGCATAGATAAAGTAGCCTGGAAAGACTTCTTTTTCTAGCCAATAATGCTGATAAAATATAACATAAACAGTGTTTCAGTGAGTAAAACTTGCACAAAAGCTGAGTCTTACTCCTGAAAAAAGGACCTTGGAGGGGTTCTAGTTTTAAACTGAAAGGGGTTAGATGTAGATTAGACATTGGGAAGAAATTCTGTACTCAGAGAGTTGTGAGGCACTGGAACAGGTTTCCCAGGGAGCCTGTGGATGCTCTGTCTCTGGAGTTGTTCAAAGCCAGTTGCAAGAGTCTGAGTAATCTAGTCTAGTGGTAGTATCCTTGTACAAAGCAGAGGGATTGGAACTAGATGATTTTTAATTCTAATTCATTCTATGATTAATATAGCAGTTCAGAAAAGTTTACCATCCTTCAAAAGCATTTTTCACAAAACCATTTGGTTCAATTTTTNCCTGTGGATGCTCTGTCTCTGGAGTTGTTCAAAGCCAGTTGCAAGAGTCTGAGTAATCTAGTCTAGTGGTAGTATCCTTGTACAAAGCAGAGGGATTGGAACTAGATGATTTTTAATTCTAATTCATTCTATGATTAATATAGCAGTTCAGAAAAGTTTACCATCCTTCAAAAGCATTTTTCACAAAACCATTTGGTTCAATTTTTCAGTCACATAGATATCTCCTTAAAAATTCACGATCTCAATTACTAGACTAATTTGTTCAAAGCAAGGTGCATTTTGGAATGAGCTTCTTTAATAATGTCATTTTTTTCTCTCATTTCTTTCTCTTTGTATGTCAAGACGAGGAGAGAAAAAAGACCAGGAAATCATAATTTATATCTTTAACGAATGGACGTGGCAATAAATAAATAATAAATAAGTAAAAAGCCTTAAACTCTTAAGCATTTCCCATAATAAATTGTCCCATTTTCTTTGACCTTTTTCTTACAAACACCTTAGTGAAGTAAGTAGTTACTTACTTCAGAAGTAGTTACTGAGATTCCTACACTTGTAATACTAATTTTTCTGTATGATCAGATAATTACAAACTGGAGTATGTAAAAGCAGAGGACCTCGGCTTTCAAATGTTTCACTTACGGTGTTGACAGTGTAAGTTTCTGCTTTCTTATCCATTTAGTAATCTCTAATTCTTTTCATTATTCTTTCCCAGATCAGATTAAAATCAATATCTCCAGTTAATGGCTTTGCAACCTTAACTACAGCTATGAATCAATAGTAGTGAATCGTGATTTTCATAAGATAAACTCAGTTTTATCTAAGGGTTTTTTGGTTACAAAGCAGTGCTTTCAAAATTGTATTTGTTATTGTACATATTTATACTTCCCTCCATCACTTTGAAACCTTCCTTTTATTCATGCCTCTTACCTGGTTTACTGTGTTGCAGAACCATGGCCTGGATTTGGAACAATCTTAAAGGCAAAACTTGGATCACTTCTGAATCCAATATATAATGGAATTATACTGAAATATCTATTTATATCTCTGAGGTACCCTGCAGATTCCCAGCTTTCTTTACATATTACAGAGTGAGCACACAGAATGAATTTTTATAGGAGTTATATAGACTTACATAAGTTTTTTTCAAGCGTATTCTAATTGCTCTTTGACCTGGCTGCAAGACAAGGTCAAACCAAGAGGTTT
Source organism: Vireo altiloquus (assembly GCA_013396875.1). NCBI lineage: Eukaryota > Metazoa > Chordata > Aves > Passeriformes > Vireonidae > Vireo > Vireo altiloquus. The sequence goes on from VZRF01000039.1 coordinate 50,023, forward strand.
TTAAAGATATTAAAGTTCTAACAGATAGATTGCAGACATATCAGTGTTAAGACATAAGTGTATATAAATCACTCAAATATGCTACCACCTCTAAAAGGATATCAGATTTCATCAATACTCCTCAAAGTTATCTAAATTTTAAGCAGGCAACTGGGTCTCCTGAATGTCAATTCTTTGCTGGTAAAAGGTGCTTTACTGAATCACATTTTTCTTCTATTGCAGAAGAAAAAGAGATTAATAATAAATTGCACAGATTAATTACCATTTCAAATGACAAATAATTATTTATATGAGGTCATTATAACAAGCTAATGAAATCAAGTCAGATACCATTAAAATAGCAGCAGCAGTATCTCACTTGATATTCTAGCAAACAAAAAGGGAAGTTGAGGATCATTTTACACTCTAAAGCAAATTTTAGACTGTGATTTTTGTATGCTGACTCAAAGATTTTGGGCTGTTGGTAAAGGATCTGGTAGTAATACTGCTTATTACAGTACATACACACACAAAAAGTCATATATCACAGTTAAAAATGAATAAGTAATGTGATTATCCACTGCATTCAGCGGGGACTCAGAATATATTCTGATTGCCAGACATAAAAGTTGTGGAATACTAAGACAGAGTCTAAGTGGAGCCAGTTCTCACATTTCATGGAAGAGATTTCATCCTCCTCATTCTGCTGCTGTCCTATGTAGTCTTAGCCCTGGCTTTGAACAGCCTAAAGGCTTTTAGCATGTGCTTTGTTGTTACTGGAAAAGTCCTAAAAGCAGAGCCAAGAAGTAGTGATTTTAGCTTTTTTCCTCTATTCCTGAGGAATTGTTAAGTTAATAGTTAGTGATTTGGGCAATTCACTCTAAACTATTTAAAACTGTGTTTCTAGTATGGAGCATTTGTCTAGACATTTTCTAAAGCAAGGATTCAGAAGCTCCTTTACAAGGTAATTCTTTCCAGTGATCTCAGGTGCATTGATGGTGGGTGTCAGTGTGCTGGACTGAGACACCATCTGCTATCCCCCATTCTAAATATAAAAATATTAACCTGGGCTACAGTGGTTGTTATTCTAGGAAAAACTCTGCTGACCTCTGACACCTCTCATGTAGGTGAGTCAGCAAGCAGACTTAGATACTTTATGGCAGGAGAAAAAACTCGGTGTCAGCTAATTAGTATCCTGCAGCCATTCAGGTGGTACTGGGGAGGAACAAAAGGCAGGAGCAGAAATACAAAATAATTCAGTTAGTATAGAAATCTTGTTTCCTTCACACTTCCAGTATCATCTGGACATTGTTTTTCTGGCATGTTGTGGAAAGAAAAGAAAGGGATCTCCATCGGCTTCCTAAGGTCGGCAGGTCCTCTTCAAGTGTTCAAGGCAAATGTTCCTGGAACCAGTTTATTGGGGATGCAGCCGGGATATGCTTGACTGCTCTGTTAGCACACTTTTCAGGGAAAACAATCAAGTCAGATCCAGATCTCGTCCAGCAAATTTTGACTATCATGATCCTGTGGGGCAACACCACTTCTCCAAAAACACTGCTGGGGTAAAGACCCTGCTGGGGTTTTAATGTAAACATGAATTAGGGTGGTATTCTGCTTCTTGATATAGATTTGATTCTTGGTTTTCTTTATCCCTAGGAACTGAAGTAATTAGTTTAGACTTAACTCTGGTTTTGGGGTAGTACATTGTGATGGAAGCTATCAGCCCTAAGATCTGGTAAAAGAGCATATATATTGTTTTATTTATTATTATAAACACAGATGTTTAATTCTATACTGGTCTGAAAAAAAGGACTTTTTATCAGATTGTCTTGGGAGCCATTCTGTGACAGACCTGTTACATTTAATTCATGTTTCTTTCCCTTACATACTGGAAAACATACTCGGATACATTCTTTAGAATAAACTTCAGTTTCTGGTACCAGAAGGCTCTCTTACTAAACAGAAAATTTTGTACCAGTCTTCTTAAAGTCAACAAGGTGCTGCCTTAAGTCCAATAAGCAGTAGATTTATTGAAAGTGACTTGTGCAGTCAATATGTGGAGTGAAAAAGCTGGTTTCATCTCATCCAATTTTTACATTACTCTTCATTTTCCCAGGGAACTACAAAGCTGAAACACTTTTCAGTAAAACACTTCCTTATAAAATGATCTGTTTTGTCTCTCTGTCATTGAGAAGGAATACATTTTCACTGCTTTAGTATCAGAATATGCATCCTTCCTTTTTTCCTAACTCAGCCTCTGGAACCCTAATGATCAAAGTAATTTCAAAAGGTACTATCTCTTGTGAGAGCCATCTCATTCGAAAGTGAGGGATGAGTTCTTTTTCTCCACTAAGAGAGCAGCAGTAATTTCCATACCTCTTCTCTCTACCCAAATAATGTGCCTTTCATGTCCGCCTTCAATTTTTGTAACTGCTGTAGTTTCATGACTTTTGAAGACCTTTTTATAATAATTTTGTATTTTAATGCCAGCAACTCCAGGACAATCACAATCCACTTTTACTTTCATCTCCTTTGATTAATTTGATTGTACACAATTCTGACTTCTAGAAGGAAACTCTGCAAAATACATACTTTTCTCTGCGAAATAGGTGCAGCATATTCAAAACAACAATAAACTATACTGGAAACAATATTTATTTAGCATCTTATCAACTGTTTTGATACTCGTCATCAGAACAAATGGAACTGCCCTTGGATATTCTTCACATTTGTCTTCTGTATACAGCATTCAGTCGTTTGTAGTTAGATGCATAAAACAGAAGCAAATCATTATTAATTAAGTTATAGATACTTGCAGTCCTACAAAAGACTAGCATACTCATGGATAACTTTAGAAGTCTGGGCAACTTTATTAAGTCTTAAGCTTCCTAATTCTGAGCTAATGAAACTTACCTTCCTAAAGATGGCAGCTGAAGCAGGCAGGATGCTGAGCAAATACTGTGTTAAACAGCAGAGAGAAGAGGAAACACTGGAGACAGGATATCTGAATTTCTGCTCCTTGGGCTGGGAGTGGGAAAGGGATCAGATAGCTCTCTCCAGCCCCTTGGGCTCTGCACTACCTTTTTTTCCCCCACGAAAGATTTATTATCCATCTTCGAAAATTCTTCTTGTGTAGCCATTAGACAGGGAATCTGTGCTACTACTTCCCCCTGGTACCGATCTGAGTAGTTAAATCCTTCTTTCCTTGCTGGGACCTTGGTGAAGTGCATGTCAGGTTTTCTTAATACAGTTATCTTCAATTCTTCTTGAAATAGCTATGTTATATTCAAAATATTTTCAAGATTCATAAAACTGCTGGTTATATTCACTATGGTTTTTCTTTTTCATTAATGCCAAGGGTCTCTAAGATCTCTGTAAACAAGTTTTTACATTCATTAGATGACCATGTAGAGAAGACAATCTCTTTTTCCTCAGCAAAGGTCATGGGTACATAATATTGCAACCCTTGTATTGCATCTTATTTGTTGACTAAAAATGTGGTTTGTATTTTAAATTGCTTTTTGCATCTTGTGTTCTATGGCATCTCAAGAGGCCTAAAGTGCTACCCCTTGAAGTGCAACAAATAAAGAGATCTAAAAATACAAATATTTTCACAGTAAGAAGCATATGATTGTAATCTCGAAGGATGCGCAATCGTAGTAGAAATTGATAGAATGTATTTAGAGAAATTAGTGTCACTAAAAACGTCTCTGTAGGAAGAGAATTGGCTGCGGAAATTTGTTGGCAGACAAAGGGTTTCTAGTTTTGAAATAAAGCCATTTTTTCCTCACCCTCTAGAGCTGTGCATTCAAAACATATAGTAAACACTCCAGATCATTCAGCAACCACCTCGACAGCCTGTTTCCTTCTCCTCTGCTATAATGAATTTACCTCAATGCGAAGTTAAAAACTGAAGGTGGCAGAACCAAAAATAAGGCAATTCAGAAATTGTCTATCATTGTTATTTACATTCATATTTAGATCATTCTTATGATAATGACCAAGATGTCTGCTCTTTTCACCATGTTTGCTTGACAGTACACTCAACCATACACCAGAGTTAGGAGTGCTTGTGTGATCATTCCTCTAGCACCAATTTTTAATCTACCTTTTTCCAGTATTTCCTTACGTGCTACTCTTTTCTGTAGAGCACTCCACCACATCATATTTTATGTGAAGAAGAAACAAAAGAAAAGTAAAACAGGAAAATTATCTCTACTCACTTACTTAATTTTAGTTAGAAACCTTTTTTTTCTCTTAGACAATTTTAATGAGGCTCAAGACACGATACTGCAACTGCTGCTGTCTAAAGTACAACCATCCATTATTTCATTACCTTTAAAATGTTTGGCTCCAAAGGAAAATAACAAATCAGAATAGACATAAAGATAACCTTTAGAAGGCATGAATTACCTTTTTGGGTTTTTTTAGGTGATGCAGCCGCGCCCCTGAAACAGGAGTTCTTCTATCAGTCTCATACCAGATAAAAAGGAGCCAGACTTGCAGTTTTCAGTTTTTCTTGTTGTTTATTCAAGTTTTTATTTCAAATTCAGAGTGCTGCCCCTCACCTGGGCTTTGAGCTCTAAATTTCCAGCTGCAAGACCTCAAAACTGAGAATGCAGTACTGATTTAAAAACTTTTTACCCAATTAACTGTTAAAACGTACTATATTTATAATTTTGTACCAATAACCATTACCTAATTTTAACATGTTTCTCCTACCTCAAATCTATTCTACCAATGTCTTTTGTGCCACTGTCACAGCAGAAAATGGAGTAAAAGAAGAATAATTCTGAGCACCACCCAAAAACCTCCATCTTGCTTCCCTTTTACTTCTATCTACAAAACTCAAAACTACAAATTTTCAGCCTGTGATAAACTAAAGTATAATCTGTCTTATATTTTTAATGTTCTGAATTCATCCATAAGTATTGGAAGCTTCTCCCATGGACACAAATCAAAGGCTGCGTCCTCTTGGGGTCCCAGTGAGGGTCCCAGAGCCCCCCAGGGCAATTTGAGGGGTTTTCCAAATATCTTGGACTCCAAATTATAGGTCAATTTCTAGTAACACATTTTGAGGTATTGTTGGATCTAGAACCCCATCTGCTGTATTTCACCTCTCTTCATATCTTTTCCTGAACAGATTACATGAGGGCGATTCAAGAATTATTTTTTCTGCTGGACTAAGAAAGCAGCGTTACAGCTAATTTTTTAAAAATGAGATGCCATAACCTAGTAGGTTGTTTCTACCATATTGAAAAACATCTGTTCTTGGACCAGTTCAGGTGCAACTTGCATGCAGTGTATTTAAATAGAATGCCACGTTCTGTTTCGTTACTATTTTTCAACTGAGACACTGCTGGATGAAAAAAAGATATTAATTATTTTTACTAAAGGTAAGAGCCTACTACTTTATATTCTTGGTAGAGTTCCATTTTGTCCCTCAGATAGCAATTGTTATGTTGTAAGCGACATAAAATGAAAGTGTCAGAGTTACTTAAAGAGTATAGGGATGAATATTGTTAAATACCTACTGTAAGCAAATATTTTGCCATTTACGAATGCTCTTCTAGGTTTGCACAAACTGAACCTAAATCTACATCACAGAAAACATATAAGCTTTATTTTTCATTGATATTTGCTCTTTATGAAATTCAAAAAGAAAATATAACTAATCCAGATTTTCACAGGTGAAAATTACCTTGTTGGTAACTGAGTGTTCTCCATAGCCTGTAAAAGGTGTCTGAGAATGTATCTGATGTATAAATTCATTATCATAAATACATATATCTGTCATTCACAGGTATATACATTTTATATAGAAATACATATTAAATATATAAATACATATTTTAATATATTTTTATATAAATAGATATAAAATGTATATACCTATAAAAGATCGATATATCCATGTGTGTCTGTATATGTATATGTATGTATATGTATACACAACATAGAAAGTTTGAACGCCTCTAAGTCTACCTTTGGCTTTTTTTCATGTTCAAGGAACAGAGTTATCCTCCTCTAGTAAGTTAGTGGCTTTGTTGGCTGGCAAATGGGGAGGACAAAAAAGAGTCCCACTCCTCCAAAATTAAAACCTTCTTGCTCTAAATTTATTTTACTGTTTCTCCTCCTCCTCCTCCTCTTCCTCTTGCCAAACCCATTTGCTGTCTTTGACACAGTAATCACAGAGCAGGAGTATCACTCCTACATATCCTACCTACCAGGAATAGAAAATAGACAACCCAGTACCACCAACTCTCAATACAATTAAAGATATAAAAACTAGAAAGGATACCTTACCCCTAAAATTCTTCCATGGTATTTAAAAACCACACCATGCCATGCTGCACGCCCTTTAGCTTCAAGAGAAAAGCAGAATGTACAAGGGAGATGTTACTTCAACCCTCATGTTTATGGTGATGAAAGTGCTCAGCTATGCACCAGTTATCAGTGGCTTCCAATAAAAAATCATAAAGTAATCGGATGTCTATAACAATTTAAAATGGTGGCGAGTGAATCAAATTTCAGGCTGGGAAACAAGAAACTAATGTGTTTTTACGACCATTAGGCACTTTTAGATTCTGAGACAAATGAACTTTATTCTATACTACTTATGAGAGTTTACTGAAACACTCTAAATCATAGAGGTTGTCACTAAGGTCTTGTATAAGATGAGTTACCAGCTAAAGAAAGAATTGTTTAACACCATGTTTAATGAAAGGACTACAGCAAGCTGTGTATCAGCATCAGCTTGTACATTAGAAAAAGCTGCTAAGGCAGAGAGATTGGCTGACTTTTCCTGGTACTCACCAAGCACTCTATCACTCCCCTGTGCCCCTCCTCAACTGCACAGGGGAGAGAAAATACAGAGAAATTCTCACAGGTCAAGGTAAGGACAGGGAGAGATCACTCAACAATTGCTGAGCAGTGCAGGGGGTTAGGGCACCATGGGTCACAGACTTCTCCAGGACAATCCCCTCATGTGTGGGCTCCTCCTCAGGCTGCAAGTGGAGCTCTGCTTCCCTGCACACCTTCATGATCTTCAGGCTCATAGCTACCTTACCATGGTCTTCACCAGTGTTTGCAGGGGAATCTCAGCTCCAGCACCTCCTTCTTCACTGACCTTGATGGCTACAAGGCAGTTTCTTTCCTATATTTTCACTCATCTCCTGGATGCTTTTCTGCAGCAGTTTTTCTTCTTAAATGTTTTCACAGAGGCACTGCCACCACTGGCTCAGCTTTGGCCAGTGGGTCTGTCTGAAGCTGGCTGGCACTGATTCCATCTAACTTCAAGGCAACTTCTGGCATCTTGTATCAGAAGTCCCCATGTGTTGACTCCCTGATACCAAAACTGTGTTGGCAAACACAATACAGAAGAAAACTGGGAATGTAAACATATGAATGAGTTTATGTAGAATTTGAAATGTTGATGAAAAAGTAGTTGTATTGTTGATTTATGTCATATTCAACTAAATAAAAGGTCTTTTTGATGGAAAAAATTTAAGATGAGTTTTTTATCCTTTTTTAAATAGTTTTTTTAATGAAGAGCCCTTTAGATAAACTTGCCCTAAGATAGACACAAGAATTAAATAACTACATACTTTCACAAATGGTTATTACATCTACTTGGAAGAAACTGAGTTGGTAAAGAGGCTTAAAATTAAGACCCATTTTTTATAAATTTGAGAAAATTTCTAAGAAGATTAATTGGGAGAAGATACGTGCTTTTTTATAGTGATAAATGCCTATCAAGGAGCTTTAGGAAAGGCTGTGGTAAAAAAAGACTGTAAGAGTTTTGCAAAAAGCTGTACTGAAAATATAAAAGAGTAAATCATCAATGCAGACCATGGTACAGGAAAAGGGAAAAAACAAATCTCAAACAAACCTAGCAACAATAGTTTGAGTGCACTAAGGGAAAACATCCCTGAAGTATGAATAGCATAATCTAATTTTAAAAAAAATCTTGCTTAAAAGGCTCTGCCCTCTAAAAAAGACATGGCAGTGAAGACAGCCCAGTAAAGAGAAATGAGAATGATCAGGGGATCACAAAAAAACATATGAGGTTAAAAAATATATAGATTTGATTTTCAAGACTATAGTGAAGATCAACTTTCAACTAAGTAACTTCAGGTTTCCTTAGCAACACAATAACAAAAAATGATCTTTTAAGATCTTCTGCAATGCAAATTGGTCTGATGCTGAAACAAACCTAATTTCCATCTGCTGCTGCTGACAAAGTGTCAAGACCTTTAACAGAATGTAGTTATGAATGAAGAAAATTTTTTTGAAGAAAGAAATAATTTTAATTGAAAAAGGCATTGCTTTGAAGAACTGACTGTGACATTTCTTTCACTTTTTAGGATAAGTAAATAGTCCTTACAAGATTCAAGTGGCCCAAAGTGCTGGATTCTTATTTGAGTCCTCTTTAAGCACAGTTAAATGAAAAGCCTCTTTGTCTTTTAATTTCCTGTACAGTTTTCTGTTTTCAGTTTACTGGAAAGCTTTAATCTTTCTCATGTGCAGAGACTCATGCCATGCCCAGGTAAAATGGTAGGTCAGTGCCTCTGAGTGTCTGTGCCAAGGTTATGCACAAATTCCAGCTGGCACAGATGGTATCTATGACCTTCTCTATTTCCAGCAATCATAAATGCATCAGGCTCTATCCCCTTCAGTTAAGATCTTTCTTTACCAATACAAGGCCTAATTTTGAAATTAATTAATCAGTGATTCTGGATACTTTAGGATCAACCCCTGACTTCTAAACTACTTCAACAGGTGCATATTTTTTTTCTCTGAGGCAGTACAAGTCACTGAGCCAGAATGACGCAAATAATGGACGAAGGTGGAAGATTTTCTGAGAAGCTTACACATAGGAGGGGGAAATGGACTCTAAGAGAGTCAGGAAAGTTCATCTTAGTCATTTATAGGTAACTATGTCCATATCTTCTCTTCTGTTTCTTCCCCAAACTCCCTGCCATAACGAAGGATATTTAGTAACAGAGGAAAATGAGGGTCAGGTGTGCCTATGGAGAGACTTTATTTCTTGTATGAATTTCTTGTGTAGAGGAAAATCAACTGGCCAGTAGACAAATTGCTCAATGGAGTTCCCTTTGTTACTTGAGAATTGCAGCAAGTGCTAGGCACAGGAATTCTGATGAACTGAAGTATAATCGCCACCCATTTACTGTTCTTTATTAATCCTCCATTTAGCAGCATGATCCACTGTATAAAGTACGTGTGTAACAGGGATAAAGAACAGGCACTTTGGTAAATTGAATTCATAGCCAGTAAAAGAAAGGAAGGGAGCAATAAACTGTGTATTCCATTCATAGTCCTTGTATGTCATATCAAATGTAAAGGAAAAAAATTAATTAACTCTCACAATTCCCTGTAGCTGACAACATGCATTGTTAAAAAAGTAATGCTCTTCAATGTGTGATTGTAGCCATTCACCTTACTTCCTGCACCTTACTTCCTGCACCTTACTTCCTGCACCTACTACTGCAAAGCAGAAACAGCAAACTAAACCTGCTGTGCATGTTTTATTTTTTCTGTAGTATTGACTATAATCTCAGTAAACTAAGTTTTCCTCAGGCATAAAATATGTCCTCATTATTGTGAAGAAACTGAGTGAAGTTGGGGTTGTTCCATGGTAACTGAGAGCTGAATTTAGTTTGTTGTCTTTCCAGTCCTTAAAAATAATATTCCAAGGGGGATCAAATTTATGACAATAGAATGGCAGTCATGACAGTCTGGCTGCTTTTCCGTTTGTTTGTTGTTCTGAGTCATCGCTCTGTAGACTCCTCAAGTCCAGAGGGAAAAAAAGAATATGCTTTAATGGTTTCTTTCTCTCTGCACCCTGGCATTGTAAGAGAAAGTCTAAAGCTAATTTGAAAAAATTTTCAAGCTGTCTGAAACAGCTGATCTTCGCTTTTAAACACAGCATGTGTAAACATCATGTTTGTTGAAATGAACAAGTAAAACCATTTAATTTTGTCTTTTAAAAATATTTATTGAAAAACACGAAGATACCAAATTGTTTATTGGGAAGAATTCCAGAAACTGGACAATGATACTGTGTAAGGGAAGAGTATCTGAGGCTAAAAAAGTTACTATTTAGCATACACTGGTGATTTTCACCAGGAAAAAGTTCATAGTTAATTTAGCTTGACAGTGCAAGCATTCCTGTCATTGGGACAATATGCCCATATCTAGAAACTCGTTAAGGTGATTGGTCTACCTTTCTTAGGTCCTTTTGTGGTGTTTCAGGATAGGTTTGGTAAGGGAGAAGTTAGTACACTGGTGACTGAGATTAGATCAGGGGTCTGCAGGAGAAGAGAATTGGATAAAAGCTTGATCAGAAGAAGACTAAAAATTACCAGCTTTTGTAGGAAAGGCCTGTGTTGTCCATTCCTGATGTTGTTATGTAAGAGCAAATCACTTCTTTCTGATTCATTATTTCTGTAGTCAAGCCACAGGGAGGTAACAGGTTACAGTGGTAAAGAGACATCCATTTTGGGGTATAACATATGGCTCACTAGCTTCATGATGGAAACTCAAAATTTTTGTCCAAGGGCTAAATATCTCCAATGTGTCTACACCTCTGTCACGTTCTGTTTGCTTCGAAATTCCCACTGTATTAATATGTTTTAACCTAGCTGTCCCATATAAGAAACCATGGGTGACCAGCACACGTATTTGAGATTTGCAAAAACAATACTCCTTTGCTATGGTTTTGGTCCATGCTAGGCAATGCTGTGGGCTGTTTTTGAGGACCATACAGGTCAGATGCCATTCCCACAACATTTGTAAAGGACATCACACTGGTGTGGATGGAGGAAGGCTTTTATTGACATTGCAACTGTAATAGATAATGCTATTGGCATGTATAGGGGGCAGATCAAACTATCCCCATAACCTTCAGGCAGTTTAGTCTCAGAGATAATGACTTAGTTTTATCTGGATATAGCCCTGGGCAAACTAACATACAGATCACATGACTGAACAGGAGATTTGAAAACAAAATAGGAAGATATTTGACTGTGTAGATGCATCCCAGTAGGATATTAGTGCTTAAAATTATGTTCACTGCCCTCACTGGGCACACTCAGATATGTAATAAACAGAGTATTGGAAGACTGAACAAACTAATCTATACAAGACCAGACAGACATGCTAATAGCATTTTTTAGGGACTGTAGCTCCAAAGTTTTTGTTAAAGGTGCATACTTGGTATACATGTCTCTAGAACACTTAGGAAATGACAGGCTAGAATGAAAATCTGTGATTCTGGCAGTAGTTTCTGTTCATAATAAAAAAATTCTGTGCGCTTATGATGACAGCCATATAAATTATTTACCTCCATAAATTAAGTTTTCAATCATTTCAATCATTATGATTGCTAAATTAGAAGCTGTTTCCTGACACACTTTTTCCTTCATTTTAAGTGTAATTAATACCTGAGAACCCTAAGTATTCCAGAAGAATTTGAGCAATTTTCTCAATTATTTAAGGGAGTTAAAACCCTCCTTTAAGATAAAACTCTCTAACTACCCTAGGATATAAATTGGTCTCATATTCTAGCTTTTTCTGTTAGGTGTGTGTCTCCCTAAAGAACAACGAGATTGACCATGACAAGAGATCTCCCTCTAGCCTAGTAGTAAACCACTTATTCTAAAAAAGAGCATTGTCTCTTCTCTGTACTTGCAGACATCATCTGTATTTTACTCAATGGCAATTTATGTTAAAATATCCTATGGTGAATAAAACCACCGTAGTCAATCTGCATTAGGACTGCTCACATAATTCTGATAGGCTTATTTCTAGATTGTGGCCTAGTTTATATAGGAATGTAAGACTGATATTTACTTTAGCCAGGAGAGTAGCAGATCTAGACTGAATGGAAATACCTATCTAGGCACACAGTGAAAGTACAGCACCATAGGTTCATGTACCTCTTTATGACCTGCAGGTCATTTATGGATAAATCTCTGTTAATGAGATAATCCCAATACTTGCACCAGATGTGTTTCTATGGTATAAGAAATTATCCTATACAGGGAAGTCCTAGCATGATATTCATCTTTACTTATGGATATCCTGATTTTATAAGTAATATATATTTCCTTTTCTGTATTGTCACAACACTAAACGGTACCACTCTGTTATAGAATTTTTCCTGTTTGTGTATCTCATGGCTGGAGTGACTTCAATTAAGAACACATCTGAATTCTTGAAAATAAATTATATCTGTGTAGTATACATACATTTGCATTCTCTATTGAATTTTCTCAATACATAAAATATTTTACATACAGAAAAACACTAAAAGAAGGCAAAAGAAGTGAATGGACATGAGACATTCTACCTAGACAGAAAATTGGAATTCAAGTCATGCTTTTCTCCAAATTCATAAGAAACAGTTAAACCCAGTATTTTTTTTCTTTTTCCTATTTGGGACAATGACCTATCTGTACATATGACCAAAACCAGAAAAGAATAATGCTTTCTGATGCCTCTTCAGCTGACAGCACAGCACCTTCTCTCTATTTTGTTACTGAGGCTGTTACACCAAGTAGGTGTTGCACACACATTATTCCAATCCAAAAGTATATGAAGCTCAGTTATGATTTATCACCAAAAACTAGCTAAGAAATGCTTAATGCACACAAGTGTGGAATATAATGGAAATTCTAATAGACACATAATATAAATCATATTTTGGAAACAAAAACTGATTGGCTGTTACTGTCATAATAATCAGGGGAAATGTTTGTTAGGAGAAAAAACAAGCAGACTTATGTTTCCCTTTATAATTACATTGTTAGCACAATGAGTTGCATTTTATAACAGTCAGCTGAAGTCTGTTGGATAAAGTATTGGAAGCTTTCATAATAAATATTTTCAGTTCAATGATTTCTTGCTAATTAACTATTTCCACTCAGAGGTCCATATTGAAATTCTGTGTTTGCTATGACTTACTTTATAGAGACTTTTATATATTTATATTTTTCTAGAAAGTTTCCTTTTCTTTTTATTTATCTTTTTCAAAAATTTCTTTTCTCTTTCTTCAAGAATTGAAGTATTATATAATAGCAAGGCCTGTCAGTAAAATTTGAACACTATCCCCTAATTTTGTCAGTTTTTGCTATTTTCCTTTAAAAAGGTACTGGTGGTAAGTGTTTGAAGTGAAGCATCATGCCAGCAATAAATGCATGGATTATTTAACTGTACATACTGTTATACTGAAAAAATGAAATCCATATCTACTCTGCAAAGTTTAGTTTTTAATTATGCATGGCTGCTTTATACAGTGGAGTGGCAAAGATCAAAGCTCCAGTTTCATACACACCCCAAACCACAGCTAAGAGTTCAATCACTGGGCATCTGGCTGTAAAAAAATGGATTGATTTATTCTTTAATACTAGAAATATGTAGGTCTTAAAGAATTATCTTAGCTAATGAAAAGGTTGTTCATGCATTTCAAGGATCTCTAGGCTTCCATATAACTCTGAAACCAAAACGAGAACCATTCAAAACAGACGTGCAAAGTTGAAGGATAACATAACATTTTGTTACTTTTTAGAAGAGGTTTGAACCTGTGATCAAAAATGCATACTATTCTTTAATAGCCTGGTTGATTTTTATCAAGCTACTGCATATTGGTGGAGAAGTGCTTCATTAGTCACCCCCATTATGCTCTTTCAGGAAAAAGGTTTTCATTTCACCTACCTTCTAGCTGAACTTAACATAAATTGCTGAAAATTACTCAGAGATGTCCTTGTCCCTCTTATAAGTGGTAAAATAGGAGTTTAAGATATGTCAATGAGAAGGAAAACAGCTGGCATTTTCCATGAATAATTCTGTCCTTCACAGTTTTGATTACTCCTGTGCTTCTTTACTTAATATCCTTGTTCAGCTGCTGCACTTTTCACCTCTGTACTAGGTTAAATCTGATCAGCAGCTGCTATATCATTTCTTCTATGCCAGAAATGTGCCACATGAGGACTTTCAAGCATGCAGAAATGTTTGTGGAAAATCTAAAAACTATATAGGGGAAAATGTTTTGCAAGAATTTCTTTTATTTCGCTTTTAATTGTTTAAAAATAGTGTTTACAAGTATGTCAATAATTTGATGCTGTCAGGGGAAGATGCAGCATGTGATTTGCTTAGCAACACTAAAAATCAACTCACTCATATGTAAAATATGGGACTCTAGATATCAAAGTTCAATCTGATGAGCTAAGAATAGATTATCACCTGTATAGGAGTGATACATCACAGGTATATCATCTGTATAGGAGCTCAGGCTAGACTTCAACTAAACCCACACAAAAAAAAAGTTCTTAATTATGTTCTCATGATATTAAGCAAATCACCTGTATCTTGATTAAGTCAAAGGATTTTGTTCATGTGTTTGAAGGGTTTGGTGAAATGTGGGGCTTTTCATTCCAGGAATACAACAAAAGGCTGAGAAATGTTGTCATGAAGTCAGCTTAGTAGCTTTTTCCCTTTTGATGTCTTTATGGAATCCAAGCTGCCTTTCTAAGCAATTAGAAAATGAATCTCGTTTATTTTAGTCAAGTCACCCAAAACTCAGACTCTCCAGGCATTTTAGAAAATGTAAACATGCTTTGTTTCTATCAACCTTTTTTCAGTGTTCCTCTTCTGTCTATGTTATTGTTACCACAGAGACTGGAGGAACAACAGCACATAG
>VZRF01000039.1:86578-97851 GCA_013396875.1 Vireo altiloquus
TTTTTCCAGTTTCTGGTGATCAGAAGTATTCTGAAAGATACTCCTACCTAGTTAATTAGTAAAACAGCTCACTAATTGTATAAAGTTTTTCTTCTTCAGTATATAGGAAATACAAAAAGAAAACTCTTTTTGAAATTATTTTTTTTCTATATGTCCAGACAAAAAAAAATCCATTCAAATTCTGACCATGACACACAACATACTGAAACACATAGTTAGACAGTAAAGCAATATTTGCCTTACTTGATACGAGAAACGACTGGTCTTCTTTTTATGTACTCACCTATGTTGGTTTTACACACTCTGATTTTTGGTAGCAGGGGAGCCACAGAGGTGGCTTCTCTGAGAAGCTACTGGAAACTTCCACCATGTGTGGCAGAGCCAATCTCTGACGGTTCTGAAGATGAACATGCTGCTGGCTGCAGCTGGGTCAATTAGAGATAATGGTAACACCTCTGTGATAACATATTTAATAAGACAACCAAACCAAAGTGGGGCACAGGATTTTCTTCTAGCCAGAGAAGAGGAGGAGGTGAGAACATGTGAGGGAAACAACAGGGAGACACCAAGGTCAGTGGAGAAGGAGGGGGAGGAGGCTCCAGGCCCCGGAGCCCAGATTCCTCTGCAGGCCGTGGTGCAGACCATGGGGAAGCAGCTGTGCCCCTGCAGCCCAGGGGGACTCACAGGGATGCAGAGATCCACCCGCAGCCCATGGTGAAGCAGCTGTGCCCCTGCAGCCCAGGGGGACTCACAGGGATGCAGAGATCCACCCGCAGCCCATGGTGAAGCAGCTGTGCCCCTGCAGCCCAGGGGGACTCACAGGGATGCAGAGATCCACCCGCAGCCCATGGTGAAGCAGCTGTGCCCCTGCAGCCCAGGGGGACTCACAGGGATGCAGAGATCCACCCGCAGCCCATGGTGAAGCAGCTGTGCCCCTGCAGCCCAGGGGGACTCACAGGGATGCAGAGATCCACCCGCAGCCCATGGTGAAGCAGCTGTGCCCCTGCAGCCCAGGGGGACTCACAGGGATGCAGAGATCCACCCGCAGCCCATGGTGAAGCAGCTGTGCCCCTGCAGCCCAGGGGGACTCACAGGGATGCAGAGATCCACCCGCAGCCCATGGTGAAGCAGCTGTGCCCCTGCAGCCCAGGGGGACTCACAGGGATGCAGAGATCCACCCGCAGCCCATGGTGAAGCAGCTGTGCCCCTGCAGCCCAGGGGGACTCACAGGGATGCAGAGATCCACCCGCAGCCCATGGAGGAGGTGCTCATGCTGGAGCAGGTGGATGTCTGGAGGAGGCCGTGATCCAGTGGGAGACGTGGTGGAGAGAGGAGGCCCTTGCTTCCAGGCTGGAGCAGCCTGTCCTTGGAGGATGCACCCCGTGGAAGAGTGACCCACACTGCAGCAGTTCTGGGAGGATGGTTTGCCCGTGGGAGTTGCAGTAGTTCTTGGAGGACTGCTGCTTGTGAAATTGGAACCACGCTGGAGAGGTTCATGGAGAACTGTCTCCCATGGGAAGAGACCCCACAGTGTAGCAGGAGAAGGACTCCTCTCCTTGGGCAGTGGAAGAAAATCTCGGGTGATGAACTGACCAAAACCCCTACGTGCTGTCCCCTGCATTGGTGGTGGGAAGGAGGGAGGGCTTAAGGGAAGAAAAGGTGTTTTTAAGGGCTTATTTTACTTCTCATTATCCTCCTCTGATTTTGTTAATAATAAATTCATTTTGTACTTGTAAGCTGAGCCTGTTTTGCCCTTGGAGTTTTTTCTTCTGGTCCTTATCTCAACTCATGAACCCCTCATTAAATTTTTTGTCTCCTCTGCCCAGCTGTAGCAGGAGAGGGCGAGTGAGTGTCTGCCATGGGTGCCTGGAATTTGGCCAGTGTCAAACCATGACATCAGCATATATGTACAGACTGCGCCAGAAAAACAAACCAAACAAACCAAACCAATCTATCAATTGCATAAACAATGTTTGAAGAGTAATTGTTTTCAGGTTTAGCTAGGTTAATGGGACAAATTTTACCTTATGTCTGCCTCTATTTGAGTTATCTGCACTGAATGATTTATAATTTATTATTTATTTTCATGTCTTTACGGTGTCTGTTAGCAGCAATTTGCAGGAAATATTTGCATCAGAAACATCTGCAGAAACTGAATTAATTGCACTAACCCATCTATGTAATCCTGAAATTTAATATTTAAACTTTAGCTTCCATAAATGTATACTCCCCCACGCTTGTCTATTTTATCAAGTCTTTCTTCTTCTCCTTGGAATATATCCTGTTCACTGGGAAACTCATGTATAACAAATGTACCGGGACAAATGCTGACATATAATTGTTGCTTGTATACTCCCAAAGCTTTAATTATTTTTTATGTGCTCTTCACAATGAATACTGT
The DNA here is from genome assembly GCA_013396875.1 of Vireo altiloquus. Classification (NCBI taxonomy): domain Eukaryota; kingdom Metazoa; phylum Chordata; class Aves; order Passeriformes; family Vireonidae; genus Vireo; species Vireo altiloquus. Next base: position 88,980 of record VZRF01000039.1, read on the forward strand.
TCTCATATTTGTGTGTTTATCTTTTGATGCATACTCAGGAAAAGTGTTATCTGATGTCTTGGGGTGATTTTATGACAATACTGTATTCCCCTATCATCTGCTTTATGAGATATCTCAAATCGAGACATCTGATTTCCTCAAGACCATTGTAAATAAAGATAAACCCTATTTTTTTGTATAAATTTCTCTTTTTACAATTGATTTATTATTATTTTTTAATGTTATTTTAGGGGTCATTCATTTTGTATTCCTAAATCAGGCCTATACACAATTTTCAGCTTTTTAGCAGCCAGTAACTTTTTAAAAGTAGTCCTTTCTGACTTAAGGACTAGTAGTCCATCTGCATTGGCTCAGTAAAATACTCTTAAGTCAGTCAATGAAGTATGATATTATGTGTACAGGTAAAGAACACTTTGTTCAGTGTAGTACTGCTATAAGAGATGNAGATATCTCAAATCGAGACATCTGATTTCCTCAAGACCATTGTAAATAAAGATAAACCCTATTTTTTTGTATAAATTTCTCTTTTTACAATTGATTTATTATTATTTTTTAATGTTATTTTAGGGGTCATTCATTTTGTATTCCTAAATCAGGCCTATACACAATTTTCAGCTTTTTAGCAGCCAGTAACTTTTTAAAAGTAGTCCTTTCTGACTTAAGGACTAGTAGTCCATCTGCATTGGCTCAGTAAAATACTCTTAAGTCAGTCAATGAAGTATGATATTATGTGTACAGGTAAAGAACACTTTGTTCAGTGTAGTACTGCTATAAGAGATGTGTTTTTAAAAGGTGGTTATAGTCTGTGTACTTATGTTTTAAATGTTGCATATATTTTTCCCTTCATCTTTCTTTTTTACCTACCTAGTCATCTAGTTCTGCACTATTCTTTTTCTCAGTTTAATTCTCCATGATACACAGATTTGCTGTGCTTTGTATGGGATGTACATATATGTGTGTTTTATCTCTTCTGTTACTGTTTCTGACTTTATTCATCATAAAGTTTGCCAATGACACAAAGCTGGGTGAAGGGGCTGATACATTAGAGTGTCCTGCAGCCTGTCTCTGAGACCTGGACAGCCTGGAGAAATGGACAGAGAGGGACTCAATGAAATTCAGAAAAGGCAAGTGCAGCGTCCTGTACCTGAGGCAGAATAACCCCAGGCACCAGGACAGGCTGGGGGCTGACCTGTTGGAAAGCAGCTCTGCAGAGAAGGACCTGGGAGTGGACAAGGAGCTGTCCAGTGCCCTTGGGGCCAAAAAGGCCAGTGGTATCATCAGGAAGAGCATTGCCAGAAGGTCAAGGGAGGTGATTCTGCCCTTTTTCTCAGCCCTGGTGAGTGCTCAGGAGTAGCCCCTGGAGTGCTGCGTCCAGTTCTGGGTTCCTCAGAACAAGAGAGACAAGAAAGTATTGGAGCAGGTCCATCTGAAGGCTATGGAGATGGTGAGGCAACCGGGGCATCTCACTTATGTAGAAAGGCTGAGGGAGCTGGGCCTGTTTAGACTGGAGAAGAGATGACAGAGAGGGGAGCTATGCACACAAACAGCCTAAGGGGAGGTGTCTGAGGATGGGCTCAGACTCTTTTCAGTGTCCAGACACAGGGTGATGGACACAACCTTAAACACAGGAAGTTCAGTCTGAATATGAGGGAAAAGTTCTTTGCTTTGAGGGTGACAAAGGATCAGATTGGGCTGCCCAGAGAAGTTGCTGACTTTCTTCTCTGGAGATATTCAAAACCCAGCTGAGTGCAATCCTAGGTAATGCACTCGGTGAACTTCCCGTAGGAGTGGGGTTGGGTGAGATGGTCTCCAGAGGTCCCTTCCAAGCAATGGTTCTGTGGTTATGTGTGATCCTGCATGATCTTTTGCAACAATCTCTTCAGCTTCTAGAATTTTAACTTTTTAGTACCAGTCACCAGATCACACTCTTGCATTAACCTTGAAAATTGCTATCATTTTTTTCTTGCTGTTTTTGTTTCTCATTATTTTTACAACACTGTGAAAGAATTTTCCTTGTTAGTCATGAATTGCTATTCATTCTTAGAGACCCCAGGCATTAGGGAGACATTTGAAAAATGAGTATTGTGTAATCCCAGGTTTTTAAGGAAACATTTTCTTTCTTGCTAGGACATATTCCAAATAACTAAGCTGTCACTAAGACCTGCATAATAACTGTCACTGAAGCAGCTAGCATTTTATTTGTAGCATGCTCTGGGGAACTAATTTTTTTTGGTCTTTCTTAGATATTTATTTAAATTCTGAGTATGCGTTTATGTCTACACAGTACTGCTTAAAGCAGAAGAATGGTCTTAAGAACATTTTGAAGCTTAATTAATGTTTTCTACTTGAATATTTGAAGGATATAAACACCAAAGAGATAGAAGAGTCAATTAGTATATTGCCTAGGGTATGTAAAGGAATAATGAGATGGAATTAGGGAAGAAATATTTAAGTTAAATAACAAGAAAATCTTTCTGACACTGAGAACCACTTGTCTGTGAAATTGTTTCTTAAGGAAAAATGTTAAGGAATAATTTCTTCAGACAATTAAAAATATATGAACATAAAGAAATGCTGTAGAGTACAGGCAAGGTCTTAGGGGAAGAAAAAGGAAGACCAGAAAAAATTTCCCATCTTTGTTTTTACCTCTGCTTTTTCAGTTTCGATATTGAGTGCCAAGATGTTTTTGGGCCTTTCTTTAAGGTGAAATGACATGAAGGAGTCATTCATGGGTTTCTAGTCATCAGACACCGTCATTAAATCACTAAGCTCTATAGCATTTAAGAGTCTTTAACTCCTCTAGTCAGTCATTACATGACTGGTAAAGACCAAATACATCATTAACGCTTAAATAGCTATCAGTTTTAGATTTCATACTGCAGAATTCAAAATGTCACTCATCTATAATTCAAAAGATGTTTAAGGACAGCAATTAATGGCTTGCAGTAGCCTTCTAATCCATGAATTGCAGACTCGTAGAAGATTAAAGGCCAATGTAATTCAAATGAGATTATGAGTAATTTGTATCTGAACACAGGAGATGAGTAAGAACCTTTCAGCTTGATTCTGAGAAAAAAACCTCAGTTTACATGGGTATGTATTATTTTGTAAGATGCTACTGGTCACAGTCAATAGGACAAGAGGATAAATTTGTCCTTGAGGATGGAATATAGATTTGCATTTAAGGAATGCTTAGTGGCTGTCACACAGACCTCAATTCCATTTAGTCAGCTTTGACAAATTGCTATTAAATAAAGTTTTGTATTCTAAGTCTAATCTATAAACCTTTGTGTAGTTAAACATCCTTCTCAACATGGATCCTGCACTGTTCTATTGACAGTGCAGGTGGGTCTCATTCCATGATTAAAGGATACTTAATATATTCAGTCCTCACTAGTCATTTTGTGTCTTTGCTTAGCTACAAGATATGCTGAACAAAAGGAAAAAGAAGTAGTCTCAAGAATAAATATTATTTTTTTAAATCACAATTATCAGAGGATATGCCTAAAAGAAAAGTAACGTAGTTATTTCTGACTTAAGGACTAGTAGTCCATCTGCATTGGCTCAGTAAAATACTCTTAAGTCAGTCAATGAAGTATGATATTATGTGTACAGGTAAAGAACACTTTGTTCAGTGTAGTACTGCTATAAGAGATATGTTTTTAAAAAAATACTTGCTACTCATCTAAATTACCTGTAAAAATAGTTCACAGAGGAACAAAAGGGAATAATGAAATTTAAGAAAAACCATTGCTCACTTTACAAAAAGTGTTAATAGTATTACTTAAAATGACAAAACACAGAAAGCTGAACTCAGTTCCAAAAATATTTTTATTTATTCCAGGGTTTATTTACATAATAGAACATATGAAGTGAAGCATGTAGTAGAACAAATAAATTAAAAAATAGCATTTTTTTTTTTTGTGATTAATTAAATTCAAATTATTTTACATTTGTATTGTGAATACACACTAATTTTCCTAAATACAGTAGATTTATCATGTTATAAGATTGATTTAACTACTACGTTGTCAGGTCACATCGAATTTAGATAGCTATGCGGACAAGACCTGGCAGCCTCAAGCATGGATAAATTAGTGCTTCTTTTGGATGACACAAGGTGTCTTCTGAGAATCTTTGCATAGCTGCCCAGAAAACAGTCATTTTGCAAAAGGTTGATGGAGGAATGGAACCATTTGCATAAAAGAAATGTCCATAAGGTCATACGGACACTTCCATTTGCTGACTGAATGGTATTCATTAAGTAGCTCTCTCAGCTAATGAAAACTACTTTTCAGAAGTTTTTTCCAACTTTATTTTACCCATTGACTTCTCTAATAGTGTACTGCAGCCATTGAAAATAGTACCAGTCCACAGAACAGGATGCTAAAATTTCAAATTGTGGGATTTGTAAATATATATTAGTCTTACTTGGGAGCCCTGGTGGTGTAGTGGTTAGCATCCAGGCATAGCAATTGCCGGGGCCCGGGTTTGATTCCCGGCTAGGATACTCCCCGGGCAGGCGGAGCTCGTTAGCCCTGCAAGGGGGCAATCTGCCTACGTCCTGAGGAGGACCTCAGCTGCCACTGTCCAGAATCGCTTTGGCCCGGCAGATTGAACCTCGGGATTAAAGGGTGGGCTCAGATCTGCGCACCCTGTGTCTCACCTAAAAAATCCAGTGCGCAGGCTGGAAGGTCTGAAAGGAAAAAGAGACCTTCCCCGGATCTTCGTATGCGAAGGCTGGCCAGCAAAAAAAATTAGTCTTACTGGGGATGTTAAATTTGTCACACTGGTTTTATTTTGAGCTTATTCATTTTCTTTTTTTCCCTCTCCTTTCTGAGGAGACTGATACAGTGGCTTGGTGGGCACCTTCTGTCCACCAGGGTCAACCCACATCATTGTTATTTGGAGGACAAACATGGAGCACAAGGCAACAGCAATTGTGCATTACTCATGCTCTAGTTATAGCTGTTATTGGGCAGCAAGATTTTTTGTGTGTCACACAGTTTGTTGGCTACACTGCTTGTCTCTTGATTTTGCTGAGCTTGGGAACATTATAATACAAAAAATGGCTCTGTGCTTTGCCCTCGTGTTGATGGCCTTGCTGTGCTGGGAAGGCTGTCTTGTGGAGAGTACGAAGGAATGCATCTCCCTGTTCACAAGTTGTCCTTGTTCACTCTTATGCAAGCTGTTTAGTGCGTAATTATATTGAATATTATACAATCTTATAATAAATAACACTGTTAGCATATAATGGATTCTGTGGAATCTGATGTTATCCTGGTGTAAGAGAAGTCAACATTTTGGGTGAAGAGATACTGAAAATTGCCCTGAAGTAGTTGTTCCTTGGTTGTCAGGGTGTGTGGAAGGATTTGGGCACAGAAAGTTCCAAGGCCAGTTATCACCTCCCATAACCTGGGACTTTGTGTTTGAACCTGCAAGTAAGCCTGTCACTACTTGATAGAAATATTCCTTGCCTATCATGGAAAAACCAACAGCTTCTTGCACTGGGATATGTTCTGCATGTCATCAACAGTTTTGGTGGTATAAGTTTTGAAAGTATGAGGAATAGTTGGGGTTTTGTAAATTCAAAAATTCCTCATTACCTAAAATTTTATGCCAAATGCTTAAAGCATATACCAAAATATTAATAACTTGCCTTACCTTTATTATATTATCACTGAACTTCAGATTACTCACAGAGACAGTAGGGATGTATATTATGAATTTCTAAACATTACCAACGGCTTGTTGCAGAAGTTGATAATGTTGTAACAAGAACATCAAGTACACTTTCCTTACTTATGTTCATTGAGTACTTTAACACTGGTAATTCCTGGGGGAAAAATGTGGCAAAAGCCTCAACAGAAATTCTGAATGCTTTGAATATTCTGTTCTGTTCTGTGTGCCTTTAATACTTCCCCCTGAAGTAAAAAACGTGGTTGGTCCAAAGAGCATGAAGGACAGATCTGTGTGACATTTTTTGTTTGAAGTCGTTAAATTAATAACTGTCCTCCTCCCTTGTGAAATAGTCCATGCCCTTGTCCCAGTGCACATGTCTTTCAGATATTTCTTGGAACACTTCCACTGTGTTTCGGAAGGGTAATAAACTGTATGTAAAAAGTAGCACTTTAAATATGTTCTTTCATGTAGAAGTTGTATTTTTTTCTTCAAATCTCTTAGCTTTCTAGAAAGGAAGCAAGAGTTTCTACTGTAGGAAGCAAATGACCAGCTCTGCTCTTGTTATCTGTCATGATTGATGGCAACACATTTCTCACTTTTCTGTCAGCTAAAAATCTTCTTCTTTGTGTTTGACTTGAGCTGTCCTCTGAGACTTCTGCAATATTTTAAAAGTTTCATTTGCTAATTCTCTGTGCTGTGCTGCTGAGTTTAATATTGTCTCTGGAAGACCTTGAATTGTTAATTCTAGCTTTGGTTGCATCAACATATTCTTGCTTGCTGAGACCTCGTTTCCTGAGCTGACAGAAGGCTGTTTGCATAATATACAGGATGCTGAAAATTCAGCAACCTCAATGTCATGTTATTGTAAATCTAGTCATTAACTGGGCTTCCATTTTTCAAAGTCGGAACCTTGGCTACAATTGCATCACTCTTTTAGCTCACTGTGCACAGCCCCTCAGCTATTCCCTAAACTTCAGAAGGTCACAGCACCAGACTGCATAGTCCTATTTATGAAAAGGACTGAGACTGAGATGCAAGGTGTCTTGGTTTGGAAAGACAGGTTAGGGTAATGAAGGCAGAAACTCGCCTTGAAATGGAAAATATAAACCTCCCTCCCTCTCCAAATTATTATAATTTATGAAATTAAAAAGCTCTCGGGCAAAGATATGGGAGCAGGAATAACAGTTCTTTATTAGTTAATAATAAAATGTAGTAATACAACCAAGACACTGTCAGAGTCAGAATACAACCTGACACCCTGTTGGTCAGGGTGTTTGGCAACAGTCAGGTCAGGTGGTGGCTGCAGTCCTGCAGTGACAGATGGTGGCTCGGCTGAAGCAGTGCTCCAGGAGAAGAAGATGCAGTTCTCTCCTGGAAGTTGCATGTTGGTAGAAAGGGCCTGGTTTTCCTCTGTGGGTCCAGTGGAAAAAAAGGCTGCTTGCGTTGTTACTAATCCCAGGCTTTATCCCGTCAGGAATGCTTGGCTCCTCCCCTGGGTGGAGCCTCTCGCAATGGGATGATAACATGTTATCAGTCACGCAGCTAGGCTCAGTGGCCCATTAACGGAAGGTAATCTCTCTGGGCGAAGATGGGTGTGGAAGAGATAAGGAAACTGCCCCCTCCTGGGTTTAACAGATGGTGATAGAATAGTTACCCCTACATTCCCATGACACAAGGCAAGAAGCCATAAAAATAAAGCAACAAAACGTGTCAGCTGAAATAGAACAGTGGAGAAACATTGAGAGGTTTCGTGGAATACAATTAGTAATACCTTTTCATGCTGGTATTATAATGTGACAAAAACAATACACATCTTATGAAATACTAAGATTTACTCTGTTTATAAGTTTAGCCTTGATATAGGTTAATATACAACACATTCTTTGTATATAATTTTGCCTTACTGCTTATGATGAAAAACAACATGGAAATGTTTTTATATACTTTGGAAAACAGAACCAACATTTGTAGGGGAAAAATGAGGGCAGCTATTAAACAGGTGGTTAGATGACCTGTATTTAATTTTTTTTTCCTTTTGGCTCTGTTTGAATGTGTTAAGATCGAAAAGAATCAATTGTTAAAGCCCCCAAAAAGCAAAAAAAAATAATTGGTTTTTCCCTCCTATTTTTCATTTTGGTGTTGGTACTGAGTTTCATGCTGAAAATAATAGTTTTAGTCATGAATATTAACTATGTATTTTAAATGTTTTATTCTTAATACACTTTATTTAAAGGGCAAAAATGAAAATGAATGCCTGGTGTAGATTTTATCTATTTATTTATTTATTTGTAACTGAGCCATTTCATTCTGATAATACTTAAAAGCCTTCAGTTTCCTTTAATTAAAAAAAATTGCTCAAGTGACAAATTCCTGTGCAACGTTTATTTTCAACAAGCTGACTTCTCCAAATAAAATCACAAAGTGAATCCTGACTAGGTCTGCTAATCACCACGATAATTAATACATTGTTTATGGAAATAAAGTTAGTGACAGAGTGCAGCTGCATAGCAGAAGTGTTGGTGTAATTTTTTACTCTGTTTCTGAAAAATCTAGGTACTCAAACACTGTAAATAAACATTTAAAACGCTATAGAGATAACACTATGAAGAAGAGGAGCACAGATAGTTTTGTGTCTCTTCTGGGGGATGTGGTGCACAAACACTGACTGAACCAAAATGGCTGAATGCAATCTGCAGTCACACTCAACTGCAAAATTTCTCCAACAGCGAATCTGGTAAATTTGACAAGATACCTTTTATGATCAACCATATATTCTTCTCACTGCGTGTTGCTTTCATCTCTAGTATGTCATGATTTATAGCACAGTGCTAGCATCCAAAATGAACCCATAAGTGGTACTACAGAAACACTAATGTTGCAGAATAAAATAGTGTTCAAGTACAAAAAAACACTCACTAAAGTTCAAAAATCCTTAGGAATGGGAGAAGTCCAAATAGTTCAAAGTACTTGAGAAAAAAATAATATTAACAGACATCTATTTCCTGTTACAACATCAATTCTTTGGTTTAAAACTGAAAAAAACCAAAACCCGATCCCATAAAGGAAAGGAAGAAAAAAGAGAATTATCTATATAACACAAATCTCCTACTCAGAACATTTAGTCACTTGCATAATGGAAATGAGTCACTACTACATGAAAACTATACAGAAAAAAGAAAAAAAGAAAAAG
>VZRF01000043.1:5847-30272 GCA_013396875.1 Vireo altiloquus
CCCATCACTCACATACTTTATTAACCCAAACCATCACCGTTATCAACTTTAGTGATAAACAAAAACGAGGGATTAACCAAACCCAATCACAACTGTCCCCAACTCTAATTCCCCTCAACAGTTCATTATCCTAGTAAACAATAATCAACACTACACATTAACCATGACTCTCCTTATTAATTAGCCATCAGGTGTGAAAGCCAATTCCAGCAGCCTGGTTTTTGACAAGGTGATAATAAAAACAAACTAAGACCACAACCAGGGAATAAGCATGCTCTAAAAAGGCAGACCTGAGGAGGAGCCATGCTAAACAGTTCCTAGAACTTGTAAACTGGTTTGGGGAAAAGTTTGAATATGCATAATTGTTTATGAATGTGCAATAAACTGATGCAATAGGAAAGGTATGTAAAGGGTCCCTGCAATAGCAGAGGTGCTCTTGGCTGAATGCCAAGCCCTCCACTGTTAAATTTTACTTTATTGTCTTTGTCCCCTTATTGTCATTTATTAAACTTTTAAATTTTACTGGGAGAGTGAACCTCGTTTTTCACATTTGGCTATATTTAACTCCCTTTGAAAACGTGTTTCTTCAGCAGGGTTGAGATGAGTTAAATGTTAAGGATTTATAAACTTGCTCATTTTTTTATCAGTTCCTTGGGAAGATTTATGTAGTGTTTTTATCATCTCTGAAATGCTCTTGATTGTTGATGGGGGAAACTTCTCAGGCCACTGGATCTTGACTGTCCATAAGGTGGTTTTTTTCCCCTCTAGCCTAACAGCAGCAAAATGGGTTCAGAAGTTCATCTGTGCTTTATGTCTCCATTCCTGGAACAGAAAGGAGGAACTGCTTAATATAGGGACATCATGAAAATGTGGTACTGTATTAAAATATGGTTTTTATGTACATAAACCAAATAACACAACTTATTAAATGTTAATATACATAGAATTGTAATTGCAGCATGTAGTTGCATACTGATACACAGGTATATAAAATCCCCACCTCTTGTTTATATAAACAGTAAGATCTTTGATTCTCTTTGAAACTTTGTGGGTTCAAACCCAGCTCTGAGCTCTTCCAATTCTGCTGTCCTTCTGCTGGAGTTTGCAGCACCACTTTTATTTCAGTAGAAGACATTTTATTTCCTACATGGCTTTGGGCTTTTGCACCCTGAAAATGCTGACTGTTTTCCACTTCAGACTTACTGCTGAGACTTGAGGTGTCCAAATAATGTTAAAAACAAAGCACTGGCTTGGAAGATGGAGGAAGACAGCCTGACCTTGTGCACCTTCTGTGCTTGTGACTCTTGTCTACTTGGTGAGTAAATGATGGCAGCTTACTCAGCACAACCAGCTCCCCATTTTCTTCTGGTTGTACCATTTTCTGGCAACCAGTCACTAAAATCAGCAGAGCTCTGGTGACGTGCTGAACTGCTGGGGACTTGGAGACAGGAGACGTGCAAATATTGAGGGAGTCTTAAGTCCATGTTTCTCAGAGAGTCCATTCATTTAGCAATCAAACTCTTACACTGAATAGTGAAATCCTTCTCTTTGTCAGCAAGACTCTTTCCCTGAGGGCTGGCAGAGGCACCTTCACCCTTCTGTGGTGGCTTTCTGGCCCTGTTAGTTATAAATTAGGATTGTGGGTTGTGGGACATCGTAGGAATGTGCTCTAGGATGGCCCTGCTTGGGGTTGGGCCACCGTAGTCCTTCCCAACCTCACCCGTTCTGGGATTCTCTGGGATTCTCTGGGACTCCTGGGCTCTATTTCCAGCTCTGTCACTCATTTGATGCCTGACCATGCAAAAAACTGCACCTTTTGCAGAGGAATTGCTCAGTCAGAAGAGTCTCCTGCATGGTGCTGCAGGTGCTGCAGGCTCAGGGTCAACTTTAGTCTCACATGGTGCTGAACCCGCTCAGGCCTGGCTTTGTCAGGCAGGTCGTTCTACACAGGCTCAAGCTGGAGACAAATCCCATCTGCTCTGCCAGCAGGTGACTGGAGCAGCCACGTGGGAGGGACACCAATTCCAGTTTTCTGGGCATCAGGCTCTTGTGTGACAGCTCTGGGACAGCAGGTGAGATGTGCTTGGGAACATCTCACTGAGCTCCTCTGCTCCTCAGGCAGGAGCACCTTTAGGTGTCCTGCCCAGCTCTGGGCAGAGTTGGAGTTTGTCCCTCAGCCTCCTGAGTTGGTTTGCACTTAATTTGTTCCCGAATGTGTTTCTAAGGGCAAATGGTTTATTTATGGTTTAGCAATTCATCTTTCAGCTCAGCCCTGAAGCCACTTTGAAGGGACCTCAGAGGTGGAGGCTTGATGCTTTCTGGAAACGCACTGCAGTGACAGGAAAAGGGGAATGGCCTCAAACTGAGAGTAGGGTTAATGGGATATTGGGAAGGAATTGTTCCCTGGGAGGGAGGGCAGGCCCTGGCACAGGGTGCCCAGAGCAGCTGTGGCTGCCCCTGGATCCCTGGCAGTGCCCAAGGCCAGGTTGGACATTGGGGCTTGGAGCAGCCTGGCACAGTGAGAGGTGTCCCTGCCCCTGCCACACTCTGGAACTGGATGATCTCTAAGATCCCCATCCCAGAAAACCTTCCCCTTCTTCTTCCCCTTCCCCAAACCACTCTAGAATTCCATGATTCTCTGATCTCAAGCACTTGTATGAACATCTCGCACTTACAAAACAGGCAGTGAAGTGAAAACTGCTTACGTGTGTGCTTATAATAAAATTTTCTCTGCCTATTTTAAGCAGAGTATTTAAAAAAAAAACCTCAAACCAGCAAACCCATAACTTGCAAAACTTTCTACTTTAAATCCAACATTTTCTGGTGCAAAAGGTTAAAGGCAAAGCATATTATTGTTTTCACCTTCACTGGACACGTTTGCAAACAATCACATATGTTTAGGGGATTTTGGTGCCAGCTGTAGTTGTACCAAACGATACAATATTTCATAAATAAGCTGTCACTTATTCAGCATCTTTATTTAGAGGTGCTAAACAAGAGACTTCTTCTCCCTGCCTGGTGGAAGGCACATGGAGAGAAAAATGTGAGCAGTGTAACCCATGGAATCATTTCACTTCTCGGAGTTGGTTACAAATAAAGTCCTACAGCCAAACACTCGAGCTCAGGGACCCTTCCTGCTTTTAAAAGAGACCTGTGGGGGTTCCTCAGGGTCAAACTGAGCCCTGAGTGGGGCTAAAACTGATCCAGCAGCAGCTGGAATGAGTCACTTGGAGGTCAGGATTTTGTTCACTCTGGGGTTGCACTTCTGACTGTGGCCTGGAGAAAACAAATGAATATACATATAAAATATCCACTGTTTTTAGAATGTCACAGATATTGCTGTTGATATCAGATATTTGCAGAATTTGTGTCCCATACTATTCTATGTATGTTCATAAAACAACTTGCTTGGCATATGATTAATAAAAAAAATCAAAAATTGGCGTTTTTAAATAGAAAAAATAATTAAAATCAATTGAAGCATGAATGTAAGAAAAATAAAGTGTATTAATTCTGCTCAGCATTGGGCTTGGTATTTCCACAACTTGAATTCTGGAGGAATTTATGTTCAGCCTGTTTTTTCTGTTAATTACTTTTTGCATATAACATGAGAGCTCCTCATGAGTCGATTGCTCGCAGGGTTTCATGTAATACAAACAGAATTTTAGCGATGGAACTGGTAAACACTGTGCCACAACTTTTTACCCTTTCCTTCCATCTCCACAGCCTTGAATTCCTCTTCTCCCACACACGAGGCTCTCCAAGCCCCTCTTGTGCTGGAAAGCCTCTGCGTTCTGCATTGTGGAACAATTAAATGCTCTGGTAAGGGTTGTGAGAAAAGAGGTTTTCTCACTGTCATTGTCGTCAAAACTGTTGTGAATCATATTCCCTGGTACAAAAGTACCTCTGGCCTGGATTTCAAGCTGGAATTTGAAGCATTCCACGCTATCTGAATGGAGTTTGTCCCGAAATGCAGTGTTCATTTGGAGGAGGAAAGTGATGTTTTCCCTCATGTGGTGTCCAACCAGGACAGAAAGACCATTTATTCAAAAAGCAGTTTCTCCCCTCTGCTCATAGGAAATAGATTTTGGCCACGTCCTCTGTGCTAGAGAATCGTTATTGGGTTTATTTCTTCTGAAATCACAAGTTGAGAGCAAACAAGTTGTACTTTCTCAGCAGGGTTTGGAACAGTGAAGAGGTGTAAACACGTGCTGGGTTCTGAGCATTATTCATAATTAGAATATGTGACGAGAAAACTTAGAGAGCACCCAGATGGAAAGTAAATGTTTCAATACTTCTACATGACACATAGCTCGGATTTTTTTTTTTTTTTTTTTTTTCCCCTCACTAGGGAATTCAGTATTTGGGTTTGATGTAGTCGGTGTAATTAACTGAGCTACTTCTGAGATCATATATCTCTTGGGTTGGACGGAATTAGAAATGCCAGCTGTGCTTTCGTGCTCATTTGCACATGCACAGCCCCCACAGTGCTGTTCCCAGGGACAGCAGCCTGATGGGGCTTTCATGGATGGACTGGGGAGATGAGTCAGCCCTTGGGATGGCTGTCATTTCCCCAGGATTCACAGCCAGATCCTCCAGCCTTTGTCGTGCTGAAGGAGTTAAGGGGAACACAGAGCTGCATCCTACTAAAAATCCTAATTCCCGTGAATGGCTTCAGTGGTGAAGAGCTTTTGTGGTTCAGATTAAAGAGATTTCACTGGAGGTGGCTGTGTGAATAACAGCTAAGGGAGAAAAAGTTATAAACACTCCCTGATGTTTACTTTTATGGAAAAATTGGATTTTAAACGTCATAAAATTTGGAAAACTCATACATTTCCTACCTCTGTGGATCTAAGGGGTCCAAATGTGACATAGTCCATTTACTTTAAAAAAGCAACATCTTTGCCCTGATTTCTGTCTCTACAAGAGAATTATGTCGGTTACTTTTGGTCCATGTTGAGATTTTAAGGTTTAAAAAGGTCACCCAAAAAATCTGATATTGCATCCTTCAAAAAAAAAGAACCTTTGATTAAAGCTTCTATTCCAAATAATTCCCCTCATCTTCTTGTGAATGGAAGGCATCACGTTGTTTTTCACACAGGACTGATCACACTTCTGTTAAAAATAAGTGTCTTAAATCTGCTGCAAATTTATTTATACACCATTCATAAGGCCCATTTGCACCAGACTGAAGTTTCCTTTATAATCAATTATTTTTCTCATCCTCAGGATATTTAGAAACGTTAGTTGGGTCTCTTGATGCATCAAACACAGATGGTCCAGTCAAATACCCACATCTTACAGAGTGCAGTTGTTTTTGCAGCCATTGGGGGAATTTATTTTTCCTGTTGCACTCTCCCACTTTTTATTTTCCCCTTCTGGAATGTGGACCACAGAGCTGATCATAACAAACCCATATCACTCTTGCCACTGCCATTGTAAAATCATCTTTTTGCCGCTTCTGCTGGTGGAAACACAAAGATATTATAATTTTATATAATAATATATTATTATGTTATATTTATATATATAATATAATTTTAAATTATATTATATTATTTATATAATTTTTATTTTTTGTTGAGCTCTGTGACTCTGAGACTTGCACAAGCTCTGCCAATGTCTATTCTTGAGGTCTAAGTTTTCCTGGTAGAAAAATACAAGTTTTGCTCCTACACCTTTGCATTTTTCCACTCTTTACCTGCAGAATGCCTCAATATATTCAGCTCAACAAGCAAATCAGGTGGCTTTGTCTAACTGCTCAGTCCTCAATGTTATTTGCCACTCATTGTGCCCTCCACAGATTTCATAAATAGTGATTTTATGTCTCGCACTCTCACCACATCGGTGAGAGCTGAGCAGGCAGAAAATTTGTCTTGTATTAAGAGCCTGAATTGCAATGATTCATTTGTATGGCTCTGTAACACTCCTTTGTTATTTCCCTCTGCTGATTTTCCAGCTTTTACATCGCAGGGTTTTGTCCTGAAATCAGTGCTGCAATGTAAAACGCACTTCACAAGCGAAGGTTGATTTTATTTCAGTCCAAATCCATCATTTATATACCCACTGAATTCTACCAGGGCACCATCTGGTGAGGAGACAACGGGGTTGAATTACACATAATGCAATTATGGTGTGAAAACACAGCCGTCTCTGCTATTCATTAGATTGTATTCCTAAAATACTTAGTAAAGATTAGAATGTAAACTAATAATACTTTTCATTAGGCCCGTAAAAATATCTCTGCAGATTTCACAGTGTGTGCATCTCTTAAAAAATGTGAGGCAGTGCTCATTGAAGGCATAAAAGATGGACCAAAAGGGACTTGAAATGCAGCTTCTTGAGCTTCCTCCTATGTTCTTTGTGGGTTTTAATTTTGATGCATTAATTTTAATGATGTATCTGCTGAGCATCGTCCCTGACACGTGACACTACATCAAAATATAGCTGGAATTGTTCTATGCAGAGGTGGTAAAGTTTGAAATTCATCGTGAAAAGGAGCTGTTGGAAGATATTGATCAAAACATTTTGGGCTTCATGGGGATTTTTCTGGGAATTTTTGCTGGCACTTGCAGCATCATGTTCTGCCTCATGTCCCTCAGTAATCAAACAATTCCTGTACAAAGACATTCCTGCAGTTTATGCTGGGTACAATTTCATCTTGCTCTTTATGCTTTAAAACACACCCTGATAACCCTTTGTTATTCCAAACAGATTTTCCCTGTGTTGTATCAGACTGGAATCTGGAAACTTGGATTTCCAAAGGATTTTCTATAACTTGCTTGGATTCACCTGGGCTAGTGGAAAATGGCCCTGTTTGGAACTGGATGAGCTTTAAGGTTCCTTCCAACCCAAACCATTGCTTGGTTCTATTTCCATATATTTATTTAATTTGAGCACAGCTTTTTAAGGAGTAAACACATGCAGATTATGAAAATGTAAGACTAAGAGAGAAGCTGGACATCCAACATAGTAATAGGACTGGTTTTTTCCATGCATGCACAAATATTTGTGCATATTTACCTTTACCAAAACACGATAAGGAAGTCCTAAATTCACTTCCCATATTTATTCAAACCTGTAATTTCTTTATATATATTTAAATACATAAAATATTTTTTATATATATATATATTTATAAGTGCACATATTTTATTAGGTTTGTGTGAAGAACACAGAAGTTATGTTCTCTAAATCAGATCTTAAATGTAGGCATTTTATGCAGTGATAAATAACACAGTTTTAAGTATTTAGTGGGAAGAGTCATGGTTAATATCCATTCTGGAATTTTCATTTGGGAGGTAACAGATTTTCTGGCTAAAAGAGATGGAACAGTGCACATCACTTTAAGTTTTCATGTATCAGGTTATGAGTGAGATTCTGATTAAAGATCTGCTTCGTTTTCCTTTGCTACTGAGAACAAAACCTTTTAACTAAAGAATAAATAATGGCAAAGAATATTGGGATGGGATTTCTGGTGGTTTGTTAACTAATTAATTCTTTTAAATCAAATTAAAGCTCACTTGGAGGTACTTGATTTTAATATAATTTTATGAGAGGTGGATATGTTGAGAAAAACAAGAATAGTGATGATTTTTCTTCACGTGACAGGATATCCACACAATATAGACAGATTTCTTAGAAATAAAAGTGAAATGTTTCTGCTAAGTAAAGGAAGTGTTTGGATCCATGACCAATTTTTTTTCGCCCCTAGGAAAGGTGAAAGCCTGAGCAGGATCTTTTCATATTGCAGTCGTGGTTATTTTTCTGCTGTAATGGACTCATAGAAGATCCTAAAGTGGCAAAACAAAAAATACTTTGACTTAATGCTATAAATTCTTGACCTGGATAGAGCAATGCTCACTTCAGTAAGAAGGAATTTGATTTTTCAAAATACAGATGTCTCATTTTGGTAGATTTTACCTGGCAATATCTATCAAATATAAAGTGGTTCTCAATTGGAAGGAATTACCTCTCACAGCCACAAGTTTAGGTCATTGAAATTGCTTTAGTCCGTGGGCTTCATTTCCAACAGCTGAGCCCTCAGCTCACTGGATCTCTTGTTGCTGCTGAGGTTAAATTATCAGAAAATAAAAATAGACGTCAAGTTTCACCCAGAAAAGCCTGTGTTTGTTTAAATTCTGCTAAGTTTTTTTTTAGTCATAAATATTGCTGGCCTCCAAATGAGTTGTGTGGGAGTAGGATTCCTATGTGTCCATATTGCCTGCAGGATAATTTGAAGTTGATGTATTTTTTAAACTTCATATCACCAAATGTAAATGAAAGATGCATGGTGGAATTCATTAACTTGGCTACAAACAGGATTGCTTTACTTCTTGTGTTTTTTTTTTTTTTTCCCTGTAGCTTGCAAATGTAGAAGTGATAGGTTGGCATGGAAATTCATGTCTTGTTGGTCTGAAAATCTTTTTCAGCTTCAGCTGGGGATGTTGTAATTCAGAGCCTGTTTGGGTGCCTAAGGCACAGACCTATAAACTCTGCCCTTTTATTTTGGTCCTCTGGACAAACAAAAGCAAAAATCCATTTTTTTTTCCCTCTGTGATTCCCTGGCAGCTGTTTCTTGGAGGCTTCCACTTACATTTGCAGGGATAAGTTGTTCACTACCTGGGTTTGGAGCTAAGGCTGTTAATCTGTGACAGAGGGGTGCCCTCAGCCACCTTTTTTTTTTATGACCATTGAACCAAAACTTGCCAATCTTTCAAAGAACAGGACAGCATTAACAGAAAGTCTCTGCTGGCCTGGGAACAACATCACACATTGCTGGCACAGCTGCAGAAGATTTTCACGCCACTCCCCTGACTCATCCCATCCCTCTGCATTTCCCTGCATGCAGGATTTCGTTCCTTAGGGTTTGGAGGGGTGATTTTTCACTCAGTCTTTCAGGAAATGGCTTTACCTAGCAACAGTAAATAAATCAGACGAGGAACAAAGCTGAAGTTACCTCACAGGTTCCATCGCTGCTTCCGTGCTTCTTAACAGAGCGTGATGGGCAGAGCTGAGAATATATTTACTTAATGTGAGCTGTAAGTCAACTCAGATACAAATCTCCAGATCCTAAGTACAGCCTGATCCCTCATGAGCTGCAGAGTTTTGATAGCTGACTCAGGGTTTAGACTATTTAGCATCAGCAAAAGCCTAATATTTGCAGTGGAGCTGACACGAAAAGGCTCTAACCAGGGATTTCAGCAGCTCGGTATTTAAATGTTTGGTACCTGCAGGTACCAAAGCCTGAGGCAGGATAAAGAATTCATCACAGCATTCATTTTGGAGCCTATTTCATATTCAATCACAGCGTGCATTGTCATTTATGGAAAAATCAAGAGATTTCGAAAGATATATTTTGGGATTTGCTTGAGGAAGATAAAAATAACTGCATTAAGACCTAGGGAATGTGAAAGGAGAAAAAAAGGCCATTTTTTTTTAAATGTGGGTACCCTGTCTAACCTGGGATGAACATGAGCCCAGGAGTGCCCAGGTGGGCAAGAGGCCACTGGCAGCTGGGCTGGATGAGGAATTGTGTGTCCAGCAGGAGCAGGGCAGGGATTGTCCCTCTGTGCCAGGCACTGAGAGGCCTCTCGAGGGCTGTGTCCAGTTCTGGGTCCTGCAGGAGAGCCCTGGAGGGGCTGGAGAGTGTCCAGGGCAGGGAAGGGAGCTGGGAAGGGGCTGGAGGAGCCCCAGGAGGGGCTGAGGGAGCTGGGAAAGGAGCTCAGGCTGGAGAAAAGGAGGCTCAGGGGGGACCTTGTGGCTCTGCACAACTCCCTGACAGGAGGGGGCAGCCGGGGGGGGTCAGGCTCTGCTGGCAGGGAACAGGGACAGGAGGAGAGGGAACAGCCTCAGGCTGGGCCAGGGGAGGCTCAGCTTGGACACCAGGAGCAATTTGTGCATGGAAAGGGAGCTCAGGCCTTGGCAAGAGCTGCCCAGGGAGGTTTGGAGTGCCCATCCCTGGAGGGCTCCCAGGAAGGCCTGGAGGTGGCACTCAGTGCTCTGGGCTGGGGACAAGGTGGGCATTGGGCACAGCTGGGACTCGATGACCTTGGAGCTCTTTTCCAAGCTAAATCCTTCTGTGGTCCCATGAAGGTGTTGGGTGCCAGATTTCTTAGTTCTCTGGTTATAGTCTGGCATTTCAGAAGTTTTCAGTTCTGTTGCATTTAGCCAAAAGTTACTCAGCACAAACTCTCACAGAGAGCAGCTGACCTGGCACCAAATTTGTTTGAGTTTGAAAGGCTGCAAGGTGTGGTCTGGTGCCAGAGAAATTTGAAATCCAGAAAGCTCCAGAGCAGTCAGAGGCCTTCTTGTAACCTGTAGCTCCAAATGATCATGGAAATATGAGAGAAAAAGCATAGACTGATACAGGACAGAAAATTTATTAAGGAACAACCCAATGGATAAGATTGAGGGTGGAAAAATGGATCATTCAGAGAGGAAGGGAGCACCTTGTCAGAAGGGAAAAAGGAGAATAAACTCTTGTGAAAACAAATATCTTTTGCAGAGAGATGGGTGACAGACCTCTGCTCCTGGTGGAAGGGATACCACTGAAGGAACAGGGAACCTCCAGCCACAAACAACAGGTCTGAGAGGAGCTGTGATTCCATAGCACAGTTAGGATCATGATAATTTAAATGGATTCATCTTTAATTTAAATGGATGAATCCTGGCACTTTTCCAAGGAGTTGCATCCCTTAGAGCTCGGAGTGACAATCCTTTCTTTGGTTTTGTAAATTCTTCTGAGGGAGTTGGTGCAATTATTTTATCTCGCAGTCATGTAAGCCCTCAGGGTGGGATTTCCCTCACTTAACTTCAGACAGATCCCAACCAGACATCTGCAGCTGTACAATTCACCTGGGACTCTGTGGAGTCAGTGCAGACAGCTGCATTTTTCCTGGAAGGGATTCTGCTGTTTTAAATCTATTTGAAATGTCTACCTGAGGAGGAGATGAGTGATGCTGTAGCCCTCTTCTGTCTAAACCCACCTACACCATTCACTGCCTGCTGTTTAGTGCCTCATGCATATTGAAAATTGTTGTTTGCCATTTCTCCTGCTTTAGTGAAAGCTTTAAATGAGTTTTCTCAGGCACAGGGATTGTTCTGGAGAATTTCTTGGCTATTCTCTCAGGCAGAAGTATTCTCACAGCAGTTTGTACTGCCTTCAAGTTTGGGGAAGGCAAAAGAGGGGGAGAGAGAGTGAGTGAAGGGGATTAAATTAATTATCTTAGTAAACAGAAATATATGTTAAATGTTTCCTGTGGATAACAATAATTCATTCAGTTCAAAACTTGGGAGAGCTAATTAAAATCACAGTTTTACAGTGCAAGCTTCCAGCAGAACTATTTTTTCCCAGAAGGTAGGAATATCAGAGTATTTTTAGGCAGGGAAGAAATTGCTCGAGCTTGTAATTATATGGGATCTTTGCTGACATGGAAAGACTGGCAAAGTCAAGATGTGCAGGCAGTAGTCGAGATCTTCCTGCAAAGAACTTCCACTCAAAGCAAATTCTCCTTGGTTTGGTGATCAGAACTGGTGGCCCAGAGTTTATGCTGCAGGTTTAGGTGTTTTGCTGGATCTCTCAATCCAATGTTGCCAAAGTGGAAGCTCTGGATGCACCACGCAGCTTTTTTGTTGTTGTTTTTTAAGAAAAGAGATAAGAGATGTCACATATTTTCATCTCCCCTTTCTGCATGATCTATATTCTCATGGAATTATTCAGGTTGGAAAAGGCCTCGAAGATCATCAAGTCGTGTTCACCCAGGACCATTGTGTTCCCCCTAAACCACATCTCCCAGTGCAGCCACACACATTTTCAACTCTTCCATATCACTCCCACTGCTAATTCCTCTGAAGGTAAAAAGGCAACTTGGCATTTCTAAAACTCCATAAAAAGCAAAATAAAATCCCAAAAGGTCCTTCCAAGACCTCAAGCCTCACAAAGACTAAAACGTGGCACTTGTTATATCCTCTTTCAGCAGCACAAGGAATAACACAGCAATAAAAAGGTCTGGAAGTTAAATAACCTAAACAAGCCAGGTGAATTTGTGGTCCTGTAGAATGACTTTGTTCTCTTAATAAAATATCTGCTCAGAAAAACAAGAACTTGGACCCATCAGAGAGTTTTCCATTCATATTTTATCATTAAAATAACTCTCCGAATGTTGGCACACTGGCATTTTTAACTCTTGGTCACTGTGGAAAATGCTGGGATGCAACTGGGGTTTGTTTGCCACAAGACTGAGATTGCAAAGCCTGGAACATCCCTTTTTTTTTCTTTAATCTTTGTGATCAGAGGTAGAAGCCTTATTTTATGAATGTGCACTCACATCCAGTGTCTTCCAAAGAGCCAGTTTAGATCTTCAATGTCTTTAGGTCTGGTTTTAATAAAGGCAGGTCAGAGTAGCGAGAGGCAGAGCATGAGGCTTATGAGGTTATAGGTGGGAAAACTAAAAAATTAATGCTTAAGAAATTAAGAGAAAAAAACCTTAATTTCTGTGCAGTGGGGAAATGTGAAAACCTCAGAGAGAAACAAAGGATTTTCCAGTGTGTGATTAAAAAAACCCCAAATTCTAACCTTTCAAAAGTCAGTAGCATGATAGACTGACCTGGCCTTCGTAGGCAGGGCTTTATTTTTTTTTTTAAATGATAAAGCTTTTTTAACAATTACCAGATTTGCCCTCTGGGCTCACCTGCTCAGGTTTGAGAGGACAGTGTTATTCTGGAGATGATTTGCCGCAATTTTGGGAGTTTTTAGGGAAAAAAGGAGAAAAGTTTTTAAAATGCCAGTGAAACTGCCTTGTTATCTGTGCATTTTATGATGCTTAGCAAGAATCCTGCAGTTTTTAAACATGTCCTGAGTGAGACATGGTAGTGAAGTCTCATTATGTGGACTGTGGGATTTGCTACCAAATTTACTACGTTTCATTTATTAGGAAAATCCCCTGAATTATTAACACAACAGAGGGATCCTCAGGATAATGAACAAAGTCTATTAGGAGGAGCTTTATGCTTGCTTATTGCTCCTATTTGATTATTCATCAGTTTGCAGTGCGTGGTAATTCACAATTCATCTGCCAGCCATGAATGTGAATTACTGCTGGGATTATGTCTGTTTGCTGCACTTCCTTGCAATATGAAAGAGAATATTGAACAGTCAATTGTCCAAGATGTGCCTTTACTATGCACATAACTAGAAAAAAAGCCCATTAAGCATAGAAGTTGTGGATGTACTTTAAGATCTGTCCTGAGTATTGTTCTTATTTTATGAGCCTTAAGGGAAAATCTGTTCAGGAATTTGCCTTTACATTTACTTTCCCTGCTAGAAGAAAGGGGAAATGGAAAAAACAATTAATTCCTTCATGTACAAACCAGCTAAAGGGAAAACGTCATAAACTCACAGAATCAATGTTGGGAAGTGTGGTAAAGCTCAGTGTTATCCTTCCTTTATATTAATTAACTACTTTTTAGGAGTTAAAAAAGATAACTATCCACTCAAATCCTTGTCATCCAGTTATTTAAATAACCAAGTTTTATATTCTTTACTTGACTCAAAGTACTTCCTTTTCTACTTCCATATTTTAAAGTTTGTATTGCTTTTTTTTTTCCCTCTGCTTTATCAAGTCTTGAAATGTTGGGCAGACTTGAGGAAACTTTATTATACTGTGGATGTCAAACTTCCTGTGAAGTTATTGAAAGGTATTTTCTGTTTTCCTTAAGTCCCATTAAGACAAGTGGGATTCAACAATAAGATTTTTAATTACACCCTGGCCTGACACTGAAGTGTAAAAGTGATTGCATTAAATTAAAAATTTTACACATCTTGCATTGTTAATTTGATTAAGGCTTAAAAATAAACTTCTATTCCACTAACTGTGCAAATTACTTCTGGAGTCTGGACATGAAAGCTCCCAATATATGCCAAATTGTCAAGCATAACTCACTAATTACTAATTAACTTCATTAAGTAACAGCTGCCATAGAGGAAGGGAAAGAAGGAAAGTGTAGCTTTGTGGGCTAAATCAAAATAAAAGAGGGTTGTGTGTGTCCATTGCATGGTGAAAATACTTCCCTATTTTCAATTAGGAGCAACTGTGCCTCCAAACCCCTGCTTTGTAACAGTAAATGAAATTTAAACCCCCAGATGTGGAATTTTTCACATTCCCGCGCTGCTGCACAATTTACTCTGCACAGGTAGCTTATCTTAGCTTATTTAAAAATAGACTTCACGTGTTTTAATTAAAAATTACTGCGTAATAAATTCTGCAGCTCTCTGTCAGAAAGTTTGTGAGACATTAGCAGGAATTTTCACATGAAAACTGCAATCCCAGCACCTTCTGGTAGGTCCTTTCATCACTTGGTCAGCTCTTCTGTCTGTTGATTCCAACAACAACAACATCCAGCTCAGTGAGAAGGAAATTAAATTTCAAATATTGAGTCCCTATAGAGAATGTCTCCTCCTGGCTCCCTTAATCAAAATATGCTCCACTTCAGAGAGGAAATTAAATCAAGGTGGCCAACTTCCCTCTCCTCTCTCTCCCCCCATGAACAACTCAGCCAGAACTGCACTGATTTATTGAGGAAAAGAGTGATTTCCAAGGGGTAAAAAGTGCAATTGGAATGAAAGCACGGTGTCCCTGCAAAGCAGAGCAGGAGGCAATTTCTATTCCTGCACAAGTGTAGTGGAAAATTTCTTTACGACGTTACCAAAGGTGTTACAAATATCCCACGTGGAGTTGTGCTCTGGGATATGAGTCCAGCCAGGTGAGCTGACACGTGTGGCAGGAAAGATAGGGCTGGATACAGATTAAATTTCGTTTTCTGGCACTTGCTGGGCTGAGGGTGTGAAGTATGAGGTGCTTGCAATGCCCCTGGTCTTGGAGGGGAGCTTGGACTCTCAGGATCTCCTGAGGGAGGCAATTCCTGCTCACAGCGAGGTCCCAGGAGAAGTCAGAAAGGCTGGGAACCAGGAAAATAACCAAAAAATTCCAGGGATGACCCTTATCCAGATGATGCTAGACATCCCTCAAGTTTTATCACAAGCTGATGGCCACTAGCCACGTATTAAACCTTTGTGGATTTTTTTCCCTTTTACCGTTTCCATCAAAAATCTCAAAAAAATTCGAAGCAAAACTCCAAAAACTCCAAAACTTGGAGAAACATTTTCAACTAATTTTGTGAGAGAAGACTCAAGAAGGAAAATAAAGTTCAGAAAACAAAAGGGATTGTTTGGTGCTCAATAGGAAGGCTTAGTGGGAGATGTTTAACATCAAGTAGGGGAATGAAACACCTGAATCCTGCTCATTTTCTGTGGGACTCAGTGACCATCTGCACCTCCAGAGTCCAGCCCTTAACATTTTAATTTAAAATCCAGTTTATGGTTAAAACAGCTCCAAATCAATGTAGGTTTTCATCCAACCCAATTAAAAAAAAAACAAACACTTTGAAAACTGTAGCACCTTTTGTCTCGGATCTATGCAAAACCATCCTCCAAACTAAATATAGCAGTTTTTATTCCCCAGCTCGGAGTGCAGAGAGGAAAACAAAGAGACCTATGTCTGTGCATAGGATTAGAAGACTGGAGACAGGATTTATTTCAAAAATAACCAGCCCCTGGGCTGAGGGCTGATCACTGGGAGTCCTGCTACTCCGTTCAGCTGATTCAACAGAGCTGGAAAAGGCAATGTGCAGACGCCAGACTAGAGCCTAACAATTAAAACACCTCCTAATGAACCAGCAGTGCAGCATATGCCTCCCTGTCAAAAGCAAATCGTTTAACAAACATTACCTTAGGTAATTTATGCTGTTCTGAGGGTGACTCACAGAAAGTTGGTGATTCAATGACCTATCTGGGTCTTGCTATTGTTAGATTGCCAGCTCCAGTTCCTTTTAAGTGCCACTCCAACAATGCGACTGATTAGGAGAGCGAAGCCTTATCAAAATAAAGCTATAAAAGGACTATTTTGCATGTTTGTTTGGAAATGCAGGCTAAATCCTAAATCTGGGGCTTATCTCAGCACCGAGGTGTCCAATCAAATGGTGTTTTACCCAGCAGCAATAAAAGTGGGCTTTGCCCTCACCATTGCACACTCAAAATGCATCCCCAAAATCTACAGAACTGCATTTGGAGGCATTCTGTCCCAGGGGAAATTTAGCAATTCTCTGCAGAGATAATTCTTCAGATAATTTTGTGTCCGGAAAGTTTTAATTATAATACTGCCATCAGGTTCACCTGTTCCTGCTCAGTTCATGTTCATGATCAGTCCATGCTTGTTTCCCAGACCCATCTTCCATCACTGAGGAGAGACAAATTACATTTTGGAGAGATTAGTCTTGAACTTTTCTCTGAATCAATCATGGAATGCTTTGGGTTGGAAGGGACCTTAAAGGGACCTGCCCCTGCCATGGACAGGGACACCTTCCAGTGTCCCAGGCTGCTCCAAGGCCTTGGGCACTGCCAGGGATCCAGGGGCAGCCACAGCTGCTCTGGGCACCCTGTGCCAGGGCCTGCCCTCCCTCCCAGGAACAATTCCTTCCCAATATCCCATTTAACCCCACCCTCTGTCAGTTTGAAGCCATTCCCCCTTGTTCAATCCCTCCAGCCCTTGGAAATAGTCTCTCTCTATATTTCTTGTCAGCTCTTGCAGGTATTGGAAAGCCACAGTGAGGTCACCCCAAAGAAATAACAGAAGCAAAGAGATTTTTTGCAGTATATTTTTCAAGAGAGTGAGTAGATGCTGTAAGACAGACTCACAAACTAAAAAAAAAAAGAAAAATTAGTGTTGGTTAAGAGAAGTGTGAGAAGTCACTCAAATGGCTCCATGCTGGAATAGTTGGCTCCTTGGAATTTAATTCTCCATTTATCCTGAAGCAGCAGCTGACAATGACAGTAAGCAAAATAAACAAATGTGTCTCTTATATTCACCGTTAATTCCTGGTGGAGATGTGAGGACGCTGAAGGTTTTCCATAAAGGGCCACAAAGATCATCTTTCTCTCATTGTTGTGAAATACAAATTGTGTGCTACAACACCCTGGACAGCTGGTGGGTTGTGATTCCTGCCTACAGACCCAATCCCAGCTCCTCCAAATTCACCTTTATATTTTATGTAGGAACAGACTTTGTGTTTGTATTAAATAATTGCATTTGAGCAAAGGTGGAGGAGCTGAAGAGAGATTTTACACCACATTAGGCTCAGGTGTGGTTTATTCATGGAGGGCACAGAAAACCAGGTTATCCCTGGGTAAGAGCCCTTCATACAACAGCTGATACAGGATGGCAACTCGTGTGTGCTTTGTGTTTCCCCTGAAAACAGGATGTGATTTATGCAAGCGTGGCTTTTTCAGTGAATGCTAGTTCAGTAAACTCAAATTACCTTTCCTTTCCTGCCTGCAAGGCACATGTAAGAGAAAAGGAGAGCAGCAGTTGCATATCAAATTCTTATTGTTTCTTGGTATCCCAGGCAAGGCAATATTTGTTTCTCTGGCAAGGTCTGACTGGACTCTTTCTAAAATTGGCAGCTGTCACTGACTTGAATGGGTTTAGAATTCAAGCTAAAAATGTCTCTTTATGTAAATAAGCAACATATTTTATATTCTCAGCCAGTATCCTCTAGCACAGCCGGAATGTGTTTGTGAGCAACCCATCATTACATCTTAAAAAAAAAAAAATTAAAAAAACCTCAACATTTGTTTGTTTGTGTAACATTTGTTTTAACTCTGTGAATTGTTTATGCTTGGTGGGAAGTGATCACAAAATCCTAATGATTTGGGATTATTTTGGGGACATCTGTGGCAGTGCTGACTCTTGATTCCTCTACTTGCACACACGAGTCACTCTGAGTTTCTGTCCTCACTACAACGGGGCTGCAATTATTAATCTTGATCTGGTATCTGATGCCGGTGTTTGAAAGCAGCAGAATTTCCAGGGCTGTCATTACAGGCGTGTGAGTCACATCCCATCCTGAAGTTTTTGGTTTGTGCCACTTGCTGTGGGTAACATTTACAGTCAGCTTGGGCACAGAATGATAATTCCTGTACGGAGTTCTCCAGGAGACAAATATTGTGCAAATATTCACTACCTTGATGCCTTAGGTTTGAACTTTTCTCTGTTCCCAGCCCTGCAGTGCCCAGTGGAACTCTGCAGTTCCCTGGAGCTCGTTCAGTGCTGTTCTCTCATGCTCACACTGACATAACAAAGCCTCTCCAGCTCGCTCTCCAAGGACACCCAGACCCTCCTGGGCCCAACAACTGCAAACCTTCATCTTGGGGACAGGGGGGCAAGCTTGGGCAAATTCCATCCTTGCCTGGCTTCTGCTTGGGCAATTGATGCTGCTATCAAAGTGGGAAGAACTCGGGAGCTGTCATTGTCCATTTTGGGATGCACTGAGGCAGGAGCCTCTGGAGCCCAGAGTGTGACCTCTGAAGGCCTTTCAAATCAATCCCTCCTTTATTTCTTTATTCCTATTTAGTCTCTGGCTTCTAGGTAGCCGTTAAAGGCATCACCTAAGCCTTGCAGAACATTGTAGTCCTCAGAGGGGCAGGTTGGAGAGAGTTGGGGGGGGGAAAGAAAAGCTCTCCTGCCTTCCTCTGAGAAGAGAAGGAACAGTTTTCCCTCCTCTCGGAGATTTGTGTGAAGTGTTTCCCTTGTTTCCTGGACTCTGGAACGAGGATTGCTTTTTCTGTTCCTGTCCACTTGAGCCTGGTTTTGTCCTTGTTTTATAGAGAAGATAACTGAGGGAAGAAGGGGATTGCACAGAAGCTGTGCAGCAACTGTGGCATGGATTCATTCAAAGCAGGAGCACTCACCACTGCCTTGGCTTTCTCCATGCCTCTGTATTTAACTTTCTTCCGGCCAAAATGTTTTTGCTCCATGGTTTGAACATGGAGATTTGTACCATTGTATAAGAAATCCCTGTTAAGGAAACACTCATGGATCTAAATGTCAGAAGGTAAAAGAATAAAATCACATTTGGCTGCCGAAGCACTTTTATGTTTAATTGAAAGAGAATCTCAGAAGTTGTAGGTAAAACTGTATCATGTCTCCTTCAGGTACAAGAAGTGCTTTGAATACACCCCTGGCCCAACACAGGAGGAGAGATTTTATGTTTTTATCCTAGGACTTGAGAGGCATTTCTGTTCCTTTTATTCTGGGTGGATGTAGAGAAAATTATGGAGAAAATTTCAAGCCCTTCTCTCTCTGGAGCTCGAAGTTGCTCACATTCCTCCATGCAGTACAAACACAAGGAAAATCCCTGGAACAGGTGAGCTGGCATGACTCTGATTCCTCATATTCTTAAAGATAAGTGTGCTCTGATGGTCTCAGGGTGATACCTTAGGTTTTAACTTTTCTATTTTTCCAATCCTGCAGTGCCCAGTGTAACTCTGAAGTTTCCTGTAGCTTGTTAAGTGCTGTTCTCTATGCTAAAATAGATATAACAAAACCTCTCTAACTTGCTCTCCAAGGACACCCAGACCAAGAATTGTAAACCTTCATCTTGGGGAGAGGGGTGCAAGCTTGGGGAAATTCCATCCTTGCCTGGCTTCTGCTTGGGCAATTGATGCTGATATCAAAGTGGGAAGAACTCGGGAGCTGTCATTGTCCATTTTGGGATGCACTGAGGCAGGAGCTTCTGGAGCCCAGAGTGTACCTCTGAAGGCCTTTCAAATCAATCCCTCCTTTATTCCATTTATTCCTGTCTAGGTAACCATTTAAGGCATCAAGGGCAATATGTGAAGGTCAGAGAGGAAAAACAGAGTTTCACAAAAAGCGAATTTTTGTTTTCTTGCTCTGAGTTTAACAGGCTGCAGTTTGTAGCGGCTGAAAATGAGCAAAGCCACTGCTCCACGAGGCAGAGATGATGGGCCAGGGATTGCTGTATCTATCCATGTATCTATGCCAAGCATAGAAAAATATCAAGAACTTGTTAAGTGATGTATTTTAAGTGATCAGCTACACGGGTTCTGCAGTCACGCACCTCCTACAAGTGCCGGTGATCCATCAGCTCTCCAGCATGCAGGCATCTCATTACAATGGAGAGCACACAAAATTCTGCTCAGATTTGTCAGACTTGTCAGATTTTCCACTCAATGTAGGCCCTTCAACTGCTCTGTGCTGGACTTTGTGCGCTCTGTCCAAATCTTTGTTTTTTGGATGTTGAGTGGGTTGTAAAACGCAGCCTCAGCTACAGCCTGAGTTGTATTTTGCTCCCTTTGTTGCTGAGGCCTTTCCTGCTCTGAAAACACATTTGTATCATCATGGATATTATATATACATATAGATCTATATCTATATCTTCTATATCTTACAGATACCTTGATTCTAAAATAGAGACCAGACAGAACCTATCCACCACTTGTTAATCTATCACTTTCATTCAGATTTGAAGGTTTACATTTCACGACTTTTCCAATCTTTTGCAGTGGGTCTGCTGCAGAAAATGCCAGCTATAAGAGTGGCAACAGGAAAAAATGGTGATTTTTTTCCTTGTAAAGAGTAATTTTAAAGGTCTGTGTCACCTGACTACAGTCCTCATTTAAAATCAGGGTTGTGATAACAAGGAGAGTGGTGAATTATTATAAGAAATGTTTCTGCTGTTTGTTAGCGTTCTGAGCCAAAGGGATATAATAGTTTTGCCCTTTCACTGAAATCCAGAGAAGACTGTTAGAAAAAGGGTTCTGTTACCATCTGTTTTGAACATTCAAGGCACAGCAGCCAATGCCCATGGGATGACATTTGCTGTTGTGTAAAGTACAAGTACAATGTTTCCTCCCCGGTTACCCTCCGGGCTTACATGCTCCAGAAGCACCCAGGATTTTCACAGCGAGTTGCACAACAGCAGATTTCAGCCAAAAAGTAAATGATAGCAACTGAAGGCATGATCTGTAAAGCTCTACCTGAGTAATTCATGATAATGTCATTTTTTTTCTTCTCCCTGCTCAAATGCCAGACTTGTTGATCTACAAAATATTGCAAATGCTGCCAAAGGTTTTGGAGGAATCTGCCCTCTTGCAACGCTGAGAAAAAGGCTTGATCTTATCATTTGATGTAGAGATGGGGATAAAGTTGGGACTTGATGACCTTGGAAATTTTTTTGCAACCTAAATGATTCTATGAAAAGGGTAGAAGTCTGTCATTCTTAGAGACAGAATCCTACATTTACCTCCTGTCCCTCATCCCTCTCCTGTTTTGACTCTGTGGGGCACAGGCACCACCTCAGCTCTCGCTGGTGGCAGTTCTAAATCCTCCCCACCCAGTTATTCCAGGTCAAGAGTTTGAAAGGAATTTGTGACAGCAGCTAAATGTCACAGTCCTCTAAACTACAACATTAAGTGGATTTAAAGCAGGTTGATTAAATGCTTTAGTGGGGACCATGATGAAAGGAAATGCCTTGGCAGATCTGCAGGGCTCTCCTGGTGATTGGCATCCTCAGGTTTTACTGGTGCTGCAGCTGGGACCTGGAATTTCACATCTTAATACACATATTTGACTAATTTTAGAGTTCTGAGGGTTTGGCAGTGACTGGGCAGACTGTGAGCAGACAGGGTGGGAGAATCAGCTCCTGAGCCACCAGGGATCCTGATCATGGATGGGGTGGGTTGCAAAGGGCACCTTTGCAAGGGGACACTTGTCTGGCAGACAAAATTGAGAGCTGAGCGTTGAATGAGAGTGGGGGCAGTCTGCAGAAAGGTTTTTCTCTTTTTGTAAAGGGTTCCCCAGGAGAGCTGCTACTTCTCTGTATGTTTATCACAGAATTAGCACCATGGTGTGGTCAGATCAGTAAATCTTGACTGATATTAGGCTACTAAAATTTATACTTGTCATATCTGCTGCCTGTTGTGGCAGAGGACAGAGAAAATACCCTCGAAGCAATTATTTGTTGCAGATGTTCATGTGTAAAGCAAAACCAATGCTCATTTTCCCTGGAGTGCTTTGAATGCTATTTTTTCCTGGTGGAGAAGGACTCCCATACACCTGCCATGAGGCCCACACACAAACCACTAAGACAGGCAACAATTCAGTCTTCAGTCGTGATTTTTCAGGTGATTTTGCGCCACAGACTGAATTGCAGGAGTTAAAAAAAAATCACAGAGCAACCCTTTGGGTAATTGTCCTTCTCTTTGTATGTGGAATGACATAGAGATCCCCTGGGGAAGAAGGGAATACCTGGCCAGGTAATTATCATCACCCATGCACACAGAAAGGCTTAATTGGAATTACAGAGAAAACAGCAGCTCTGTTTCTTTGCAAATAAAGACTAATTTTGCAACCTCAGTGTTTTCCTCACGCCCTTTTTTAATATGAACATGTTATTTTTTCACTTAGGAAGAGTTAAATCTCAAGGGCTTCAGGCAGCAGTGTGTGAGTTGCAATGACTGATTTAGTGGCTGATTTAACCATGTCAAAGACCTGATGTCTTGTTTTGAGTGTGGAGGAAGACACAGAGGGAAAAAAGAAGAGCGATTGAGAGATAGATATGAGTACCTGAAATAAAGTGTTCTATCACAATGGGATAAAATTGCTGGTAAATATGGAAAACCTGAAAGGCTGACAGGCAGCAAACTTAGGAAATATGAGAGGCACTAGGAAAACATCAGCCTCTCTCATTAAGTCTGGCACTGATGAAGTTTTTCCCACATTACCCATTTAAGCATTATGCAACAAAGCCAGAATTGGCTTTGACTCCAGAAAAATTAATGTTCTATAATACTTGCTGTTGCTTTAGTATTTTCCTATTAAAGAGGCATAAAATGCTGTTACATCATTTTAACAAAATGCATGGATGTTGGCCCAATTTATTATCAATTCTTGCCACCAACTGTTCCTGCAAGATGTAGGAAAGGGAAATGAAAATTTGCAAAGCTCTCAGATCCAATGAGAGTCTGTAAAATATGCTTCTGGATGAACCCTGCCCTTCAGATCCCCAGTGTGGTCGTGAAATGGTTGCTTTACATTTGGACAAACCCTGGAAATTCACTTTCTCACATCCATGAAAGGCCTGTGGAAAAAGAGGAATTTGTGTGTCTTTTGTTGTGTCCCTCTTGTGCAGTGCTTTGATGTCCCAGCACAGCTCACAAGTGCCCTCACCTAAAAGAGAAAAGGAAATTTCAGCAATGACAATGTGAATTTTTAAGAGGGCACATCTGAGTTGCAGTGTGAGCAAAGGATCTGAAAAGGGAATGTAACCCAAATTTAGGATTAATACTGTTTCAAACCCCCATCTTGGTATCCTGTCCCCTCACACAAAATCCACTGTTACCTTTCCAGTGATCAAAACTGGTTTTAAATCAGGCTCATGTGGAATGGATTTTACAGCCATTTGCACACTTTATTTATTTATTTGATTAAAACTCTGGCCCACACTAATCCTAATTCTTCCGTGTTGGCAATTTGTCCCAAGCAAATTCATCTGTCACAGATGCATTTTTCATGCAGGGATTCATCCAGACATGGTGTAATAGCCTTGTCCATCATCGAGGCCTAGATTTATGATTTGGTTTTCATTCGATTTTTTTCCTATTTTCTCTTTAAAGACTCAGTGAATTGAAGAAATTGCGCTACGCAAATACTTTTTGAGAGTGTCAGCTCTCTCTATTTTTTCCACTTGCTGTAGTAAAAATGTTGCTATCATTTTTCTTCAGTTGCAATTTCACGAAGCCCAATATTTAATTTTAGGATATTAAACCACCAAGAGTTTTCATTTTTGATTAAATAAAGTCCCTCTTCATACAAAACACAGCCATTTTTAGGACTTTTCTGAAGCCTGGCTTTGGTTTTGTGGGGGGGGGTTTAGTTTTATTTTTTAATTTTTCCTTCTCATTTGCTGCTCTAATCCACAGTGATTTTCTAGGAACAAATGGGAAGCCTTTCAACCACTTCTAATCAGTCCCAACTGTATCTCCCATCCACGTTGCCAAGGACTGAGTTCCCTGCTGTACAGTGAGGAATCTGCAGCAGGCACTGGAATTTTTATAACAACCACCTTTTAAACAATATAAAGTGGAATCACGAAGCTGGTTCTGTTCTCTCCCAAACAATTCCTGCCAAAGCTGCTCCATTCCCGACAGGAGATGTGGAAGTGTGGAAGGTCAGGGTGGAATGTCTCATCTGAGCCACAGGGGCATCCAGGGGGACCTGGACAAGCTCCAGAAGTGTCCCATGGGAATCTTGTGAGGTTTAACACCCCAAGGGCTGGTGCTGCACCTGGGCTGGGACAATCCTTGGGGTGAATCCAGGCTGGGATGAGCAGATGGAGAAGCCCTGGGAGAAGGATTTGGGGGATAAGAGCAGGACCTGCCCCAGTCTAGAATCCCCTGAGCTCTGGGGTGATCCCATAGTGTGGGCAGCAGGAAAGGGATTGGGATTGGGATTGGGATTGGGATTGGGATTGGGATTGGGATTGGGATTGGGATTGGGATTGGGATTGGG
>VZRF01000043.1:30325-53413 GCA_013396875.1 Vireo altiloquus
CATGGAGAGAGACAATTTGCAAGGGCTGCAGGGCCAGGAGGCAGGGAATGGCTTCCCAGTGGCAGAGGGCAGGGCTGGATGGGATCTTGGGAAGTGGGAATTGTTCCCTGGGAGGGAGGGCAGGCCCTGGCACAGGGTGCCCAGAGCAGCTGTGGCTGCCCCTGGATCCCTGGCAGTGCCCAAGGCCAGGTTGGACATTGGGGCTTGGAGCAGCCTGGCACAGTGGGAGGTGTCCCTGCCATGGCAGGGGTGGAATGAGATTTTTTTAAGCCTCTTGCAACCCAAACCACTCTGTGATTCCATGATCTGTTCCTCTAAGCAGTTCAGTTGAACCAGAGCCCATCAGGGCTCTGTGGGGTTTCAGATGTGTCCAAGTGTTACAAAAAAATGCATCTTTGCACTGCTCAGTGAAGGAGCTGGATAAATCTGGGAGCAAACAGAACATCTCAGTCCTCCAGATCAGCTCTGCCAACATTCCAGCCATGAAAAGCAGCTGCAAAACTTTACCAGGCATTCACTGTAGATGAATAGCCCTGGAATATGCAGCCCAGTGACTGCACACAATGGCATCTGACCCCAGCCATGGAGAAATGCAGAGACAGAGGCCACCTGTACAGAGAGAGTTTGGCCAATACATGCAGTCATGCTCAAAACATTTGCCCCTGCCCACCACCCCCTCTTCCTTCCCAGGATTCCCAGGTGGAATACATCGAGGGCTTGGGGTTTTTTTGCCTGTGGATTTGACTTTCACAAGCAGCATTTTATTTTTCAAAGGTTTGGACTAGTGATAATTCCTTTTAAAAATAGGCCCTTCCTTGCGTGCCTTTCATGCCCAAATGCCAGCTCTACTTTCAGTAGACTGGAAAGTTTCATTTTTTTTTTTTTTTTTTGTGATGTGAATTGAAGACTGGCTGGTCAGCTTTCACTACTGATTGAATCTTTCAGCTCTCTTCCGGATCACGATTACGTTTGATGATGAATCAAATTAGTTTTTATGCTTGACAACCGGTAAATAAAAAAAAAAATCTAGTTTAAAAAATTATTTCAAGGGAAATGAAGTTTGGAGAGGGCAGAAAAAAACCCCCCAGTCTAATGAAAGCCAAGTTCTTGGAAATAAAACTAGGGGACAGATAAAATTTAAGTGAAATGCAAATTATAAAGACAGCTTCTTTGCTGAATCAGGCAAGTGTCCAATTCACTGTTTCCATGAAACATGGTGCTGTGTTCACTTGTCACAGACGATTTGTAAATTCCAGCAGGTCTCCTGTTTATTCCTTCCATTGCTCCAGCAGATAGTACATGCTTGCTGTATTTTTTATATCACACTTAAAGAAATTAACACAGATTGTGGGCTGGCAGGAAAAAAACTCCCTGGGGAGCTGCAAGTTTGTACCCACCCTTGGGTAAATGAGTCAAACCCCACCACCTCTTCCCTCTGGCTCAGGCTCTGGGAAGCAAAAGCTTCAGCTCACACCTGCTCAACAGGGCATCTCTGCTGGAAACCTCGTTCAGTGAATTATTATGGAGCTGCAAATAGGAGGTAATAATAATTTCACTGAGACAAGAGGCCACCAGTTACTTTGAGGAGCCAATGAGGTCATTATGTGCTGATAAATTGTGTAATTGTGTATTTTGGGGCTTTATGTCATTTAGGTGTTGCATGGATCATCTCTTCTTGCAAAAGCTGGTTGGTGTGGTTTGTCCTGCTGGTGAATGTGGTCTGTAAAAAGCATGAGGTTGGCAAAGCTTAGGGCTAAACTCTGAGCACAAAATGCCTGCAAGGAATTCTGCAGTAGCAACTCTGTCACCTCAGAGCACCCCAAAATGCTCTCATTCCCCTTCTCCTTTCCTATGGACATCATAAAATTTGCAGCATTTGATTGTTGCAGCTCCGTGGTTGTTATTCATTGACATATTTCTTCTTGTATTGTAAAGACAGAGCACAAAGAATCAAATGTCAAATTTCTTGTCATTTTTCAGCTCAAATTGCCCGAAGTAACGTCAGGGATTTTTTCTGTGTTGCTGGTTGTAGATGATAGAATTATGCTGGATTTATTCTGGCAAAACACTGGCAGAGCTCTGGGCAGGTACAGGTGGGTGGAGAGGTGACAAGAGACTCTCTGCACGCTTGGTGTGATGGTGTTCAGGAGAGTTTTGATGGCAGTGGAGTCTAACCTGATTTAAACAACCTGTCTGTGTAACAGACTCCTCGAATTCCCTGCTCCTGCAGCAGGGGACACAAGGGTTATGCCACCAGCACAGATGCCCTCTTTGCCTGCCCAGTGCCTCCAAATATGCTGATCTCATGTGAAAGGTTCAAGAACAATTGGACAGAAGGATAAGACAGGCAGATTGTATAATTGCATAAACCTTTTTTCTTAAGGAAATACGGGAAAGCTCCAGAAATTGTTAATAAAACCTTTCCCCCCACCTCAGTGGATCTATTTATTTATTGGCTTTACATTCAAAATATCCATAAGATCCCATCAAAACTGTGTCCAGTCATTGCAAATGGATGATATTTAGCTGTGCTACAGATAATGGGATATACCAAGAGATGCATCTTGGGTGGCCCTGATTTCCCAGGAGATGTTTACAAGTCTCCATTCCCTGTTCCCACTGATGTGTTGCCATGTATTCTCTCACACCAGGCACCAGTATCCCAGGATTTTGCTCATCTCCTGCACCCTGTCTCTGATCTGAAGCTGCACCCCTGCCAGGACACCAAACACCAAACAAAAAATAGTTTCTTTTGCATTCCAGGCAATTTTGAATGATGTTTAATGACTTGCTCCTTTCCCTTTGTGTTGCAAAGACCTGGGGACTCCTGCCAGCTCCTGGGGTCCAGAATTCCTCCTGCACCACTTCCAGCTTGCTGCAGTCACGAGGGGAAGGAAAGCAGCTATCACACAGCCAGAAAGCAGAAGTATTTTCCCTATTTTCACAGGTTCTCCTTTAAGCTATCCCCTCCATCTTCTCCATACTTTGCATTTCACTCGGATCTTGTTTTCCAGCCTTGTGCGTGTGTGCCCTGCTCCCAGACTCTCCTGGCCTGGAAATTGTGCATTTTTTCCCAAGGGGAACACGCAGACTTTCTCTTTGAAATCTGCCTCGAGCGTGGCAGCAAAAATCCTCCATTGTCATTTCACATTCAGGGAACGAACAGGGGAAGGAAAGTTCTTCACTTCCCGTTTGTTGCAAAGGGGGTAAGGGAATATTTTTGTCAGCCGTCCACACTAGGTGGTGGTTTGTTTTTTTTTTGTTGCACTGCTGGGCACAGAACTTGTGAATTCCTTTCTGTCTTCAATCATTAGACAGGTACTTCCAAATCTTCCTCTCGGGATCTGGCAGCGTGCTGGAGCACTGGGTGCATTTTATTAAAATCATCTGCTCTGCAACGAGGCAGCGAATGTTGTGTGATATCCCCTCACATTTTCACTCTCTCAGCCTGGAATAACCATTCCCTCCTTCCCACTGGACAAAGCACCAACTGGGCAGTCTCAATTTCAGCTGAAGCAGCAGCAAAGTGCATTTCTTCAATTTAGAGTGAGTGCTGGGCATGGATTTGTGCTGGATTCCACCTGGGTCTGGGGGACAGATGATTCCCAGTTCTCATAAAGACTCCTGAGGCAAACAGATTTTCCTGATATCTTTTTGAAAAAGTTTTGACTCAGAGTTACATTCTACTGGCTTGGCTGTTTATAACCCATCTTTTTGGCATTTTTGGCCTGGTTTCTCTATGTGCCATAGTTCAAATGACTCTCATGTAAATACTCTTCTTGTAGCACTGTGGAAATGGGCAGGTTTGGCTGCAGACTATTGATGGGATGTGCTGCAGAAAACATTCAGATGTTGGGATTTAGATGTTTCAAATACAGCTTGTCAGCAATTAATTGAAAAGCTCTTATTTCCTTTCATATATCTGTTTGTTTTGGAATTCTGGCAGGCTTTTCCCCCAAATATTCTAAACTCAGTAGATAGCAGATATGGTGACAATGAGTAGCCTGCCTGTAAATGGTTTTGAAAAAGCTTTCAAAATGGTGAGTACCATAATTTTTACAGAATCACAGGATTATTTGGGTTGGGAGGGACCTAAAAGATCCAGTTTCAACCTCCTGCTGTGGGCAGGGACACCTTCCACAAGACCAGATGGCTCAGAACCCCTTCCAGCCTGTCCTTGAACACTTCCAGGGATGGATGTGTTCCTTCAGCCACCCTGGGCAAATACAAAATAGTATTTTGCTATTTTGTTCTATAAAACTTTAATTTTAGTGACTATTTTGTATTTTTCCCCTTAAAAAACTTCCAAGCACTAACTAAAAAGAAAAGACATCAATAAAATTCAGAAAAATCTCTATTCTTACAACTTAGAAATTACACAATGAGAGTCAAGTCAATTTTTTTTTTGTTTGTTTGTGTTTGGAGTTGTTTTTTAAATTGCTGCACTGAATTTGACAGAGGAAAGACAGGATTTTTGAAATCTCAAAAGACCTAGTGGTGCAAGGAAAACCCTTTCAGCTGGTCCCAAATATGACAGATTTCATCAGAAAATATTTTGTACTAAAATGTCCTTAAGAAATCACTGAAACCTCTTCAGGTCTTGTGTTGTTCTCTTAAGAATTTTTGATGCCGAGGAACAAATGGAATTAATCATGAGCCTTGTGCATGTGTGTCTTTGAGTAATTGTAGAATAGTCCAACGTTAATCCTGGACTAAATTGTGAAATTAGGATGAGAAAATCTCCACATGGCTTCTCACAGTAAGAGAGTGGCTGGAGTTATATAATGTCCATCTCTATTATGTCCTTACATCATTTGTGCAGTGGATTTGGTGACAGTAAAATGGGATTAATGTTTTGAGAGGTTCAAAGTGCCCCAAAAGGAATCTGCTAAAGAATTCTACCCTCTCCTCTCCTGGAGCCTGAAGTCTGTGAGAATGTGAGACAGAGGGAGAACTGAATGTGTGGGAAAACAATTTACCTGGCAACCTGTCTCATGTTTGCTGACTATTGAGGGTAAGAAACCTACAGCTCTGTGAGGGGAAAAAAAAATCCCCCATTAACTTTGCTGCCAGAAGAAATCCAATTTAAATTCCTCTGTAGGTGCTTTTTAAATAAATCTGTAATTCTAACTCCAACAAGTGCAGCTGAGCAGAGGAACCTCAGCAGAATCTGTTCACTTTTTTGGGGGGTTTTTGGATTCAGGGGACATGTGGGAACGTGAGTGTGAGGGGACTGCAGCCCCATATGTGTGGGGATCCTCTTGGCAGCCAGCATCTGCCTTTGGGAAGGGATCCAAGGCAAGTTCTTGATGTGCTCCTAGGGATTAATAATGCAGCAGAATGGGAAATGGTTGTGGGATATGGATATAGGGACTGGGTGAGGGATGAAGTGCTGGTTTATCCCCGTGGCTTGGCAGGTGACCTGTTGAGGCAAACAGCTGTTCTGATGGCTTCACAAACCTTAATTTGGACGTGGTTAACTTCTATTCATGAGAAAAGCCTGTGAGAAGAAAAACAATTAGTTTTTAGCCATGTAAGTGTAGTATCAACAGAAGCAAGAAAATTAAACAATAAAAGGAGAAAAACAACAACGTGTCTGCACCTGCTATTCTTCTGAATGCTTGAATGCTTATGCTATAGGTAGCCAATGGTAGTGTATTGTAGTCAATAATAGCCACTGAATCTACTGTAATATTTCTACTGTAATAATTTTCTACTGTAACCAGTAATTATGTAACACAAATTATAACATCCAAAAGTCTATAAAAATAACCTGCTTTGTTTAATAAAAGCTTTTTGCTTTTTGCACTTTGTCTGAGGCACAGTCTGTGTGTTGTGGCTGCCCCGACAGTGACCAGGTAAAAAATTCTCCTGAAAGACTTCATGAAATGCAGTGAGAGGTGACAGGAGAATCCTCCTGGCTTGCATCCTCCTCTTAGTTTAAAACTACCCCCTTATCATTTATAAGGATCTTCTCTCGTTAGAAAGTGATCATCCAAGGCTGTTAACATTTTCAAATATTTTCCATCAGTGAAATGCTGCAGGTGTCCTACTAAGTGTAATTGGGACATAAAAGCAGGTGGATTTTGGAGGGAGGCACTTGAGTAGTTTAGTCCTTCACTGGGCTCACCTGATTTTTCTAGACCTCTGAGAAAGGAAGTGAGATATGTAGGCCTTTGACACCAGACTCACTCATTTGGCACCTGTCCATCCTATACATGGCTGGTATCACATTCCTTTGCATTTCCAGCCAAGGAGTGCCTTCAGCAGCCTCACCTTCCCCTTCATGGACAGGGAAATGATGGGATGGTTCTCTTGTGAGAAAAGGCAGCAATTTCCCCCCTCGATTCTGTGCCAATTCTAGTGAGTTACATTATTTATTTCTTCATGGTTGGTGTATAAAGAGCTTTGTTGCCAGCTGGCAGCCAGACACTGACTGTTGTCCCTAGACTGTGACCACATCACAAGGTTCAGCTAAAACTGGAGGGGCTGAGAGAGGGTGGGAGCTGGAGCTGACCAAAGCTTCATCTGGAGCTGACCAAAGCTGAAGTCCTGCAGGGCACTCAGGCTCTCCAAGGTGTTTGAGTTGGTTTTACAGAATGGGTCAGGCTGGAAGGGCCCACAGTGGTCACTCCCTGCTCCAGCAGGGCTATCCCAGAGCACAGGGTTGTATCTCTGGAATATCAGGAATATCCCCGGGGCTCTGGACTATCCCCGGGGAGGAGACTGCACAGCCTCTCTGGACAATGTGCTCAGGGCTGGGCCCTGCCCAAGGCAGAAGTTGTGCCTCCTGTGCAGGGAATTGCTGGGCTCAGTCCCTGCCCGTGGCTCTGGGGCCATTGCTGGGCCCCCGGAGCAGAGCCCGGGCCCTGCTCTGAGCCTCCCTGCAGCCAGGGACAGCCAGGCCTGAGGGCCCCTCTCAGCCAGGGCTCCTCTCCAGGCTGAGCAGCCCCAGCTCCCTCAGCCTTTCCTGGGCACCGAGATGCTCCAGGCCCTTCCTCAGCTCCAGGAGCTCCCTGGCCCTGCTGTGCTGAGGAGCCAGAGCTGGACATGGCAGCCCAGAGGTGCCCCCAGGGCTGAGCACAGGGGCAGGATCCCTGCCTGACCTGCTGGGAATGCTCTTCCCGATGCTCCTCTGGACACCATTAGCCCTTAAAATCAGCACTCAGGGAAGGAGAAAGCTCTGTGTGCTCAGCCCTTGCAGCTGCTCCGCACTCCCTGTTCCTGACACTGATTTATGCTCCGGGGGAGCAGACAATGCCTCAGAACACAATAATAGACTTTAGGTTTGTTTACTGACTTTCATGCCCTGAGATGCTCTGAGCAACCTCCACAAATGGCACGTTAAATGTTAACAGTGCCATGTGCTGCAGAGTTCCGTGGGTGAATTAACCCCCGTAGACTCTCCACTTGTGAGCTCACAGCCTTCCCTCTGCTTGAGGCTCTCTTCCCTGGCAGCTTTTGCCAGACATTTGGTGGCAGAAATCTTCCCCTGGTGGGTCTCATGCTGTTGCCCTCATGCTGTGACCTCGAGGGTCCTGCAGGCCTGGATCCTGCTGTTTAGGTGGCCCTTTGCGGGAAGCAATATCTGCCAACAACTGTGGGCTCAGCTGGTAAAGCTTTGGGATATAAACCTGTCTCAAAGCCCCAAAAATACAACAAAATCCCCAGCAGACAAAATTCAGCAGCCTGTCTGAACCCATCCTACCTAAATTTCTGGCTTAGAGCATTTCCAGCTGAAGAAAGCACATGTTGGGCCAGAGTGTTAAAGATCACCAACCATTTGTACCAATCCTCCCTCTTCCCTCTGTTTTTTCTTGAACTTCTGTCCCATATTCAAATTAGATATCAGAATCGTATTCCATCAGAAACAAGTGGCATTTATTTCTCTTAGCCTGGCTTCCAAAATAAATGAGGCTGATGTGACCCATCTGACAGTCAAACCCTCTCTCTTATATCTTTTAAATCTATTGGGGAAATCGTCCTGGAAGTCATTAAAATAATAAAAATGTTGTAAATTTGTCCCACCAGGGGAAAAAAATAGCATTCAGGT
Organism: Vireo altiloquus; assembly: GCA_013396875.1. Taxonomy (NCBI): domain Eukaryota; kingdom Metazoa; phylum Chordata; class Aves; order Passeriformes; family Vireonidae; genus Vireo; species Vireo altiloquus. The sequence continues at coordinate 38,379 of VZRF01000043.1, forward strand.
GTATAATTCTCATATCCATCTTCACTTTAGTTGGCAACCTCACCAGTTCTCACTCATTTAAATCTTTGGCAAGCTTTAAACATTAATTAATGTACAGTATTACCATTTCTGTTAAACTGTTTCTGGCAATATTTGGCAAGTTCTTGTTTCTCCTTGCCAATCTCCTTGTTTTGGATTGTGTGAGGAAATAATGTATGCACAGATCAGGCTGTGACTGGGGAGTTACTGCTTGATAAAACCAGGGACTTTCTTTTCCTGATTATTGCATTTTAAGCTGTGTTTGTGACAGACTGTCTGACATATTAGAGATAATAAAGAGCCTAATAAACAGTATTATTGAAATCCACGTGGAAGATAGGTCAAAACTCTGAGAAGAAGAAGAAAACACTGTTAATTATAGATGGAAGGCTGACTTCTGAAAGTGCTGGAGGGTCTGTTTTAAGGATGTTTATCTCCAGTAGGTTATGAAAAAGTCAAAAGATCACATCGCTATCAACAAATATGTATAAAACAAATTTAGAAATGAATATCCGTTATATTCCTTTATCGAGTTATGAAGATAAATGAGATGCCAGGAACTAAACTTTTATCTCTGGTGACATGATGTTTTTCTGTTTTCTAGTTTTATTTCCTTCCTCAAGTTTTGTTTTCCCCTCCAAGCCAAAATGGTTTTTACTTCCCTGTGCTCAGCTGAAAGTAGATGAGCCTTTAAATGATTTCTTGATTTTTACTGATCCTTGCTACTCCATAGTTTTGTAATCAAAAACATCTCAAGTGTAAAGGAACAGAGTCTTCTACAGCAACACCACATGCTCACTTAGGAGGATATGTTATGTTTTGCTACAACTTTATCTTTTTCTGACAGCTATAAGTTATATTAAAGCTTCAGGAATTCTTAATATGTTAAAAATATTCTTCATTTCCCAGTCCCTTAATAATGAGTGATGGCTTGGGCCCCTGGAGCTTAATTTTATTTTAATTGGCTGGGTCATCCCCAGGTATGTGATAGCAGGCAGAAGTTATGTCCATAATCCAGTAATTTTCAGATTGGGTCAAACAAGAAGACAAAGCAAAGGGCTGTGGATCTCTGTCACAACTCAGCCTCTTGCTGTGGTTTGGGAGGAGAGCATTAAATATTTATGGGATAATTATCTATGGTTAGAAAGTTCCAGGCAATGCAGAGATGTGGGAGAAGCTCTGAAGGAACACATAGAATTATAAATTTTATAGAGAATAGAGATTCTCATAGAAGAGAGACATAGAATCATAGAACTGCTTGGACTGGAAGGGACATTAAAGCCCATCCAGTGCCACCCCTGCCCTGGGCAGGGACACCTCCCACTGTGCCAGGCTGCTCCAAGCCCCAATGTCCAACCTGGCCTTGGGCACTGCCAGGGATCCAGGGGCAGCCACAGCTGCTCTGGGCACCCTGTGCCAGGGCCTGCCCTCCCTGCCAGGGAACAATTCCCACTTCCCAACATCCCACCCAGCCCTGCCCTCTGCCACTGGGAAGCCATTCCCTGCCTCCTGGCCCTGCAGCCCTTGCAAATTGTCTCTCTCCATGGTTCCTGGGGGCTCCTTCAGGCCCTGCAAGGCCACCCTGAGCTCAGCCCAGAGCTTCTCCTCTCCAGGCTCAACAATGGCAGCTCTGGCAGCCTTTCCACCCAGCAGAGCTGCTCCATCCCTCTGCTCATCCTGCTGCCTCCTCTGGACTCTCTCCAGCAGCTCCACGTCCTCCCTGTGCTGGGATCCCAGAGCTGGGAATTGGTTTTGGAAGCTGATTGGGATCTTTTGCAGGTCCCTGCAAGACAGAAGAGAGCAGAGTTTTTCTTTACCTACTCAATCCACCCAACATGGGGCTGTGCAGAAGCTGACACTGGAGGTCAGTGACAGTGCGGATCAGTGACAATGGAGTCAGTGCCACTGGAGGTCAGTGCCACTGGAGGTCAGTGCCACTGGCTGTCTCTTGTAGCTGGAGCCTTCTTTACCTGCCAACAGCTGCACAAGGTGTCTGGAGGTGGGAGGTCCATGGAGAGGCAGCTGGGCAGGGCTCTCACCCCACTGCTGTTTGGTCTTGCTGATGTGGTTCGAGTTGTAGATCGCCAGTCTGTTGGAATTCATGGAATTGGACCTTCCTGTGGCACTCCTTGCCTGATCTCCCACTCTCTACTGCACTCAGGCTCCCAGATGGATTTGTAGCACCTTCTGCTGTTCCTCTGTATCTGCAGATGTCAAGCAGGCCTGTGGAGTCTCCTGTGGTGAGGGTGAGATCCTTTAACACCTGTCTTCTTCTTGGATACTGCCATGCCACGTCTGACACATTCCCTGAGGTGTCCCCTCCACGCACTCCTGTCTGACAGCTCTGCCTCCTGTTCCCATCTGCGCCTGGTGCACCCGGCAGCAGCAGCTGCTCCTGCTCCACACATCCCTGCTCTCCCCTCTGGCAGCTGAATCCCACGCTCTTGAAGCAGATATGCTCTCCTCTCATGTGACTGGACATCTCCAGCCTGTGGCCCCATGTGTGACCCTCACACTGGGGGATTTGACTGACCCATAGAAGGAACAAGCGTGCCTGTGGGAATGGTGACGTGGTTTGGAATCTGTAGCATCTAAACATTTTTTCTTCATGGAAAGGATGATCAGGCACTGGAAAGGGCTGCCCAGGAAGGTTTGGAGTCCCCATCCTTGGAGATGTCCAAGGAATGACTGGATGTGGCACTCAGTTACTGACAGGCTGGTGATAAGTCAAAGGCTGGACTCAATGACTTTGGACGTCTTTTTCAACCTTAATGATTCTGTGATTCTGTAAAAAACTGAGAAGTGACATCACTGGAAACTGGAGACTCTTCATGGCTGGAGAGATCCCAGTGCTGGGAGGGCAGAGATGCAGTCTCCAAAATAATTGATTATGTTCTCCTCAGGGAGTCAAGAGAGCCTGAATGGGAATTGTTGTGATGGAGAGGTAAAGGAGGGAGTTGTTTAGACTTCCCCTTGAAGGATGGTAACCAAACCACCATAAAAACTTTCATTTATAGTTTCTTAGATTCAAAAGGCTATTTAAACACTACATCTGTTTGTTGGTGGAGACCAGGGCCAGAACACTTCTTTTGCACTTCCCTTCATTTCTCTGAAATGTAAATACATTTCTTTATGTGCTGAGTGATTTACTTCAGTCCACAAAGGTATTTCCAAACTCTGAATTGAAGGACTTGTTGGGCACTGGTTTTCATTTAGTGAATTGTACTCCCAAAGAGAGGGACTGGGATTATTGAAAGGTATTTATGTCCCTAATGATGCCTAGGAAAAACAGGCTGCAACCGAGGTCATGTTGGCTGCTGCTGTACTAATACATCTCTTGGGCTGCGAATAAATATTATATATTCTGCAGAATTAGGTGTTGCTTGCACTTTATGGCACTGGTAGTTTTACCTTTGATTAAACTGTGTAGGTAGTTGGGGATTTGCAGTTTGCATATTAGGAAATAAAATCTCTTGCTTTTCTACAGTGATTTGTTTTTTGCACTTATTTATACAGTGTTGAGGTGTTTTTTCACAGGTGTAGGTAGCAGCCATTTTTTTTCCCTTTTTTTCCCCTATTAAGTGCTTGAGTTTAAAGAATTACTAATTAAGTTCTTCATTAGCTAATTTGTGTTGCGTGTCACTGAGTTTGTAAAAGGTGCTGTTCTTTCTAAGAATATTTGTGCTACAAATGCATTTTTCAGCACTTCAACAGAGAGTGCCTGAATATAGGAAATAACAAATATCAGTCTTAACATACATTGAGTGATAAGTCCCAAACCTCTTCATTTAGGTGATTATAAATCACTTGATTGTCCTATCCAGATGTAGTAGGAAGTGTGACACTAAACTTAATTTTTATATCCAAGTTCCTAGAACGATATTGGTTTGCAAATACGGCCAGGAGATTTATGGATGCAGAGCTTTATTTTTCATGAGCAAACAGAACATTCACAATTGTTTCTCAGCAGTTTCTTATGTTTTCTTAAAGAAAAACAAGGAATTTGGTGTTGATAAAAACCTGATCTCCCTGGCAAGCTGCTGGGGATAGCATAGTTCCTCCTGCAACTGCAAGGAAGTAAATTGGTGTTATTAGTGGAGGAGGAAGCATTCCCTGTTTTTCAGGTTGTTTAATACTTCCCACATAGGAGCCTGTATTTAATTCTAATCTTCCTACTGAACTTGAATTCCACTTGGATGAAACTTTTCCAGACAGCCACATGCCTTAGGTGGAGACTTTCGAGAGAGAGAGGAGACCTTCACTGAAATAATTTGTATTCTGTAAGAGACTCAGGGAAAAAACAAGTGCTTTTCACTCCAGTGAAACATCCAATAATCTTTTCTTCAAGTTAATCTTCACCTCATGTGCTTGGGACTTAAACACAGATTTTAGCAAGAGGCATCCTTTTGCAATTCCATATCCATGAGCATGTTCCAGCTGAGCAGGATCTTTCCTGGAACTGGAATTTCAGGCACCTGGGGGTTACTCCATCCATGCTCCTTTTGGGAGAGGAAGAACATGCTCTCAGTTGCTCTGCTGTTGAATCCAGCACCTAGAAACCTGTTTTTCACTGATGAAACCAAAATAAAATACTGTGGGAAGAACTGAAAGTGGAAAAAGTGATAACCAGCACTCAGCAGGTAAGGTTGGAACGGAAGCAGCTCTGAGGAGGGAGTGAGAGAAGGTGACAAAGAATCCTTGATGGAAAAACTCATGGGATTGCAATGCAAACCCATGAAGTAGAGTAAAAAACACTGACATTTCCCAGGCATGGAGTTTCCTATTACATAAAAAAAAATGAAAACACTTCAAATTTTACTGTTGTGATATAGAACTTTGTGACATCTGAAGGTTTTCATGCAGGCTAAATCATCTCAGCTACCACTGGCTAAATCGCCTCACTGAAATCATTATTTCTTCGTTTTAGACACCTCTGTGTTATCATTCAGTCTTCTGGCATTGAAACACTACCTCTCAAAACATCCTGCACAACCTTTCCAATAAATTAACTGGTTTTAATTCAACGATTTTGCCCCTGACCTGAAAGTAGAAATCCACTCTGCTGTCTGCAAGTGGATGAAGTGAAAATTACAGTAAAGACTTGCAGCTTTAACTCCCTGCCAAATTCTTGTGGAAAGTGCTCCTTTTCCAGCTCCCTTCTAAAGTTATATTCCCTGAACCCTGAGCCTCAGCAAGATGGATACATTCAGACATTACAGCAATTTATAACCTGCTGCAGAATCCCATGGACGTAAATATGAACATACTCTTGGTAAATGAGCTTTTCTTACAATGGTCAAGTTGATTTTATTAGTGGCAAATCAAAACTTTCCTGTTCTCCATTTCCTCTTTGCTTTGTAACAGCATCTTTATCAAAGAACCTCAGCTTTTAGATGGCCAATGCATTTATGTTCATTCTGTTAATTTGACATTAGCTGACACAGGGATTCTGTTGTGCTTGCGAGAGATGATTTTGTGAGTGAATCATGTTAGGCAAAGCCCAGAGTAAGGGAATGGATGATGATGAAAACTTGTGACTCTGAGATCCACTGTGAAGCACTTCCATAATCTTTGCAGGAGTCAGCAGTGTGTCAGAAATTCACGGATATTCAGAGGGCTCATTTCAGAATAAACAGATTAACCTGAGTTTATTAATTTTCTTAATGTTTTTGAGAGCGTTGAAAGGTGATCTCTGAGAAGAGAGGGAGGTTGTTGTTTTCTGTTACAGAGATCTGTCTGCAATACCACAAATTACTCAGCAGATTAAATTATTAAAGGACAAAACAAATTTTAAATTGAAATTATAAATCAACAAGGAAGAAATCAAGCAGATTAGATTATTGAAGTTGTAGAGCAGTGCCACTCTGACAGAAACTAATGGAAAATGGAAAATCAAACAGAATGATTAAAACATGATGATGGATCCACAAAACAAAAGCAAAGAATATATTAAATTAGTTTCCTAAAATATTAAATTAAGCCACCAAATTAAACATGCTCAGGTGAAAGATATGCTTATCTCTGTATTACGTTATTGCCCTCTCTTAATGGTGATCAATTATTTTATCTTGTCAACTCTATTAAATCTTGCCATGGGTAAAGAATTTCTCAGGATATGTGCTGTTTGTTCATTCATTATTTAAACAATCTGTTGTGTTTTGACCTCATACTGGGCTGTACAAGGGGTAGGTGGTGTTGCCTTTCCCTGGTCTTAAAATTAAAACCAAAACACGGTTTATGGGGAAAAGGGGTTTTTACTTTGGTGTTTATTTCAGGATCCTTGGATGCAGCACTTGGTCCAGGTGGAATGCCCTGAAAATGCATGCACACCCCTATCATACTGAAATACACACAATTATAGGCCTTGCTAATTAGCACATCTATCAAAGATTCCCCAATGAGAGGCTGGAGTGAACCCCTCGTTGTGAGGAACCTTCCCCCTGGCTGGGCCTGTCTGAGGTTCCAAAATGTGTTCTGGAGAGGCCCTTGGTGTCTGGGGCTCCCAGGATGTTTGCTCTCCTGATTTAACGGTGCCGTGGGGCTGAGCTGAGTTATCAGCCTTGGGAAGTTACAGTGTGGGGGCTAAAAGCACTGAGAATGCATCAAAGTATTAAAGAGTATGTGAGAGGGGTATAAAAGAAAAAGCAAAAAATCATTCTGGCATCAGTGGCCCCAGAGCTGGCTGGCAGGTCCAGAAACAGAGTCCCCTCTGCTGCTGGATCTCTCAGATGGGGCTCTGATGGAGAATTTGGGAGGTGGGGGACAAATTTTAGCTCTGTCACTGCCATTTACAGCCTTTCTAACTTCCCAAGAGACCTCAGTGAAACTCATGATGAAGACATTCCTTATGAGGATGGGTGGCTGCATCCAACTCTTTTTGCTCTTTATCCCTTTAGATTCTGGGCTTTCCAGGAGAGTCACTGCTTCTTGAAAGTCTTTGGGCAGAGTTACTGCTTGGATATGAAGTTTCTAGGCATTATTGGGAATAAATAATGACAACAAAGAAGATGATTTCATCACCATAACGACTGAGGTAATGGGACAGGTTTCCCAGAGAAGCTGTGGCTGCCCTCTGATCCCTGGAAGTGTCCAAGGCCAGGCTGGACAGGATTGGAGCAACCTGGGATAATGGAAGGTGTCCCTGACCATGGGAGAGGGTTGGAAGAAGATGATTTTTGAGGTTCCTTCCAATCCAAACCATTCTATGATTCCATGACAACAATTTATTTAAACATTTTGAATTTAATCCAAAGTGGTGTTCTGTCCGTGGAAATGATACAGGGTGGATATAAATTTCATGTGTCCACATGGATGATTAATTGACTTCTGGAAGTGCCTGGATTTCCATTGACTTTGGAGAAAATGTTGGATTTTCTTTGGACATTAGTGATACCCTTTTACAGAAGCCAGCCAAGCTTAGCCACAGGCCAGGGAAGAAAACTCTTCTTTGTCATGGAAACATTTGATAAATTACTGAGAAGCTCTTCTGTAGTAACACTTTGGTTTTAATAAACAATTTTCAAACTTGAGGACTTCCCCAGCTGGTCAGTGTTTTAAAGTGGGATTAGAAGGAAATTTCTGCAGTATCTTCCATTGGGAAGCAAGGAAATGTTGGATGTGTAGATTAAAAAAAAGGATTACATATATGGGGAAGAAAAGGCTATTTTTCCCTGTACAAACACACTGAGTAGCCTGTGGGTACCTTTGAGGTGTGTTAGCCAAAGGTAGATCCTCTGAGGCTAATTCAATGTGACAACAGGGAAGAAGTGAGCCCACCAGTCCCAGAAATCACTCACTGTTTATGTTTTCAACCAGAATACAAATGTTTCTGTTCAGATGAGGTCTCGGTGAATGCAAAGCCTGCAAACCTTCTTCCTGTTTCCACAAGGGGAAAGATTTCCCCTAAAAAACCCACTTCAAGGCCATCAGAGACACTCTGCATGTTCCCTCCAGCCTAATTTCTATTCCCCCTCGTTGTGTAAGTGTCTTAAATTAGACCTGATTCCTTCATCAGCACAGATTGGATGTGTCATGAAGTAGCTGAATCCCAGCTGGGTGGTCCCAGCATGGAGCATTTACGCAGCTCCTCGGAGGCAGGTGAGACTTGGATCCTCACGGGCTCCATACCTGCCATGTCAGCATCAGTTCTGCAGAGCCACATTTCCTGGATCCCAGGGAGTGCCTGCCTGCTCTGCAGCTGCTAAAGAGAGAGATGTGATCGGCACTGAACTTATTTCATCCTTGGAGGATATCTGGAAATAGTTTTTATGATAACCTGCAGGCATAAAAATGTATTGTGTTGAAGCTTGATTTGATAATGGGTGTGATTTTATTTAGGTTGCCTTAATCTTGGGTCAGCACAGAGAAGATATTCCTGGAACAATGGAAAATGTTTTAACAAAATGTTCTTCCCACTCATTCTGTGATTCTGTGATTTGCTAGAACCAAATTTTGGCAGAACCTCCATGCCTGTACACATAATTTTAAAAAATCAGTTTTAATATGTAGAGAGCGCTATGTTTTTAATTACACTTTAAAATTGCAAGTTTGGAATGTTTTCTTATACCTGTTCTATTAGATTGGTAATAATTAATAAAATTTCAGCTTTGATATAAATTATTTTGCTGCTTAGTTTCATGCTTGCCAGGAAAAGACAGCAAAGAATCAAATATCCTTAAAAAAAGGCAAATGATAAACACTTCCCATGTCATATCTATCTGGTAACACTTTTCTAATAACTTTGGCAAGTCATGAGAGTGAAGCAAATTATGCTTCTTAATTAGGGAATGTATTTTAAACCTCACGAGTCTCAAATCATACCACTATTTTTGAAAATCCCGTGTATGTGAGCTTAAAAGCCTAATTTTAGATTTGCCATTTTGAAAATGATAGTCTGTGTGTATTAAAAAGTCTCTATTAGTCTATTGAAAACCTAATCATTTCAGTTTTTCAGAGTGACAGCTTCTCTGCCACTAAAAAGGTTTAATAGGAAAATAGACACTTTAGTAGGAAAATAGATACTTTTCTTTGATTCAAATTTCTTTGTAATTTTAATGTCTATTAAAGCAGCTCATGAGCAAAGCTCTGTGTTCTGTTGACTTTGTGGGCCAACAGTCTAAATTGTAATATTTGGGGATTTTTTTTCTGTAAAATTACAGTGATAAAGCCACGCAAGATCTTGTTTTGAGTGGGGTTTAACTCCAGCCAGTGAGTGATTCCACCCAGCCCTTGCTCAGTCCCCACCAGTGGGACTGGGGAGAGAACTGGAGAGTAAAAGGGAAAGAATTATTGGGTTGAGGTGAGGACAGTTTAATAGGTAAAGGGAAAGCCACATTCACAAGCAAAGCAAATCCCAGAATCCATTCTCCACTTCCCCTGGGCAGGCAGGTGTTCAGCCATCCCCAAAAAAGCCAGGATCCATCCCGATTAACAGTGACTTGGGAAGCCCAAACACCCACCTTCCTTCTCCTGATCCATCTCCAGGCTCTGAGCATGATGCCATATGGTGTGGGACACCCCTGGGGCCATTTGGGGTCAGCTCTCCTGGCTGTGTCCCCTCCCAAATCCGTGTGCACCCCCAGCCCACTCATCAGTGGGGTGGGGTGAGAGGCAGAGAAAGTGTAATTTCTTCTCAGCAACAACCAAAACATCCCTGAATTATCAACACTGATTCCAGCACGAATCCAAACCACAGCCAAGAAATTTCATCTTCATTCTCACATCTCTTTGGATCTCACTTGGATGAGGAATTGTGTGTCCAGCAGGAGCAGGGCAGGGATTGTCCCTCTGTGCCAGGCACTGAGAGGCCTCTCGAGGGCTGTGTCCAGTTCTGGGTCCTGCAGGAGAGCCCTGGAGGGGCTGGAGCGTGTCCAGGGCAGGGAAGGGAGCTGGGAAGGGGCTGGAGCCCCAGGAGGGGCTGAGGGAGCTGGGAAAGGAGCTCAGGCTGGAGAAAAGGAGGCTCAGGGGGAACCTTGTGGCTCTGCACAACTCCCTGACAGGAGGGGGCAGCCGGAGGGGGTCAGGCTCTGCTGGCAGGGAACAGGGACAGGAGGAGAGGGAACAGCCTCAGGCTGGGCCAGGGGAGGCTCAGCTTGGACACCAGGAGCAATTTGTGCATGGAAAGGGAGCTCAGGCCTTGGCAAGAGCTGCCCAGGGAGGTGTTGGGGGGTTTTTGTTGGTCTTGGTTTTGGTTTTTCGTTGCATTTTTCCTGGCAGCTCTTTCACCCTCTGATCTGGCTGAATTTGAATGTTGTTGATCCGTGCTGCAAATGAGCAATTAGTGCTTAATGGTTGTCAAACACCACTCTCTTCATTTATCAATCTATTTAAAATTGGAGGAAGTGGTTGGAGACAAACAAGCGGAATTACCATGCAAAGAAAATAGAGTTAATTGAGCTCAAATATTTGCAGTGTATCAAGGTAAGGATTTACACAACACAGAGATGTAAACAATGATTTTCCTTCATTTTTCCAAGGACTGAACTGAATATTGAATGAGCTTTGTTGGTTGAGCCTAAAGATGCCAGCGACTCTGCAAATGAGACCTTTTTAATATCAACATTATTCTAAAATTACAGATTTTGTTTTGATTTTCATTCTGTTCCCAGCCTTGTGGTTATTCTTAAATATTTCTTGCAAATGTTATCATCATTCTCAGGATTGTGTGTGAGGAAAAGGAGTGTTATTCCTCATGTGGATCCATGTTCCAGCGAGAGCCAGTAGGAATCTCAGACTTTTGCAGGGGTGCTGAAGTTAGGATAGCACCTTGTGGTTTCTAAAAGCACTGATTCAAATTGCTGTGGTGAGATGGGCAACAGTGTGAGAGCACCACACCGAGTTTTGGTGGGAAGTGGCTGGAAATAGAGAGCAAAGAAGTTGATCTGACATAAGGCTGGGAGAAGGAATCCAAACAGATGGATGACAAATCTTCTGGCGGTTCCAAGAAAATCACAGACACGCCCTGTGGGATGGAATTCCTTTGTTCCTGTTTGGTTTTCCACAGGAAACACCCCTTTTTGATGCCAGTCTGGTGGTGCCACTTTTCTTTATGGAAAGCGATGGAAGCAGTGGCGGAACAAGGATTTGCTGTCAGCCTTTACAGGATTGGAAACTGTTTCCCCTGTTCAGCACCAGCTGAATGCAATTTGAACTCCACGATGAGCTTAGTAAGAAGTGAAGGATGACCAGGATGCTGAAATAAAACCACATAAAAATCTGTCACTGTCTAGTGGAAAACACAGATGAACACCCTGCCTGCTGGTGGATGGACTGCCTTTATTCCCACATGGACACGATGAACTGCTCACCTGGGATGAGGAAAGACATCTTTCTCTTCGCTGGCAAAAAAATCACAGAGGCATCTCAAAAAAAGCCTTTTCTCTGCTAACTCTCTCTGCTCCCTCTCCTTCCTTCTTTCTGTCTTTCTCCCTTCAAGGAAATGCTGTGGGTTTGGTTTTTTTTTTAAACTGGGGAGAATCACGGTGACTGTGATCACAGGGATCTGCTTTCCCAGTTTGGAAATAGGAGAAGTGTAGCAGCTTTTCCCTCTCCTCAGTGCTGCAAAGTGAAAGTTTGTCTCCTTTCCCCATTTCCAGGCTTTCCACAGCACTTCTGTTCCGGGTCTCACTTTGGTTTTTACCTCATTTGCCCCACACTTGAGATAGTCGTGGCTCAAATCCAGCAGTAGTTTCATTTCTGTTTCCTGCTCTGAACAAATGGACAGAAACTGAGCCAATTCCAGTTGGATGAGCTCTGGACAGTAACTCAATCACTTCCATGTGCAGAGTTAGCAAAATCCACCCCAGCAGGGCTTTGACAACTGCCCAGCACCTTAAATTGTATCAACTTCCCCACCTGATGTCACAATTTGTCTCTATTTCTGATGCAGAATGGATGAGTTTAACATCATAACTTATTTCTGAGTTTATTTTTGTTTGCCTGTGTGTCAGAGGGGATTTCTGCTGTCATTTTTGTTGGATTTGTAAAATTTTGTTTTTTTTTTTCTTTGGCTCAAGGTCTTTGATGATGGAGGCTGGTAATAAATTTTTACTGTCTTGACTCCACTTGATCTAAAATTAAGTCTTCAGATAAATCTTGATATCTTTCACTATGGTGCACAAGAGGTGGTTACATCTTTTGCTTTACAATTCTCTTTCATTTCCTCCACCTCCTATAAATCCAGTTCTCTATTTCTTTCTGGTTTATTTCTTAGTTTACACCATTTGTTTAAAAATGCGCAAGAAGACAAATGTTTATTCCGAATTTCAGCTCGTGTCAGAATTTCTTACCGTGTTCTGGCAGGCTTTAACTCACAACAAATCCATCCTGTTCCTCCTCACCTTCAGGTCTGAAAATCTGCATTCCTATCCCTGTTAGGTTCTGCTGTGCTGCGTGCAGGAACATTGGCAGGAGCAGAGAGACGGATTTGAGGTTGTCAGTGAATTTCAGAACCTTTCCAAGGAAGCCTTGGGGAAAGGGAGCTTCTCCTTAAATTTGCAATTGCTGGTGAGTGCTTTAAAGTAGTTTTATTAATAACTGTAGGCTTTTTAATAAGGTGACAGCTGGTAGAATAATTTAATGGACAAGCTTGAAAGATTATTTCTTTTTCTTCCTCTCTCAGAAACAAACTGTTCAAACTGCAAATAAACACTAGTGGGTACAGAATCACACATTGCTGAGATGGTAATGTAGGTTTGGTAATTTGCATATTCAATGAGGAATGGCTAAGTAGGCATTTTAACCACTGCAATTACGCTCAATTATCCTCAGTGCTGCAGCCCTGGAATACCTTGGACAGCTCAGGATGCAACTTCCCACCCAAGGAGGAGCCTGAGTGCAAACTGCCTCAGCTGGGCCCTGCAGAGGTTCCTAATTTCCAAAACTTCACCTCAGGTTGGACTTCAGTGGTTTATTTACCCCTGAAGGAAATGGAAAACTGTTGATTTCAAAGATGGAGAAATCTGAGTGGATTCTGTGTAGAGGTTCAAGCTTGATTTCATGGACTGACTGAAAAAACAAATCTACATTGTGATAGAATGAAATAAAAGAAAATAAACGGTGCTCTTCAAAGTGAGTGGCCTGCTGTGCTTCCTAATGACAAAGTTCAGGAGAACCTACAAAGAGTTTAAAATCACATACAATCAATGAACACGAGCCTTAATCCTCTTCCACTCTGGGACACGAATTTAGCAAAGGATTTAAGCACGTGTTCATCTCCATTCCTGTGAGTAAAGCACTTGCAGCACTGGAGTTGATGAAAATATTGTTTTTTTATAAATCTAAGCACGAGTCTTGCTAAAAAGAGTTGGATACCCTTCCTGAGGCTCTGGCATATCCAGAGCTGAGATTCCGTGCAGCAGACAGGGCCTGGTGACAAGCAAAACTGGCTCAGGATGAAATGCTTTGAGATTAACAGCCAAATAATTTTGTTTTCATCAAACTGGTGCGAAAAACAGGAACACTGATTGAAGACAGAAAGGAAAGGGTGTAATCCACCAGGATTCAGAGGTGTTGGCAGACTCCTGGAGGGTGCTCCATGAAGTCAGAGGGAGGGGGAATCCAGAGCAGCCAGTGAGTGTGGACTTGGCCTTCAACAGCAAGTGCAAAGGGCAGGTGAAATGCCTCTCCCAGGTCACCAAAATCCTGGTCACCAAATCCCAAACATCCCATATAGCCAAGATCCATGTTCACTGGATGCCCAGACAGCAGAAACAGAGGGACAAGCAGACATTGTCCTGCTTGGAAGAAAAACGCTCTCCTGCCAGCCAGAGTCCTGGAGCCAGGCTGAGGGGAGCTGACAGACTCAGGGTTCTCCCAGCAATTACCCTGTCCAATAATCCAAACCAGAAAGGGCATCTGCTCCTCCATGCAAGAGGCCAGAGGAGAACTTGGCTTTTTGAAGTGCAGGATTTACCCTGGGAGGCCACGGAATCACCTTGCAAGAAAGTGCAGACTCTGCACTATCAATCCAGGATTCCTGAACTGCCCTCTGAAGGATTTTGGAAGCACCTGACTCCCTGTTTTTCCAGGATCACATAAGTATCTAATTTAGATAGTCTGAATCACGCTGGTGGGGCGAGAAGCCTAAATTTTAGGTGCTGCAATGCTACACTTAAGATGTCTAAAAGGAGAAGTCTGAATATAGGTCTCAGTATCTAATGTGTGGGTTAGGTACAAATCACTACCAGGTTCTAAATTACAGGGTGAAGATAATTTCAGGCTCCCGTCATTTCAGACTAATTAGTGCACATTAAATTTCATCCTTGTCAACTGGGAAAAGCAGTGCAAAATCAGCCAGTTTGGGGTTTGTTTGGATCCCTTTTCTGCAAAAGATCACACAAGGCTTGTCTTTAGGGACTGGGCAGAGGCTTTCCACAGCAAATATATGAGGAAAGAAACACAGCCCTGGCTTAGCCTGAACTTCCTGATGTCCAAACATCCTCTTTGACGTCTTAATTTGAATGACAATCATTTACATCTTATTCTGTGCAAGGAGAGATCCTCAACTGATGTTCAGTGTCATTGCACAGCAGGGGAGAGCTGCAAATTTATATGTCCTAGGAACCCATGAGGTTTGGCAACTTGGTGTCTTCCTTGACTTTGGGGGAGCTGGAGAAAGATTTTTATGAAGTTGCCAGCACATTTTAATCATTCACTTTAACTGTACTCCTCTGTATATTTAATATAGATATAGACATGTATATATTATGTGTGTGTGTATATATATAAATATATCTATGTAAATATATATATATTTAAAGACTGTAGTTCCCCAGTGCATGTCCTTATCCCTTCAAGCAGCTACAGAGCTGTGAAGTCTGAAATAGAAGTGGGTTATTTTATCCTTGCCTAGGGAACACTAGAGCTGCTTGTGACAAATATGCTATCCCCAACAAAAGAAAGTGTGCACAAAAGAAGCAGGGAACAGCCTCTAAACTTGGACATTAGAATTCTTTTGTGTGTGAGAGGAATATTTTTTTCTTTTTTCTTTTTTCTTTTTTCTTTTTTCTTTTTTTTTT
>VZRF01000043.1:53452-71750 GCA_013396875.1 Vireo altiloquus
TGAAGAACCCACACAAGTGTTCGTAGTATCAGGGCGACAGAGCACCAGAAAGTCCCTGACAGATTTTGTCCAAACCTCAGAAACTGTGTGTGCATTTAATGTCCTCAGGCACAAGTGCACCAAGAAGGAGCCTTGGAGGGTAGGAGGGCTCTGCAGAGGGATGTGGACAGCCTGGATGGACAGGCCAGGTCCTGTGCTTGGGGCACACCAACCCTATTGGTGTGCCATTGCTCCAGGCTGGGCAGAGGGGCTGGAGAGCTGGAAAAGGCCCTGGGGGTGCTGCTGACAGGGGCTGGACACGAGCCCAGGGGTGCCCAGGTGGGCAAGAGGCCACTGGCAGCTGGGCTGGATGAGGAATTGTGTGTCCAGCAGGAGCAGGGCAGGGATTGTCCCTCTGTGCCAGGCACTGAGAGGCCTCTCGAGGGCTGTGTCCAGTTCTGGGTCCTGCAGGAGAGCCCTGGAGGGGCTGGAGAGTGTCCAGGGCAGGGAAGGGAGCTGGGAAGGGGCTGGAGGAGCCCCAGGAGGGGCTGAGGGAGCTGGGAAAGGAGCTCAGGCTGGAGAAAAGGAGGCTCAGGGGGGACCTTGTGGCTCTGCACAAGTCCCTGACAGGAGGGGGCAGCCGGGGGCGGTCAGGCTCTGCTGGCAGGGAACAGGGACAGGAGGAGAGGGAACAGCCTCAGGCTGGGCCAGGGGAGGCTCAGCTTGGACACCAGGAGCCATTTGTGCATGGAAAGGGAGCTCAGGCCTTGGCAAGAGCTGCCCAGGGAGGTTTGGAGTGCCCATCCCTGGAGGGGTGCCAGGAAGGCCTGGAGGTGGCACTCAGTGCTCTGGGCTGGGGACAAGTTGGGCATGGGGCACAGCTTGGCCTGGCTGGGCTGGGAGGGCTTTTCCAGCCTCAAGGATCTTGGGATTCTGTTTCTCAGCTGGGCTGACTGAGAGCATCCCACAGAAGTTGTGCCAAGCAGAGCAGGAGCTGATGCATTCAGTAACAGCAGAGAAGTTGTTAAAAGGCTGAGCTGGAAGATTTACCAGGCAGGGAGCATACTTGGGGTTCTTTTAGGAACCCATTACTGAGCACAACTTTATCAAGGTCCAGTTCTGAATTTGTCCCTTCATCTGTCTCCACAGAACAAGCTCAGCACAGCTCCTATCACCCTATGTGCACAGATTTAAAGGGTGTAGAGTCTCTTGATTTCCTTTAGTGATCTTTGCTTTGATGGGGAGAACTGGGCAGTGAGCAAAGCAGCACTGAGGTTTGTACTTAAACAGGAGTTAATTGCAGAACAAACCTGATTTTATGCACCTTGGCATCTCTAACAGGAAAAGAACAGAAAAGAATGAGGACACAAGGGAAATCTGGGCTGGGGATTAGTACAGGCATGCACAAGGAGAAACAAGGGATACACACAGAGGAAAATCAATCAACATTAATTATTTTTCTCTATTAGAGGCTCTTAGAATTCCTCTCCAAATACTGATTTCTGGAGACTAAAGTGAAGAAGTTGACAGGCGAAGATTCAAAACCACAAACTTTGCTTTTGCTTCCTCTGCCTCCAAGATTCAGCTTCTTCAGCAGCCAGAGACAGGGACAGTGTCCTGAAAAGATTCTCTCTCTCCTGGTATTTTATTTCATGCTGTCTTTGCAGGTGGCCTTGGTCCTGTCACCATCCAATGCTTCTTCTGTAATGAATCACAATATCTCTGTCCTTGCATTGGAAATAATTTGAGGGAAGGAGAATTTATGTCTGGAAGTGCTTTGGTTTTTTGGTTGGTTTTTTTTCCTGATTATATCTGCTCTCTAGTTAATAAAAGTATCAGTAATGATAATGGTGGTGATGATAATAACAACTCTCCCTGCAAACTGCACCTTGCTTTGAGAAGGACAGTGATTTTTAAGGTATTTTGTTGGTAGTCTCTGCTTTTCTTGAAAGCTGTAGGATGATGCCGTGTTGATGTGAAAATGTCATTGCATATTATTAAGGGAAAACTGAATTATGGCAGCGACAATTAGGAGAGCCTGAAAATGTGTCTATTAAACTCTGTTTTACACTTCACATTTGGGTGAACAGCTCTCAAGGGTTCTGTCTGAGCAAAGTAATTAAATTTGTGTCTAACTTTAAGGTTACACTTAAAGCTCTAAACTGAAATGGAAGTATGTGCTCAACAGATTTGGTCATTTGCAATTCACAAGCAACTTTATTTGAGCTATTTTGGAGCTGAAGTTTCATCCTTTCTTTTTTCTTATTCTGTCTCTGTTTTTATCAGCCTTGTCTGTCAAAGTCTCTACACCACCACGGCCACAGCGTTCAGATGCTTTCCTTGGTTCCTTTTGACTGTCTTTTTGCAGTCCTTTGGTAACAAATTGTTAAACAAACACATTTTGAAGGTGTGTGTTGCTCTCTGTACATGATTTTGAATGAAAGGTGGAAGAAACATGCCTTCATCTTTCCGGAGGAAATGCCACTGGGTTGGAAGAGCAGGATTGAAAGCTGAAAATTAAGAGCTGACTTTGAGATGCTGAAATCAGGTGGTTGTTCACCTTTTAAAGAGGGGACCAAGATTTTCTGGGGATGCACAGAATAGCTCCTCATGGAACTTAAGAAATCTGGTCTAGTTTAAAATGTCCCTGCCCATGGCAGGGGATTGGAACTGGCTGATCTTTGAGGTCCCCTCCAACCCAAACCATTCTGTGATCCTATCAGCCAACAGAGTGTTTTTATTTTTGAGTAGGAAAGTACCTCTCAGTAGTCCCACGTCATTGTAGTGCACATGCAAACCATCAGGCAATACTAATACTGTCTCTTATCATTTTATAATGCACTGGGAACTTCAGCTCTAAAGGAAGTTTAATGTGTGAATTGTACTAGGTCCAAACTTAGGCTGCCAGCAGAACCACTTCTATCACTTCATATTTCAATCAGGGCAGCATTTTTGCAGCCCTTAATTAAAATATATTTATAACATAATGGCTGTGAGTATTTCACTCTCAGGTTTTGCTTGCTTAGGAGCCAGTGAGGAGGTAATTCTGTCTGGGTGCTTGGATCTCTCCTTGCTTCTTGAGCATGTCCAGTTTACACAGAGGCATGAGAATTTGCAGCACCAAGTATTTACTTCAGTAAGATGTGAACAGAGATGTGATTATTTCTTCTTCAGCCTATCATCGTCCTGATGATCCTTGCAATCATTGCCTTGGGCCTGGTTTCCTCTTTTGGCTTTATGGTGGGATCTCATGCCCCAGGGAGTGAGGGGACCTTCCCTAAGGACCACAAGTGGATCCTGTCCCAAATCTCTTTTGCACTGAAGGTGAAAAGAGGCTGCAATCAATCTGTCACTCTTGAGAGAGCAGTGGTGACACTGGAGATGTTTTATAACAACTTGGGTAGCTGTCAAGGATATTTTTCCTCCTTTAACTCTCCCTAGGATCCTACAAAATATTTGATTTCTTATGAGGGACAGATTGCAGGCTGAACTCCGAAGTGTGCTCTCATTGCAATGTGTGCCCAACTAAAACTCACCTGAAGATTATTTCTGTGTTTCTTGGCCAAGAGCCTTTCAATAACAGGGTGATTTTATGGATAATGTTTGGATGAACATGCCACAAAGGACAGTTTTTGTAATGTTTGCCTCAATTTGAAAAGAATGTGGAGTTTTGGTCTTCACAGAGTCACAGGAGGGGTCAGGCTGGAAGGGCCCACAGTGGTCACTGGTGCCACCTCCCTGCTCCAGCAGGGCCATCCCAGAGCACAGGGCACAGAGTTGTGTCCAGCTGGCTCTGGAATATCCCCGGGGAGGAGACTGCACAGCCTCTCTGGACAATGTGCTCAGGGCTGGGCCCTGCCCAGGGCAGAAGTTGTGCCTCCTGTGCAGGGAATTGCTGGGCTCAGTCCCTGCCCGTGGCTCTGGGGCCATTGCTGGGCCC
Source organism: Vireo altiloquus (assembly GCA_013396875.1). Taxonomy (NCBI): domain Eukaryota; kingdom Metazoa; phylum Chordata; class Aves; order Passeriformes; family Vireonidae; genus Vireo; species Vireo altiloquus. Next base: position 57,372 of record VZRF01000043.1, read on the forward strand.
CCGGAGCAGAGCCCGGGCCCTGCTCTGAGCCTCCCTGCAGCCAGGGACAGCCAGGCCTGAGGGCCCCTCTCAGCCGGGGCTCCTCTCCAGGCTGAGCAGCCTTGTTTATCTGCAGCATTAATAAACCCATTAGGTTGTAAATCAAGTGCGTTACAATCGAGCTTCAAAGTTACAATTAAATCATCATTTTATCTGTCTTTTCTGTTACATGATCCACGAAAGCTTCTATTTGATAAACAGTGCAGCTGTTAATAATGTGAGGAATACAAATAGGAGCAAGAAGAATGACAGGCCAGTATCTGCCTGCATGCTAACGAGCTCAGGCTGTGCTAATGAGGGGACTTGGGAGTGGGTGAGAGGGAAAGGGAACCTTCTTCATCCACGACATCTAAAGTGTAAAACTTGCAGAGACATAAAGGCAGCCTCTCGCTGGCTGTGCCAAAAGTCTGAGGAGGATTGCGTGCGAGCAGGAGCCATCCTGTCACAGCTGATTCCTGTCTGCTCCTCCTGGCCCAGAGTCTATCCTGCACATTATAAATCTGGATCTGGGAACGGGTTACACTGAAGGAGGGCCTGTGCTTTCAAGGAGAGTTGGACAGAGCTGGGTAGAAACGCACAGAAAGCCAAAACCTGCTCTGGTGCAGGGGTATAAATGTGCAATTATCTAAAATGGGGGTGGGAATTGAATAGCTGCATGTTTACACCACAGAAATTGGGAACATAACATGTCCGGAGGTGTTTTGATTACTGGCTCACACTTTTTCATGGGTGGGGATGGGGACACAGCAGAGAGGGCTTGGTGACAGTCAGAGGAGCACAAGCAGCACTGCTAGGGCTGTTTGCAGGCTGTATCTAGATTATTACATGTTTTTCTGGAAATATTTCCACCTGGGATAAACCCTCAAAATAACTGTGCTCTCCTAGGTGGCCAGAAGATGACAATGGCCAGACTTCTAATTTAGTGGAAAAGCTTGTTGATGGAGAAAGGGTGAAGACTGAATTTCAGTGCATCAGTGCCTTGGAACAATCTAGGCTTTCCTTTTGGCTTGTGTCTCACAGTTTAAAAAATCCCTTCTGGTTTCTTGGGGCAGGATTCTTTTGTTCAAGACTTTAGATCCCAATGGATTTTTAAAGCTCTGTAAAAGAAGTAAATGTAGCCACTGGGATCTGTAGCAGGAATATTACCCAATATGCTCAGGAAAAAAAAGGGGATTCACTCCAGAAGAGAAGGAGTTGTCTCAGGCTCAGCAGCCCAGACAGGGAGTTCACATCCCAGCATCTGTCCAGCCAGTTACAGATTCCTCACTACCAAGGAATCAAAGCAGCTACAGCTGTTTTGGCTGATTGACAGTGCTCTAAAATTAGGCTGTGCCCCAGTCATTAAGAGCTATTTAAAAGTCAGACTTTCTGAGTGTTCCTTACCTGGGCACCTCTGCTAAATTTGACATGACTGTTCCTTCAGCTGTTTTAATTTTTTTTTTTGGCGAGTCTTATAACAATAATAACATTCTAATGAGAAATCTGAAAGTTGTTGCATCGGCAGCAGTTGCCCAAGAGCCAGGAGCTTGTTGGTTGTCAGGGCAACGCTGAGAACACCCCGAGCGGTACCTGAGGAAAGGCTTTTGCTGACTCTCCCTCGGCTTCTTTTTATTGGGGAATGGATGCTCAAGGTCCTTTTCGGGGGTTATTTGAAATATCTCGCCAATCTAATTGTCTAAAAAGCTGGGAATAGACATTAAAATGACTGGTTTTGTAGTACTTCCCTCTCCTTCACTGTATAAATGCCACAGAATCAAGGAATCATAGAATGGCTTGTGTTGGAAAGCATCTAAAGCCCATCCAGTGCTACCCCTGCCATGGGCAGGGACACCTTCCACCATCCCAGGTTTCTCCAAGCCCCATCCAACCTGGCCTTGGACATTTCCAGGGATCGGGATCCACAGCTTCTCTGAGCAATATGAATATAAAATTGAATTATTTACTGTTTTCCCTCTCTATCTCATTTTAAACATCAAGGAGGCTTTTGCAAGCCTTCCTCTGGGAATCATTTCTTTCAGACACTCCTAGAGCTGGGTAAACTGAGCATCATCCCTGCCAAGCTCTTAGTCCCTGGTGCCAGACACCAGAGCATCCCAGTGTTGCTGCAGCTGGGAGCTGGAGGGGAAACCTGGCTTTTGGTCCTGCCTGTTGTGAACAGAGGGGCAGGAGCATAAAGAGGAGCAGGAGGGAGATCTCCAGGGCAGAGGAATGTCAGCTGCCACCTCTGGAAGTGTTCAGGAGTTGTCAGTGTGTGGCCCTTGGGGACATGATTTTGGGAGGATGGTGATGGTGGTGCTGGGGTGACAGCAGACTGGATGATCCTGAAGGTTTCTTCCAACCCTGATGATTCTGTGATTCTTGATGACTCTGGAAATGAAAGTTTACAAGAGAAATGCTGTTTATGGTGGGGATGGAAACATGAGGCTGTTGTGCAGCGATGTGGATGGGAATGGGGATGCTGTCCCCTCAAACATGAATTGTGTTAAAGGCTGGTGTCCCAATCCAGGTGATATTTACCTGCTGACTTACTTTGCTCAGTTTCTGCAGTCTGTGACTTCCAGGATTATAATGTTTTACATTTTGATATGCTGATACCCACAAGAAATAGTGATTAATATTGGACTGCATCCATTCCTTTGATTTCTGAGGGGCAGCAAGCTTCCCAGAAGCAGCAACCAGTCAGCTTCCCGGTTTTCCATGAGAAATACAGGAGATACTGGGTTTTAACCCCCACAGCTGGAGCTCTGACCCCAGAGCAGCTGCACCTGGGGCAGTGATGCCTGACTGCTCCCAGGACAGATGTTCTGTGTTGTAAGTGTTCCCCAGTTCCTGGAGGATGGGGCATTCCCCCGTGGTGAGACTCCAGCTCCCTTCTCCACCTGATTTCTGTGTCAATCTCAATCCTGCTTCTCTGCTTTGCTCTGACCTCTGTTTTAGGGAGATTTAATCGCAGTGATCCTAATACTCACCTTAGCACTTCTAAGTGGGCATCCAGCAACAAAGGAGACCAATATTTCCTCTCCTGCTCTGGAAAGAAGAGATCTGAGTGGAGAACACACAGAGAGGAGAAAGGTGTTATTAAAAGTGATATGCAAAGTATTTTTGAAATATTTGGCTTTTTCTGTCACCTCACCTTGTTTAAGAAATGTCTGGGAATGTTTCTGAATTATATTTTGTCCTCTCTTCCCTGGTTCTCTTTGAGAGCAGCGTGAGTGGGAGTGTTGAACAGATTTGATCTCACTTTAGAGGGAGAGTGTTACATCTTCAAAGAGGGCTGTTTTTCCACAGAAAGGTTAATCAGTCATTGAAGTTAAAGTAGTGCCAGTGAAAACCAAACTGTAATTTCCATGAAGTGTATTAATAGATGTGGTGAAAGAAATTGTAGCCACGTTGTGATTTTGGTGCTAATATTTGTTCTGTGACGTGTCTAGAGAGATGGGTGAAATGGAGCCAGCAGGAAAGATTGAGAGAGACAATTTCCAAGGGATGGAGTGACAGAACAAGGGGGAATGGCTTCAAACTGACAGAGAACAGTTAAATGGGGTATCAGGAAAAAATTCTTCCCTGGGAAGAAGGGGAGGCCCTGGCACAGGGTGCCCAGAGCAGCTGTGGCTGCCCCTGGATCCCTGGCAGTGCCCAAGGCCAGGTTGGACATTGGGGCTTGGAGCAGCCTGGCACAGTGGGAGGTGTCCCTGCCCATGGCAGAGGTGGCACTGGATGAGCTTTAAGATCCCTTTCAACCCAAACCACTCTGTGTTTCCATGATTCCATGATTCATGTCATCTCTAAGTGTAGTTTTACCTGGAGATGTGAAGAGCTATTGAAACAAGGCTTGTCAATAACTTTATGATGATTTTTACAGCAAATCTTTTGAAAAAGCTCCATGCCAAGCGAAATCAACACTTCTTGCAATTTGGTTACTTTTCTCATGTCCTCATAGCCAGATTCTCTAGTTGTGCTTTTGTACATTTAAGTGCACGTGATGGAAAGGATTCTTATCTTGTGCTTTGCTAGGCCATGGCCTGTTGAGAACAAAATCAGAAATCTATGACATTATCCTACAGAGTTTATAAATGCTAGAAATTACTCCAGTGACCTCCCAAATCTAGGTTTGATTATTTCTATTTCTACTCATGACTCATGGGTGCTTGCTGGGAGGTGGGAATGAGTGCATTATTCCCCAAAATTCATTTGTTCTGATAGAACTTGCTGAGATGAATTGCTTGGCTTGACTCCGTCCTCTGTTTCCTTGTGTGACTTCAGCAGCTCCAAGGGACAGACATCCTGGTCAGGGTGACCACTGGTGTTAGAAAGTCCATTTTAAGGGGATTAAATGCTGTTTTGCATAGCCCTGCTACAGTTCTGTGTTGCACCAAATTCAGATTCATGGCATATAAATCACTTCCCCTCCTGAGCTGAGTGTGTGCTGATGGCTGCCCCACCAGAGAAGAAACGGCCAATTATTTACTATCAAACTTAATGGCTTGCCTGAATAAAACATGTGTTAGGAATTCTGTGTCCCAACGTTAGCAAGAACCTGTCACAAAAGGCATTGTTTTCTCCCAGGGCTGCCTGTCACAAAAAGCAGAATCCGGCGGTGTGCTCAGTCTCTGTGACTCAGCTGTCAAAGTTTTATCTCCTGTGCACACAAGAAATATTATTTGTGTAATGAAGCTAATAAGCACGTATCAGGAAGGTTGTATTTCTCCCAGAGATGAAGCAAAACAGTAGTTACAACCCTCACCATGGCAGTTCTGTAAAATTCCAGGCACAGAGGAAATGTTTCTTCTGCGGGAACATGTTGTAAAGCAGAGGAAACGCCAACTGTGCTGGTTGTTTCCAGGCCCTGAAGCCAGATCCAGCTGAACAGGAGCCGTGTAAAAAACAGTTTACAGACCAAGGAAATGGACCTGGAGGTATTTCTAGGCAGGAATAAGAAATGTCCATGCTGCAGCAATGGATAAAATGCTGCGGCTATTAATCTTCATCAGTGGAGGTGTGTGACTCTCCCTGTCCCTGTTGCAGATGGAACATCTTTATCCTAACAAAAGCCCAGGGAAAGCAGAAATTTCCCATTATTCTTTGATGAGAATACAGGGCTGCATCCACAATCCCCACTCCCAGTGTCATTCCTGATCAATAACTGAAAAACTCCAGTACTGACATCAAAATGACATTTTATCCCTGGCAATTAAAATCTGTGTTGACCCAAATTTTATGTTCTTTTCCATCCTGCTTCGTTTTTTTTCTGTTTAAGAAGGGCTCTATCGGTGGATGCCTCTGTCTTTAAGACCAAATAATTTTGCATTTTAAATACTTTCCGGTTTAATTATGTTCATCATCAAAAGCAGTTCATGTAGATACCTGGGTTTACAGCTCTCAGTGTTTGTTCTGTGCAGCAGTGCACAGCCTGGAACAAGTTAGATAAGAGATAAGGGACCAAGAGGCATTAGATTGTACAGATAATGCCAATGGAGTGACCTGGGTGTCCCTGCCCATGGCAGGGGGTTTGGAAAGAAATGATCTTTAAAGATCATTTATTGTTCCAACCCAAACAATTCTGTGATTCCATGATTCTACTCAAGCACAAGAAAAAATACTGCTATATATAGAAATTAAAATCAGAGTGTGATTTTAAATTTCACATCCTAGGCCATGTTAGGGGTGTTCTTTGGACCCTGACTCCTGGCCTGGCTCTGTCCCTTATTTCAGTGTCCCATGTCCCAAAAAGATGAAATGAGGCTTCTTTCTGCTGTTTCAAAGCTCGTTTATTCTTCTTTCTTATCAAAGTTTGGGAGGCACAGACTGTGCTGTGACCTCCAGGAACACGAGGGCAGAATGGCAATGNTCCAACTCCACACTCTGTGGTGCACTGAACAACCATCTCCTCATTTCTTTGGTGCTCTCAGCTCACCCAGAAGTGCAGGAAAAGTTCACAGGCTTTTCCTGGACTCCAACAGGCCACAAAAAGTCTTAAATTTCATGTGAAATTCAAGGTATTTTCTAGATGTAGGTAGACTTAACTTGTTACTAGGAAGCTTAACAACATGGGGGGGAAAGTGTTTAAAGAAGTAGTTTCGGTCTAGCTAGAACTGCACTTAGAAGAAGGAGTTTAAATCGTGGAAAAACATTTGATATATTTGTTGTAATCATGAGGCATATTGTATATAGGATATATACAACATATATATTGTGTATATAGGTGTATATAGGTGTATATTCTATATAGGCGTATATTCTATATAGGATAGAAATGGTGTACATAAGATGGAAATGGTGAATATAAGATAGAAATATTGCATGTGTACCTCAGGGAAGGCCCAGCCCAAAGGCTGCTGCCCTTCCCTGCTGTGCAGCAGCTCAAGGGAGTGTGCAGAAAACTCCAGGAAAATGTGCCCTGCGTTCACACAGGCTGGAGATGAAAGAAGAGCCAGTGGGGGGAAATGAAGCTGTGAGAGGATGGAAAGAAACTCCAAGGGCCACCCTTGCTACTGAGTGTGACAGTGCCATGGGAGGGAGGGAGTTCTTACTGACCCAGCACTGCAAGGCAAGCAAAATTTGACTCCCAGGACCAAGAACAGCACAAATCTGCTTTGTTTGAGCCTTTCTGGGTGTACTGGGAAGACCTTACTGGGGACTGAGAAAACAGGTCCAGTTCCTCATGGTTTGGAACTGATATTTTGATATATTGGTATTTTTAATGAGCAAGTGTTGATTAGCTTACTCCTCTGTCTTTTGTAAGAGTGCAGCAGGTCTGGTGATACAAATAAACACATTTGAGAAACTTTAAATTTCCTTGTATCAGTACATTTTGCTCTTCTAGTTCCTTGAAGAAGACCTGGGATCAAAAATATGTGTGGCAGCCAGAATTTCCTTCTGCTCCCAGTTTTCTTCAGGCTCCGTGCTCACTTCTTTTGAAATAAGCCAGCTGTGGTTTTGTTGTAAAGCAGAATCCCATTAAGGAAGACTAATTGGTTCACCTTTTAATCAGGATTCACGGAAGATTCTTGTTTATCAGTTCGCTTCCAGGAACAGTTTTGACTCCTTAATAAATCTACAAATTGGATATGAGGTGGGGAGATGTTTTTTACTTTTTCTGCTCATGAATCAGAACAGCTTCTGCCTACTCCTCGTGGAAAAATAATGTGATGCTGTGGCCTCATTTTAGCCTTATCACTTTTGATTGTTCTGCTCATTTTAAGTGACAGACAGATGACCTGTTCACATCTCATACTGGTTCCATTCTAGTAATCAAAATTGCAGCAACCTTGCTCAGCATTTTCCATTAGGGAAGTGATTACAGAGGTTAATTTACTTACAGACTTCAGCGCCATTCCTGCCTCTTTAAAAGTAAAAAATTAATGCAGTCATAACCTCAGAAAAATCAAATATGATAGTGAGTCTCCACTCCCACTCATTTCATGAGCCTGTCTCTTCAAAATATTCTTTTACTCTCCATCAAAATGCTATTTATTGTCTCTCTCTCTGTAGATACAGTTATTAGACATTTCATATATAATGCCTCATACATTTTCCCACTCACAGGGGTTTAAGCTGGGGGAGGGCTGAATAACAAGTAGACTAGGTGAAACTAATGGCATTAACACTATATTGGCATAATAAAAGCAGTTTTAAATGTCTTGAGATGTAAAACTATAAAATATCTTAATGTGAACTGAATAGAAACAGTTTTTATCTTTTAAAGCTGTTTTTATAAGCGAAGATACAGCAATTAGGCTCTACAGTAGTTTGCCATACCTGGTGATTTTTTGTATTTAACAGCACTCAAATATTGGTTTTTTCTCCTGAAGACAATTAAGTGAACTCCCAGACTTGTTTTCTAGATATGCCCAAATAAAGAATATTGGGTACTTCGCTTAGCCTGAATTTTGGGTTGTTCACTACCTCTGAAAAGTGGGACATTCTGCCCTGAATATTTAAATATTGATGTCAGAATTGAGCAGGCTGGAGTATTTCAGGTTTTGGAAGTGGTTTTTTTTGTCAAATGTGTGAAAAACTGGGACATTTTCAAGCATGCACTGCTTTCAGCAATCACACGTGTTTGTCAGCCTACGTATCTCCGGTCCGGAAAGGGAGCTGGGGATAGAAAGGAGGTAAAAGGGAGGACACCACGAGCAAGATGCATCTTCTCCTTCCAAAATATCCCAGAGGAAGGGGAATTCTCACATCTACCCCGGAGCAGACAGAGTGGAGAAGGTGAACCTTAGTTATTCTGCATCCCACAGGACACACTTTTCTTCCCCAAAGTACTTGAAGAAACCTGGGCTGCATGATGAGACCTGAACACGACCACATTTCTCAAAGGAAAATTAAATATTTCCATGCCCAGCTATGGGTAGCAGGATATTGCTACACTCTCAGCTTTCCCTGGAGCATGAAAACAAAATCAGACTAGCGAGAGGGATTAGTTTTGGGAGTTGATTGTCTTTTGTAAAGTGAGAGAGATGATTTCAGGGAACAATTCCAAGTCAAACCCTGACTTAGTCACTCTGGATCACCTGAGAGAAGCCTGTCTTTCTCCAGGAATGCCAGGCTGGCCTGAGAAGAGCAGGCAGCAATGCTGGGTGCCTGTAATTAGGTACCAGGAACGCTTCCCACCACACCTGTTATTATTTCCCAGCGCGCTAAAAGTATTTTCAGCTTCCCAGCAACATCAGCTGCTGCACAGAAATCTGCAAAATACGTGCCAACAGTTTGGAGGCAGAACTTGGTGTAGTGAAGACCTCTCTTTCTAAAAGGACAGGACCATATGGCCCAGCACATCAGATCAAAGCTATATAAACTTCTGTCAGCTGCTGCTGCTGCTGAACACCACACAGCTTCACTCTAACTAAGGAACAGCATTTTGGTCAGCAAGGATTCACCTGGGTACCTGACTGGCACTAATTTTCTCAGAAACTATGAGAACTGAGGTTTGTGAGGACTCCCATTTGTCAGGAATTTAGCACATCTTTCAGTGAAAAAATTATCCTCTTTGCTCAGAACCCCCCCAGGTGAACCAATCTGAACTCCTGGAGGGGCAGTTTTTCCTGAATTTGGCAGCAGAAGTTCCTCAGCTGTTACAAATAGGTAAGGAGGGAATGATTAATCTGTGAATTAAACTTGGACATTAATCCCCATCTCCTAAGCAGAAACTGTTTGTTGGTTTGGTTTGGCTGTTTGGTTTATTTTTGTAGTTAAATTGAATTCAAAATGATTATGAATCAGAGAATCCCAGAATGGTTTGCGTTGGAAGGGACCTTAAAGATCATCTCATTCCAGCCCCTGCCATGGCAGGGACACCTCCCACTGTGCCAGGCTGCTCCAAGCCCCATCCAGCCTGGCCTTGGGCACTGCCAGGGATCCAGGGGCAGCCACAGATGCTCTGGGCACCCTGTGCCAGGGCCTCCCCCGCTTACAGTAAATATATCAATACACTACAATATATTTGATATTCCTGACTAAAATGGGCATCCATTTTCTGACTCAGCTTTGTCTTTTCATGCTGATTCTGCCTTTTTTTCATTCTTGATCTCAAATAAAAAGCTAAGCCAAAACAGGATTTGAATTTACAGATTGCATGCCAAATAATCAAGCACTACTGGGGTGTGCCCTTGATCACATTGCTGGAGGTGACCTCGGCTCTTGCAAACCTCTATGAACATCTGGAGAAACATCTGGAGAAGCAGGAATAGAGAAGTGCATCTACCTATCCCCAGGAGGGGCTGAGGGAGCTGGGAAAGGAGCTCAGGCTGGAGCAGAGGAGGCTCAGGGGGGACCTCATTGCTCCCCACAACTCCCTGACAGGAGGGGCACTGAGGGGGGGTCAGGCTCTGCTGCCGTGTCCCAAGGGAAAGGAGGAGAGGAAATGGCCTCAAATTGCACCAGGGGAGGGGCAGGGTGGAGATTGGGAACAATTTTCCCCTCCTGAAGTGGTGAGGCCTTGGGATGAGGTGCCCAGGGAGTGGTGGAGTTGCTGTCTGTGGGAGTGTTCAGGAGGAGTCTGGATGTGGCCCTTGGGGACAGGGTTTGGGGTGATGCTGGTGGCACTGGGTGATCCTGAAGGACTCTTCCAACCTTGATAATTCTAGGATTCCATGCCTGATACTCTGCTAACATTTGCCCAGTCTCTGGTCCATTTCTCAGCTTGTTTCCCATGAATGTGTTTCAGGAGCCTCCAGAGCTTGTGACCCTGACAGAGAAGATGGTGTCTGAGGAGCCTGATGTGGGGACACTGCTGCCTGTCCCTTTTCCCCTTGCACTGGCCATGCTTCTCTGGGTGTGCCTAAATCAGCTCTGTGAAGATACTCCCCTACAGCAGCATTTCCTTGCTGGTGTCACCACATCCAGAGGGTGTAGCTGCTTTCTGGGCAGGTTCAGCCTGCAGAGAGTGCAGTGGCTCTGTGGAACTGGGCAGCCTGTGCTCTCTGCAGTGTTTATGGTACAGGACACTGGTTTTCCCTGCCAGCAATATCATTCCAGTGCCCTTGCACTGCTGGGCACACACAGAGTCAGCCAAATTTCCTTCCAAGGGCAGAGCCCATCTGCAGGAGTGTTTGTGCTGTTTTGAAGCACATAGAGGTTGTTTTTTCTGTTAAATGTCCTTATGAATTGAACCTGTCCAAGATGTGTCCACTGAAACTTTGAGGCAGTGCTGGTGCTCTGTTTTCAGTAAGATCATGCCTTTACTTCCTCTGTGTCCACAGCATCTTTCTCATGGTTTCTGACGAGAATTTGATTGACAATTCAAAATTTCATCTCCATTGTACACTTTGACTGCAAACCTCAGCCCAGAAAACCCCCAAACCTGCTCTTAGGCTCAGACCATGAGTCTAGATATGCCCAAGGACCAGCTGAGCCAAGACTTGCCCAGATGCATCTAGTGAGCTGCTCCCTGCAGGAGAAGGAAGATTCCAGCACCGATTTAGGCACCAACCTGTGTGTGATTTGTAATCTTGTCCCAAACCATTTTTTCTGCTGGCAATTCTGGAAATTGTAGCTGTAAGACAATTGGCAAAGCTCAGGCTTCACTCAAAACTGTCATCTGTTAATTTATTACTTTTGTTGGGATGCAGCTGCTGTGTGACCCCTCCTGGGTTGTAGGAACCACTGTTGGACATAGTTCAGCAGCTTCTGGTGCACTTGACTTTGCATAAGTGGGACTGTTCCTTATCACTTCTCTGCTGCTGCAGCTGATCTCCATGTCCCCAGTGCCCAAATGGCTTTTGTCATTTTTTCCTTCTGTCCCTCTGCCTGGTGCCCAGGCTGCACATTGAGGGAAGGGGGAAGTTCACCCAGAAGGTGATGAAGTAGTCTTGTTCCTCTGCAGCGATGTTCAGCTCTTACCAAATAAGACAAAATTGCAAAGGTCTAGAGTTGGTCAGCAAATGGAGTCCTGAAGCAAGGGCAGGGATAACATCTGACAGCCTTTTGGCCAGGGGTGTAGTGCCAGGTGCTGATCTGTGATCTTTGGGGAATAGTCTCCATCTCTGATCCTGTGGAGCTGCCAGTTTTTAGGGGAGGGGCTGCTGCTTCTTACAGGTCCCAGCTGAGGAGAGCACCCTGCTCGGCCAACCCAGCAGAAGGGGAACCCATGGTCCTGCTGAGGACCTGGGTGCAGCACCTGCATTTAAAAAAACTCCTTGGAAGCACTAGAACCCTGGCTGCAGATGTGTGCCATGTTCTCCTGTGTGTGTGGATGCATCCCCTCTGCTGTCCCCTCCACCCTTCAGCCTCTGTGACCTTGCAAGTGCAGCCCAAGCCACAGCACAGCCAAGGAGGGCTGAGGGCTGAGGCTGCTGCCACTGCTCTCTCTTCTCTTTCAAGCCCAGCTGGATGCCTTTGCTCTCCCTGCACATCTCATCCTAACATTTGCCCTGAAATTACAAAGCTGCTCAGAAGCCCTAATGATGAGAGCAGCACAGAAGTCCACACTGCTTTGTGGATTTGTTTTGCCTGAGTGCCAGAAGACTAAAGCAGCACCAGATACATGCTGCAGACTGATTTCCTTTGGAGCACCGTGCCTGTGTATCAGAAGAATCCTGCTTTGAACCTGGATTTTAGGGCTGTGACTCTCTACTAATTCCCCACCTCCCTGCAGCACTGTGCCTTGTCACAGTGGGATGTGGCATTAATCACTGCTGTAATTCACCTGGAGCCTCATTTAATAAGGTTTTGTTGAATAAGTCAGAAAGCAAAACCCAGGTAGCCTTCCAATTACAAAATGCCTCAGTGATGTGCATCCCAGCTTAGCCAGTGTGCTCTTTTCTTCCTTCCTTCCCTCTTCTTTTTTCTTCTTCTGTTTTTTTTTGTTTTTTTTTAGCAAGGCATTTGGGTTTTTCACAGCATTTAATTTGCCTTCATCAAGAGAGATGTTAATTGTCGGTAATCATTGCTTGTCCACATGAATGAGCAAGGAGAACCACACTCTACTGCTGAGGAGCCCATGGGCTTGGCAGAAAAGCTCTGGAAATCACTTACTGAGGGAAGAAGAGCTCATGTTGCTGCAATATTTGGTTTTCTTCCATTCCCTCATTTGTCTGAAATGTTTACTGAGCACAGCCATGCCTGTCTTGGAGGCTGGAACCAGTTAATTTTCATCTATTAACTCTCTTGCAATTCTCTTCTCTGGTCTCAGCAATTGCAACACCAGGGAAGCAAAGCAATGCTCACAGGCTCCACTGAGACAGACTTTATGTGGTTGGGGTTTTTTTTTTTTGAGTGATTCTTCCCCTCTCAGGTGAGACCCCACCTGCAGAGCTGCCCCAGCCCTGGATCCCAGCACAGGGAGGATGTGGAGCTGCTGGAGAGAGTCCAGAGGAGGCAGCAGGATGAGCAGAGGGATGGAGCAGCTCTGCTGGGAGGAAAGGCTGCCAAAGCTGGGATTGTTGAGCCTGGAGAGGAGAAGCTCTGGGCTGAGCTCAGGGTGGCCTTGCAGGGCCTGAAGGAGCCCACAGGAAAGATGGAGAGAGACAATTTGCAAGGGCTGCAGGGCCAGGAGGCAGGGAATGGCTTCCCAGTGGCAGAGGGCAGGGCTGGATGGGATCTTGGGAAGTGGGAATTGTTCCCTGTGAGGGAGAGGAGGCCCTGGCACAGGGTGCCCAGAGCAGCTGTGGCTGCCCCTGGATCCCTGGCAGTGCCCAAGGCCAGGTTGGACATTGGGGCTTGGAGCAGCCTGGCACAGTGGGAGGTGTCCCTGCCATGGCAGGGGTGGCACTGGATGAGCTTTAAGGTCCCTTCCAACCCAAACCCATAATTCTATGACACTGTCACAGCACAGGTGACACTGATTTCATCAATCACAATGGACCAGACTTTTTCTTTGCAGTGTTATTTGAAAGAAATCACAGCTGTTGTGTAGCAAACTCCCTTCTCTGTTCTGCACAGAAGTTCCTTCCACAGGAAAGGGTTAATGATGGAAAACCAGACCTGAAAGTTCTCAGATGCAGAAGTACTTCGGGAATTACAGAGCATTTGGGGTCAGAGTTGCTGCTGCAGCTGAGGTCTGCTGGGGCTGAGGTTGCTGGGAAGCCAATTAGGGAAGGATTTTTGTCTGGTTGCAGCAGCCTGGGGATTGCTTTAACCTGAGCTCAGCTGGCTCTGCTTCCCCAGGGAGAGCATTCCTGCTATGGATAGTGCCAGCACACGTGTGCTGCCCATCCTCCTTCCCACCTGGCTGCTCACAGCTGGCTGCAGGGGCTTTCAGAGCCTCAGGGAGGGAGAGGGAATGGGTTTGCCAGAAGAAGGCATTTTCTGGCTCTTTTTGCCAAAGAGAATCAGACTGATCTCTGATGTGTGTCCTGGTTTTACCAAATCCTCCAAAATTGTTGGGATAAACCCCTCCAACATTGTCTTTTTACTGTTAGTGAATCAGGCCTGACTTTATTCTTAGCCAGGGTTTGTGTGTGTGACCAACAAAGTTCTGGCCTCCACACAGACGTGGACACAAAACTTTTTAATTTATCCATTTTTAGCAAACAAAGAAATTAATGCTCCTGTTTCTAAATAACTGTGCTGGTTTTGCAGGGCCTGGTTTTTGTTAGTGAGGGGCCACACAGGTGGCTGCCGTGAGAAGCTGCTGGAAGCTTCTACCATGTCCCACAGAGTCACTCCCTGATGGCTCTGAAGATGGACACACTGCTGGCCAACGCTGGTCAATTAGAGAGGCTGGTAATGCCTCTGTGATTAAAGATTGGAGAAAAAATTAAAAACAAAATGGGGCATGCACAGTTGTTTTTCCTAGCCAGAGAAGAGGAGGAGGTGAGAACATGTGAGGGAAACAACATGAAGACACCAGGGTCAGCAAAGAAGGAGGGTCTCCCTGTTTGAGACGAATTCAGA
>VZRF01000044.1:1345-18595 GCA_013396875.1 Vireo altiloquus
CTCCTCCTCTCTCTCTCTGTCCTTGTTATCACTTTCCAAACAACAACAAACAAACTGTAACCTTGAAGTACAAAAACACAGAACTTCTCCTCTCCCCTCTCAGGCTCGGTTTAAAGACATAGAAAGGCATAAAATTCATTTTTCTGGGCATGGGTAGACGACATAGGATAAACTCCAAGACAAAACTCACTCCAAGACACCTTCAAACAAAAAATTGGGGTGAGCAATCTATTTCTTGCCTGCAGATGTAATTTGTTTCTTAACTCACTTTTTGAAAAGGAATGATGAAAGACAGTTTCTTGAGTTGGATGCAGGAAGATGAACAGAACAAGGACTTTCTGTTCGTACTTCTGTGTTTCTTTTTTAAAAATAATAACAGTGAATAGTATGGTCAGAAGTGAGTGCCTGGAGGATTTTTTCTTTCCTTTTTTGGAGCATATGTCTCCCTGCTGAGTGAAGGATCCATGCAAATAAATGGAGGGTTTGCACCAAAGAAACCACACAAGGGAAACAGCCAAATTGATTGCATGCCCATCAGTTCACACACAAGCACTGCCAAGTGCCTGGAGTACACAATCCAAAAAAGAGAACAGCACATTGTGTTCTCTTGAACTCGTTTAACTTCTCTCTATCTTAGGCAATCCTTATAATAATTGCTTATATTTAAGAAACAAGTTCAATTTTTCACATAACCTCCCCTTGCACTTCTATCTTAATTTTAGTTCCTAGATCTCAGGAACCTCATGAGTGTCAAGATCTTTGATGGCATTAAGGTGGGGAAATGGAGGGGCAGAAAGATGATGGCATTTGGTCTATGTCACCCATCCCATCAGGGAATAATGCTGCAATCTCATTCAGACCTCCAAAATTCCAGTCCCTTCCTTTGGAAATTTCTGTTGCTCTAAAATATATATGCATAAGAAGATATAAACTCTCGTGTCTTAGGATATAAGCCAAGCACTGGGTGAGGGCAGTGGATAAAAAGCTATTTTTCTTATGAGCAAAATACGCCTACTATTACTGTGTACTACATGGTTTCTTGCACACTCCTTTGAAGCATCTAGTGTTGGCTACAGTCAGTAATTGGAAGCCAGTAATAAAACAACGATAAGAATTTGACTGGTGCAACAGTTCCTCTGTTCCAATGTTTAATAAATCTTGAGTTAAAAACCAACAACTCATTTACTCAATATTAGTAACTAGGAAGCATGGTAGTGGAAGCACAGGAGAAATTTGGGCTGACTTGACCAGAATCCTGTCTGGGATCCCCTGAGGAGAAGATGTTTCCATGGCAATTTTACTGTTCCTTCAACTGGTGCAATAGCTGTTGTTGCTACATTAAGCCAGCTCTGCTGGTCTGTGAAGGTGAGCTGCCTCTCTGGGTAATTAGAAAAGTACCTTCTTCCCCACATACTTCTGTTACTCATCCCTCCCTCTGCCCAAGATGCACAAATATTTTGTTATCCTTCTGTAGGAGACGACCTACCACAGTCATCATGCTGTTCATCTCTCAAGATTCTAACAGTCAGCTCTGGCACATAATGGCCTGCAGCTTCTACTGAGGGACTCAAGCTGGCCCAGTAAGATCCCTTCTAGAAATGAGTGATGTACATACATTATAGATCTGAGCTCCACAGTGGCATTCATCCTCTCCTTCTAGGGTTTTTATGTTTTGTCTCATGCCTATGGCATCTGAAGCTTCTACAAAAAAGTACCTGATGAACGGCTGAACTGCTCAGGACAGACAGTTGAGCTCTACAGCTTGGGATCTTTACCTGGTATGAAGACCTCAAGCTTTTACATGAAGAACTGAGCAAGGCTGTCCCCTTTGCAAACAGAACCTTCACCATTTACACAAGGCTGGATCACGCAGATGAGACAGTTTAAGCTCTTTGTCTCTCAAATCTACATCTCACACCTCACTGGAGAAAGCCCGAACGCCACTGATGACTCTGAGCACTAAAGGTGCTACAGACAAAGAAACCCTTCAACTATTTGAAGTTGAAAAGTAGTATGTTTATTGAGACATTGGACACATGTGAGGTAACCCTCCAAAAAGCATGTGCGATTCTCTAAAGCATTGGCTTTTCCTTATATTCACAAAGGTTTTACATATTCATCTAAGTCCCTTGAGATGCCTATACATATGCGTCATCTATCCTCGCTTTGTATTAAAATGAACTGAATGTTCATTACGGTTGCGCAGTTCTTCCTTTAATTTGGGTCGGTGGTCTCTTGAAGATGAAGTCAGACGGTTTCCTCTTTACTTTGTCCCACTGCCAGGTCTTCTTGACCTTTTGATCATAGTCCAGGCCTCGTCTCCTGGCTCCAACTATCTTAGAGGCCAAGTGTGTTTTCGGTTCCTGCCCTTTTACAATGCTAAATATCCTCCCTGTCGCTTCTAAGAACATAATTGAGTCAAATATATGATATATTGTCTTTGCTCTAACTGCCTCGACTATACCTATATGTTAATGATTAAACCCTAGTTTCTTGCTTCTATCTTGCTAGATACAATACCAACTTTTAATTCTTTTTAACCCTTGATTCAGTAGACATTCATCGATCTAGCCTGCTTAAACGATGCCAGATTAAATCAATGGGACTGTAAGCATTTAAACAGGAATTACTACTGCTCAACCAGCTATAAATGTCCTTTATCAGACAGAGCTTCAGTTTCATCCCTCCTCTTGAGCTATAAACGAAGCACATTGTTGGGGTTTTAGAAGTTCCTTGTTCTTTCTTTTTCCCTAAAGGAATTTTTCCCTATGTCTTGTTGCTAAAGAACAAATTGCTGGGCACTTAAGAGAAAACAAAGAAGACTAGCCACAAGGGAAGGTCTAGTCAGCTGCCCTTTGTGCTTAGAGCTTCTCATTGGGCAGAGAGGCCATGCGAGATTAGAACTCAAGATGAGAAGTAGGCACAGCCTGGCTTGGTGTGCTTTGGCATCTAAAGGGGAGAGACAGAGGCCATGCTGCTCACCGCTCTTTCGCTGCTGCCGCTATTTGCTGCTGCTGCTTCTCTGCCGCTGCTGCTGCTTCGGCTTTCTGCTGCTGTTCCTGCTGTTCCTGCTGTTCCTACTGCTGCTGTAGCTGCTGCTGCTGTGAGTTTTTGCTACACTGTAGCCGCGGCACCCCCTGCCTGCCGAGACGTCCGAAAGTCCTGCCGCAGCTCCGAAGTTTGGTACATTCCATCCACAACCCGAGATTTGGGTCCATCTTTCCTGCTGCAGCCTGCTGTTCTCGAGTTTCCTGTCCCTCTGCCCCAAGGTTTGTGCAGTGACTTCCCCTCCACCATCACTGCGTGGTGCCGAGCTCGCTCAGCAGCGCCCCCTGCAGCCGCGAGAGAACCATCGCACACGCCCTGCTCACCGGGAGAGGCTGCTCTAGGCTCTGTTCTGTTTGTTATCACTGCCAGAGTTACTGCTGTTTTGTTTACCTTGTTATATACATCTATTAGTAAAGACCTGTTATTCCTACTCCTCATATCTTTGCCTAAAAGCCCCTTGATTTCAAAATTATAACAATTTGGAAGGAAGTAAGTTACATCTTCTATTCCAAAAGAAGCTCCTGCCCTCCTTAGCAAATACCTGTCTTTCAAACCAAGACACACATCAAACTGAAGGCTGCACAGATCTATGTGGAGGTAGCAGCTCTTTGACTGCTCAAGGTAACAACCATTACAGAAGAAGGAAGGAAGAGGTATGCTTTATTGCACGTGGATTCTGCAGTTCTGGAAATGATACGGCTACTGTGTCCATATCACAGGGCAAGTCTGAGAAATGGACACATGTTTAAGAGCTTTGAGAGCTCTACATTAGAAAGAGACAGCAGTTTTGCTGTGATTTCATTCATTCATGCATGCACTTCAACCCAGAATAATTTCCCAGGGATAAAATGAAATAGATTTTAAATCTAACAAGGGTAGAAACTCGTAACCAATTCCTAGGCTTCTCAAAGACATAAAAAGACATGAAATCCTTAATTGCCCTGAAACACAGACATCGGAAATGGAGTTAGTTGTCTCCTATTAAAAAAAAAGGAAATTAAATAAATTCTTTACCTTCTTTCTGTGGATGCTGACAGTTAGTCAAGGGGGAATTTTCAGCCTCACCCTGACTCTGAGAAGCAGAGCTTTCTCATGGTCAGGGTGAAAAAAAGCTCAGGAACCATCTGAGATGTTTTGAGAATATTTATCTCAATGGTATTTGTTTGCTTTTGTTATCCCAACAGTTTCTCTGTAGCTAACCAATCATAGCTGGTCTTGTCTCTCTCTGTTCCTGACCAGAGAAGGAGAAGCACCAGGTCAGAGAGCAGCTGGATCTCTTTTAGAGATCTCTTTGTCCTGTCTGCTTGTTTGCTTTGCATGAAATATGCATGAAATAAAGAAGATATTTGCCTTCTGCATGGAGTCAGCCTTATGTTGCAATGGCCAGGACATGGCCTGAGATGCGACATCTTTCCACCACCCCTAGAAAATAAAACTTGATCAAGGATAGAAATAGACTAAGCTTTACTAAAACCAAGCACAGATTATAAGCACCTACTTTAAAAGGTCAAGTTGTTTGCATAACTGATGATATTATGAAATTTTAGACACTTCTTTCATAACTGTACTAGTTTGAAAACAAACCAGTGGGAGATCAGAGGTCAGAATTATAATTTAATAGGAAAATTTAAATAAATGCAATAGTACAGTAACACTGACAGAATCGGGATACAATCTGACACCCTGTTAGTCAGGGTGGTGGTAGCAGTCCAGATGAAGTGGTTCTGTTGAAGCAGTGATCCTGTAGAAGGGTCTGGTCTTCCTCTGAAGGTCCAGTCGTGGTTATGTAGCTCTTGTCCTCTGGGAATCCAGTATGTAAGGGCTACATGTGGTGTTCCAAACCTCAGATTATATCCAGGTAGGAATACTTGGTTCCTCCCCCGCGGCGGGGCATCTCACAATCAGATGATGTAATTTTATGAATCATGCAGTGAGGCTAGATGGCTCATTAACAGAAGATATCTCTCTGGAGGGAGAAAACCTGGTTTTAACAGATGGTGATAGAATACATACATTTGGTTACAATTTACATTGTAACCTAAGACAATAACTGACGAGGAACTGAATGCATTAGACAGGCCTGTTTCACATCAGAAGCCACAAAGGCTCCCAAATCTGTATGCCTCTGGATTTCTTTGGACTCCATTGTTTGTGGTTAAAATCAAAAGGGTCTGATCCATTTTAAAGGAAGGAAATAATATTTCTTGGTCTGCAAATGATACTCACTGCTAGCAGAAAAATAACTGGAGCTTAATCCTCTGGAAGAAAGGAAGTGTCCCAGCTCAAATTCACAACATACAATCCCTGACAGAAGTAGGAAAAAAATTGAAATACACGAGGTCTAGGGTGGCACTGGCAAAGGTTACAAATAGTTCTGTCAAACAGAGCTGATTAACATCTAAGAAAGCAGTAAGATGTGTTTGGTGGAAGATTAGCATTACTTTTTTAGCAAAGAAGAATTGTACCTTTATTCTCAAATATTGCTTCATGGTGGAAAGGGTTGCACACAAAAATGAACACAATAATCTGTCTTCAAAGTCCTTTTGAAAGGTCCTGCTCATTCCAGTTCCTCAAGGCAAAGCAAGACAAAGGGAAGTGGAATTGTTACCATTTCACAGATGGGAAAGATGAAGCAACAAAGTAAAGGATTAAACTAGGGGAGGGTTGGTGTGATTCGATTTTCAGATGCTCAGATTGCTGTGTCAGGCAACCGTCTTTTTGCATTTATATTTGATTTCAGGGTAAACATCTCTGCACTTCTTACCAATGAAGTCCATGAGATCACTACATCTGCGACTCATTGTGCAGCATGAGCGCACCAATTGTTCTGAACATCAGGGAAGTAAGCTGATGCAGCCGCGTCTCTGAGACAGGGGTTTTTCTTCTTCTATCAAAGTCCCATACCAGATAAAAAGGAGTTGGACTTAGTTTTTCTTGTTGTTTATTCAAGTTCTTATCTCAAATTCAGAGAGTCGTCCTACACCCGGACTTTGCGCTCTAAATTTCCCTGCGTAAGACCTCGAAACCGAGAATGCAGAGCTGTTTTAAAAACTTTTCACCCAATTAACTGTTAAAATGTACTATATTTGTAATTCTGTACCAATAACTATCACCTATTTTTAACACGTTTCCCCTACCTCAGATCTATTCTACCAATGTCTTTGTGCCACTGTCACAGCAGAAAATGTAGTAAGAGAAGAACTCTGAACACTGCCCAAAAACCTCCATCTTGCTTCCCTTTTACCTCCATACTACAAAACCCAAAATTACAAATTTTCACCCTGTGATAAACTAAACTATAATATATCTTATATTTTTAATGTTCTTAATTCATCCATAACTGTTGGAAGTTTTTCCCATGGGCACGAATCAAAGACTGTGTCCTCTTGGGGTCCCAGAGAGAGTCCCAGACCCCCCAGGGCAATTTGAAGGGTTTTCCAAATATCTTGGACTCCAACAGTAAGCCAACAAGTTTGGATGAATCTCTGCCCTTTTGTCAAGCATGCAGAGATCTTGTTTCTTAAAATAATTACTGTGGAGCCAATTTTTTTGCCAAGCCTTAGCATGAGAACTCAGGATATCCTAGGTCTCCCTCCTGCTCAGATCACTGGGTTTCATCTACATTTCAACAATTCCCAACTCTTAACATGACTACAGACAATCTAAGACTGAACTTGTGGACTGCTGATTTTCCCTTGGAAACTCGATCACTTTCCCTTTTCTTGGCACTCTGCAATGAGTTGCTCTCTAAGGTTACTCTCTAACCCTGTTACTACTGACCACCAAGCCTAACACTTATTATCATGGTAAGTATCATTGGTTAAAACAACCTTCTCCTAATGGTTTTCACATATACTTTGTAGCCTGGCATAGTTCATCAATGCCTCATCCTGATGCAAAAGAACAGTGAAAACCTGATATTTTTTTGCACAGTGTGTGTATTTTCTGTAGTGCCAGTACTTCCACAATGTAGGGCAATGTCTTTTAGGACCCCATTTTGTATTGGCCAAAGTGAGGTTGAGACATTACTGAAACAAGTCTCTCTGGTGATCACAGATCAACACAAAAGAGAGAAAGATTTCATCTGGTTGTACCACCTATACATTACAGACCACACAATTCCTCTGGTTACTCCTTGCATCAAGTAAAACTTACATAAATCACATATTCTGCAGAAACCTCCTATCATGTCCCAAGGAAGCAAACCTCCAGGAACCACCTTGGTTTAATCTGTTAAATATTTGCCCCTTGTCTTGGTTTGAAAGACAGGTGTCTGCTAAGGGGGCAGGAGCCTCCCTTGGAATAGAAGATGTACCCCCCTTCCCTCCAAATTTTTATAATTTTGAAATCACGGGGCTTTCAGGCAAGGATATGAGGAGTAGGAATAACAGTTCTTTACTAATAGATATATATAACAAGGTAAACAAACAGCAGTAACTGTGGTAGTGATACCAAACAGAGCAGACCCACAGCAGCCTCTCCCGGTGAGCAGGGCGGGTGCGATGTTCCCCCGCGGCTGCAGGGGGCGCTGCGGAGCGAGCTCGGCACCACGCGGTGATGGCAGAGGGGAAGTCACTGCACAAACCCTGTGAGGACAGAGGAACAGGGACCTCGGGAACAGCAGGCTGGAGCAGGAGAGATGGATCCAAATCCCGGGTTGTGGATGAGATGTACCAAACTCCGGAGCTGCAGCAGGACCTCCGGACGTCTCGGCAGGCAGGGGGTGCCGCGGCTACAGTGTAGCAAAAAACTCACAGCAGCAGCAGCCACAGCAACAGCAGGAACAGCAGGAACAGCAGGAGAAAAACCGAAGCAGCAGAAAACCGAAGAAACGGCAGCGGCAGAAAGCAGCGGCGGGGCAGGACAGCCTCTGTCTCTCCCCTCCGGATGCCAGCGCACACTGAGCCCGGCTGTGTCTGCTTCCCGTCCCGAGTTCCAATCTCGCGCGGCCTCTCTGCCCAATGAGAAACCCCAGGCAAAGAGGGCACCCCTCCCCCTGTGGCCAGTCCCTTTGTTTTCTCTTAAGTGCCCAGCAGTTTGTTCCTTAGCAACAAGACATGGGGAAAAAATTCCTTTAGGGAAAAAGAAAGAACAGGGAACTTCTAAAAACCCCAACACCCCTTTACTGTAACTTGTACTGGTCTTATTTTAACTTCTGGTGATAGGGTTTGTTTGGTTTTTCTCATTGTGGTGGGTGCTTTACATGAGTATTTTATTTGTAGACAGTACTCCATAACTTGCATTTTATTGTATGACACTCTGAGTTCAATCAGTCTGTTTCAGTCTATTGTCATGAAAAATCAATCTGTCCAGGAGAATAAATTACAAAAAGTATGTGAAATCATGACAGTCCAAGTAATTTCCTTTTCAGCTATAGCTCTGTTGACATTAATTACATTAGCAGCTATGAATTAGGTTTGTCATGTACACTCCATACAAAGAAGAAAAAAATGGAAAAGTTAAATATTTAATCTCTGTCAGCTTATTTTTTGCAAGTGTATTTTTAAACTAAAGTTATCCAAACCATCCCAAAAATTTTTTTCAAGGCAACTGATCTTTGCAGGATCAGAAGATTGTGTTTGCTAAAGCACCTCTGTGGAGTCTTAAGAAAATAAATAAAAAATCAATAAAAATTAAAAAAAAAAACCCAACGCAACACTCGTTCATTATTTTATTAACCACAATTGTAAGGTTAGAAAAATATCTACTCCATTAGCCTCCATGTCATCAGACACAGGACTCCAAAACCCGTTTTGTACTTCTGCTGAATTTCAGCACCTACTGGTGCTGTGTGACATCATGAAAAGTAGACTGGACTGTGAGTTTTTTAAATGGCAACTCGGTCAAATCATGCTTTTGGTTATTAACAAATACCATACCCCAGGGTCAGTTCAAACTTTCCACTACATGCTTGAGGTGACTGAATAATAAACAGTGGAAAGTTTTGATGCTGGCATATGCCATCTGGTTAGCTTTTAGGAGGAAGTGAGATGTATGGTAGATTTGCCAAAGTAGTTTAAAATAAGAGAAAAAATATTGAAAAAAAGGAGAAAAGTAGTCTTTCCATCATCACTTTCTTACGCAGATACCTATAATCAGTCTTTTACTTGTACAGAGAGTTGGCAAAAACAAGACTTGCTGTCAGAACATCCTTTGACTTCAGTTTGGGTACTCAATGTGCTAAGGCTCTCCATAAGAAAGTTTACTTTTAAGTGCCTAAAAAGGATTGAAGTGACTGACTAGGAAACAGTAATCCTGATTTGGATATCTCTGACAAGACAAAAGCACAAATATAATGGGAGGTCTGCAATTGATTAATTTCCTGGCTGGATCATATTCCAGACTGATCCAATATAAGTGGTCAAAGCATAGTGAAAGGAATTAATGTGGTACTGTTTGCTACAGGTAGCATAAGAAATAATATAATTAAACTGAGGTGAAGTAAATATAGATGAGACATTAAAAGAAACAAGGATAGTTGCATGTTGGTGCAGGTAGCCTGAAGGACTCAGCATCACTGACTGTGCATAGGAGCAAATTAGATGATGTGTGTTGAATGGTTCAAGGTAGAGCTGACCCTGCCTTAAGGATGATGGATTCAGTGACCTCTCAAGCTTGATCTGATAAGACATCTGTCATACATAGCTTCAGAGAGAAAGTATCCTCTGCAGGTGACAAGTGCCAGTACCAGACTCATGCTTCATTCCCCAGATGATCATACCTTTGGTTCTACTGTGACCCTATGTGGCATTTAGGTAAAACCTTATAAAATGAAGTGTTGTAAGCCAGAGTGGTTTTCTCTGGGCTACAACCTTCCGGAAGCTGGCTGTGTTGGTGGAAAGGAGTGAGGAAGGGTCTTTGCACAGGTCTTCAGAGGAGTTTATTCCAGCCCCACATGCATGCTGATCCCGAGGCAAAGACAGAGGCCTCTGGAGGGTGATAAGGGTTCAGTATGTGGGATGGTCTGGGCAGACCAAATACCAAGGTGGGGTCAGGGTAGGGGGAGTAATAGGAGGGTAGGTGGGAGTGGACTGAGAAGCAGGGGTTCATGGGGATTGTAGGCAAACCTTGGAACTGGAACAGGGCTTATGGAGAGGGCAGGAGAGGGGCACATTTAGGTTTTGTGTCCCTTCTTAAGAGGGGGTTCCCACAATGAAGGCCTTGTTGCAATTGTAAAATCATGGCTTAGGCCTGTTACTTTGGCTAGAGAAGGACCGAGAAAAGTCTGTGAGAAGAAAAACAATTCATTTTTACCCATGAAAATGTAGTATCAACAGAAACAAGAAAGTTAAACAATAGAAGGAGAAAAATAGAAACACATCTGCACCTGTTGTTTTTCTGAATGCCTGAATGCTTACGCTATAGTGTTGCAGTACCCCAGACTGGGGCAAGCTGGGGGATGACTGAGCGACTCAGAAAGTTCTGTGTTTTACAGCCTCCTTGTTGAGTTAAATCTGTTCTGTCAAAGTTTTATCAGTAGCTCATAAGTTGTATCTCTGTACTCCAGTTGCTATGGTTACCCTTTCTCCTGAATGCTGTTTCTCCCCTCTGTGTGAGCTGTGCCTATTATNTATGGAGTTAATTCGGGAGACCCCTCCTGCTTCTTTACCTCTACAGACACACTGTGTCATCAGGTAGCAGCCTGCCCTCTAAGAGGAAACCGCATAGTCCTCTAAAACTGCAACAGACCAGGGACGTCGGCAGTGAGACACGATGGGCTTCGGGCAACCCCTACTGTGTCACTATAGGTGACCAATAGTAGTATATTGTAGTTAAGGATAACCAATGAGTCTATTGTAGTGGTTGAGTAACCAATGGATAAGTGGCATGAATGATAAATATGCAAAAGAATATAAATAACACTGGGTTTTGGAATAAACACAGCCTTCTGGCTTGAAACTGTTACTGGGTTCGTGTGTGTTGTGGCTGCCTCAACAGTGACAACCCTATATTCTTAGTAGATGAGGATGGGATCTGTTGCCTCTAATTTAGAAGACTATACCCGCACAAAAAGAGGAGAGGAGAGGTGTTGCAGATAGGTAAAACACTACAAAATGAAGGCCTTATTGCACTTGTAAAATCATGGCTCACTCCTGTTACTTTGGCTCAGTAGAAAAGGATTCTGAGTAATGACTCAGCTGGAATAGAGGTAGAAAACAAGTTATACAACCATCACGTGTTCACATTGTGGTTTATGGTGGTTGGTTGAATTATATTTGTTGTGCTTTAAAGGAATGTTACTGATAAAAGCCTAATTGTTTAAAAAGGTCTGTTTTTTGCAATAAATGAGTTCTCTTCTGCACCTGCCTGGAGGGTCCTTGTCGTTTTGCATCGTAACAATTGGCGCCCAAATGACGGGAGATCAGAATGCAGTGAAGAGATGGACTGCAACTCAGCCAGGCGGTCCTTACGACCCTGGACCCCTAGACTGCAAGCAGAAAACAGAACTCAGACCCTGCTACGACAGGGAACTTTCTTTATGAACCACACTCCAATGGAGAGCAAAATGCTGGCACAGCTTATAAGGTTAGGTCAGTGGTATTTGCTGGACGAAGAACCACGGGATTGTGAGTATCCTGGGAATGGAGGGTGTCCTGGGAGCATGGGTGCAGCTTAAAGATATTGCAGCACATTCTCCACATTGGAGCAACTTTTATTATGGGTTAAAGAACCCTGTAACTGTTTCCTAAATGAGAGAGGTTTTGATGTTAAAACCTCCTGTGCGTAGCTGCGGCAGGGAGTGCTGGGAAGGATACTGATAATGAACCCGGGCACAGATCCAGGGAACGGAGAGATCCTCAACTTAGAGTAAGACTCAAAATGCACGCGATGTTGTGGGCACTGGCTATGCCCCCCCAGAACAGCCTCTTTGTGGCGCTCCCCCCAGAGCAGGCCAGCCCTCCCCCAACACTCACAGTGGTCGCTCTGCAGGGTGCCTCCCCCTCAAGCGGCTTCTCTGCTCCTGCTCCCCCTGCAGTGGCTCCTTCACTGGCTTCCCCCCCCGATGCCAGCCTCCCCCACAGCTGCTGCACCAGCAGCGACTCCTCCGGCTTCCCCGGCCCCTGTTTGCTCAGAGGCAGCTGACAGCATACCAGCCGACTCCGCTTCTGACCCTGGACCCATAAATCATAGGCACACAAGAGATTTATACCCTACACGGAATGCTGATGCTACGGCACATCGCGGTCAGAATGCCAAGAGGACGTACTGAAGGTCAGCAACCCGCTTACAAAGACTTAGACTACTTTATTCAATTAATAGGTGACAATGGGTACTCAAACCTTGGAACGCAGACGGGCTATCCTCGTGATATTTATGACATCATTACCTGGATCTCTGTTAAAACTAACTTTGTATTTGCAGTGTGCTGTAGGTTTTGACAGGCCTGTTTGTTGGAGGGATTCAGAGTTGTCTGTGTGAATGTACTGTGTTTCTGCATGCAGGTAGCATTATGTAATTCCTTGCTTTGAGGCTACTTGGCAAGGTCCAAATTCTTCAACAGAAATGCTGAGATATTGCATGACTAGTAAAACTTGTCATGTGGGATATGTGCTGCCTTTTCAAGAATTTTTATTTAAAAGTCTGGACTGAATTGATACTGATTCTTTGCTCAGTTATAATGATGTTACCTGTTACCACGAAAATTAGAAACTTGTACACCTGTAAAAATAATTGCAAGTCAGTACCCTCAGAGCATCATTTATCACTATGTGGATAATAGTTTGTGGACAGGAAGATTTATGTCGCGGCGAGGGAAAACTCGGATAGCTCAATATGAGTTAACAACAAGCTTCGATTTATTGATTAAGGCGCAGCATACTTATACAGTTCATAATAAGCTAATGCATATTTTGTAACTTAACTATTCTATTGGATATCTTTCTAACTGTGACTCCACCTTTAGTTTTCATTCTTGGTCACTTACATCCCCACTTTCCCACGCTCAGCTAACTGCAAGCTTCCCTATTGTTACCAAACTACCAGCAGCAGCTGGGGCATTGTGCCCCAGCCTCCTCCTCTTCTCATCTTAGCTGATATTTCCCAGGCCCTGCTTAGCCATCAGAACAGGCCTAGTGATTTTTAGCCATCAGAACAGGCCTAGTGATTTCTGTCAGCTAACCAATACCCAACAAATCCCCCTTTTTTTTTGGTTGTTTTTTTTTTTGGTTGTGTTTTTTTTGTTTGTTTGGGGTTTTTTTGTTTGGTTGGTTTTTTTGTTTTGTTTGTTTTGTTTTTGAGCAAGCAAAACTTGATTAGTAACAGATGCAGTTATTTTTGATATTATTCTCTAAAAGCATAAACATAAGCATGGTAAGCAAATCACTAACAACAGTATAACTACTTTTATGCTAATAAAATGCTGTATCAAGGAAGCTAGTTATGGTTTGAGGCTTAGTGATTTTAACTATTTTTTCTAATTCTAGTCCGCTTTGCCGCTGCAGCTGTGAGGTCAGGATGAGATAGAGTTGGGAGCAGCTGCGGGATGAGCTAGGGTCGGGATCGGAGTCGGAGCAGGGGGAGCTCCCAGCCCATCCCCCCACCCTGGGCACGAGCACTCTTCATCCCCCCACCCCCGCAGCAGGAATTTGGTCTTAATGTGGCTTCTCCCTTTGTTTTCTGGTATCTCAGTGGCTTCCCTCCCGGCCGGGGAAGGGCTGGCAAGGAGGGACAAGAGAGGCGCGGAGGTGGCGTGGACGGGGTCGGGCCGTGCTCCCTGGGGCTCAGATGGGCTCTACAGTGCTGTACATCCACTCGTCATCGATTTGCTGCACGCTGATGATGCTGTTCCCGTCCTGGAACGACACTTTGTCTTCGTCTGCCGCTGTGTAGTCGTAGATGAGGCGGAAACGCTTTTTCTTTTGACCGGGGCGTTGTGCTGCGTGGAGGTCGGAGCCGCCGGCTCCTGCAACAGTTGCATTGGCATTAATGGTGGGCCAATGTGCTGGCCATTCTCGTGCAGCTACCACGGTGATGTCTGCACCAGTGTCTAGTAGTGCTATCAAAGTAACAGCTTGATCTTTAAACTGCAGGGTAACTTGTTTTTTCGGACGATGTTTTAGATCCACTGTTAGCAATGTTATTTGCCTTGTGGAACCGAATTCCCTTTCGCCACGGTGTGAGCTAGCCGGTGCGGTTCTTTCAGCTAGGCGAGGTAGCGGGATTAGTTGAGCGATCCGAGTTCCAGCAGGAATGTGCAAAGGTGGATATAGTGTCTGAGCTATGATTTGTATTTCACTCTTAAAATCAGCATCAATTAGTCTAACTTCAATTGTAAGTCTTGCCATAGTTGCAGAAGAGCGGCCGATAAGCAATGCTCTAACAGGATGTCTTTGCGCCATCACTGGTCTTTGAACTCCGGTTGGGATTCGTTGCGGTCTGGTGTCTATCAAGGTAAAATCTACTGAGGTTGCTAAGTCCATGCCGAGACTTTCATTGGTGGTGGGCCGGAGAGCTGCTGCACTTGTGCTGAGAAAGCACTGGGATTGGAGACTGCTGTTTGTGTCACTGCACAGGGTCCCTTCGCACTGGCTTTCTCGTTTTTCGACTCGTGCTGGCATGCAGCTGTATCCTGCGTGTTGACTTGGCATCGCTGGCACTATACGGATCTGGCAGGGCACGCTCATAGTGACGCTTGCAAGGGAGCAAGGGCGGCTAATACCTGATTTTGAGAAACCTGTGCTCGTTCTTTAATGCTAGCTCCTAATTCCTTAACTGCTTCTACTAACATAGCTTGTGGGCCAAACGGTATCTGAGACATACGCTCTAATGCTTCTATAGTCTAATTCCTAGGCAGGGTAACAATAATACTGCGAGCTGCCGCATTGCAATTTTGCAATGCACACTGTTTCAACAGTGCTCCATGCATGTATTCCGGAACTCCTGCCGCCTGTATAGCTGTCGCCACCTTAGCAACTTGCCTTCTCTCAGCAGCTGGACTATACACAACTGGGAAGGCGTCCAACAACTCACTAGCTGCATTTTGCTTTCTCTTAGCTAGTGCTTGACTCTTCCACATTCTTTGCTCAGCAGCAACTCTCTCTGACTCACTTAACTCTTTCGAAACCCTTTTTGTTTTGCCTTCTTCCCAAGGGGACCAGGAGGGCGATTCCTCCTCCCTGGGGGGTGGGGTGGGTGCCAGATGAGTGGCATTAGTCCCACTCGTTTGGCTTGGAGGCAAAAATACTTTCTTTGTAGCAGGTGGCATTGGATAGGGTGAATCAGAGGACGAGTCTTTGCTTGCCCCCCCGAGGTGCACGGCAGCAGCCTGTGCAGCCTTCTGCTCTGCCTGGTGCTGTTTTAAAGCGTTGGTAACCACCCTCCAATACTTCCCCACTTTTTTAGCTATTTTATCATTATCGAGAACCGCATTCCAAATCTTATCTCCGAACACGCTCCATTTTCCCTCATCAAAAACAGTATTGGGATCAACAAAACACCTCTTCGCAGTCTCATATGTCAGCAATCTTGCCAGCTCTTTACCTAGTTCCTTATCTAAAACTCCTCGCTTTTGTAAAAAGCATTTGAGTAAATCATACGCTGCCTGCCTTTCCATGTCTGTCTCTAATTTTTCCTTATCTAAAACTCTCCGCTTTTCTAAAAAGCATTTGAGTAAATCATGTGCCGCTTGCCTCTGCATACTTGTCTCTAATTTTTCAGCGCTGTTGCAGCCTTCCAAGGTCATCGGCGGCACTTGTCGGCCAGGACACTTCTATAAGGTCGCCTGGGGCGCTGAGACAGCTCTTTCGCCTTCTGCGCTGCTACAGAACCGACACCGATACTACACCCGACCGTGGCTCACAGGGTCCAACTCCTCTATAGGGTCACTTATCGTCCCTGTGATCGAGCGCCATTTGTCGCGGCGAGGGAAAACTCGGATAGCTCAATATGAGTTAACAACAAGCTTCGGTTTATTGATTAAGGCGCAGCATATTTATACAGTTCATAATAGGCTAATGCATATTCTGCAACTTAACTATTCTATTGGATATCTTTCTAACTGTGACTCCACCTTTAGTTTTCATTCTTGGTTACTTACATCTCCACTTTTCCACGCTCAGCTAACTACAAGCTTCCCTATTAGTATTATCTACTAGCTGTAGTGCAGGGCATCGTACCTCAGCCCCCCACACTTCTCAACTTGGCTAAGTCTGATATTTCCCAGGCCCTGCTTAGCCATCAGAACAGACCTAGTGATTTCTGTTAGCTAACTAATTCCCAACAGATTTATATTTGTAAGATAATGTGGCCCCTTAGAAAATTCAGTAGATCCTTCCTTGGAAATGTTTAGGGTGAATATTAATGGAACAAAATGTGAACCTGCAGTAATTAACTTTAAAGCCTGATGTCAAAGTATTGCATGATTTACAAGAGTTACTGGGAGCAATTAGCTGGGTGAGGCCTATGGTAGGTTTAGCTACTCATAAATCAAGCATTTTTTTGCTCACTTCCCCATTATCTGCAGAAGCTCTTCAAGGTTTATACATAATTAGCTCATGATTCTCCACTGCAAAAGCAGATGGAATCATGCCAGCTTTACCACTTTGCTTGCTTTTTTTACCCCACAGCTTTAATAAGGTACTTTAATTGTGAATATTTCGCCATAAAGAAATGTGACAGCATTTCAAATAGGTACAGCTATCTAGTGATTCAAATGTAGTTATTCTTCCTTGCCATTTATAGATTGAAATGGGACTTGATATCAAAACAGTTTAAGTACATTGATGGACCACAAGTGGAGTAAACAGTAGCACACTCCTTTAGAATAATCTGAAACCATGACTTTGTAGCTGTTTATATACATGTGCCAGTTTTATACACCCGTTGACCTAACAGAGTTCCATGTGCAAAACTCATGGCAGTATTATATAACTAGGTCCTTGATGTTTTATCCTTAAATATTTTTATCTCATTAGCTTTAGTAGTCCAAGCTCAAATCTATCGTACAGGGAATCTCAAAAAGCTGTCTTACCATCTGCGTACTGAGCAACTTTTTAGTGCAATTTGCCAAGATATACAATGTTGTTCTTTTCCTTGTGGCGGTGCCCCTGCCTTTTTTAACCCGGTTATCAGTAACAGCGGCTGGGGGCAACATACCCCTGGGTTTGGGAAAAGGGGGGTGTTGTACAATAGCCTTAGCAGGGTTTCTGGAGAGAAGNTTGTACAATAGCCTTAGCAGGGTTTCTGGAGAGAAGTCTTTAGGTA
>VZRF01000052.1:0-22683 GCA_013396875.1 Vireo altiloquus
CACAGGCTCCTCAAGAGCGTCCCGGGACGCTCCTCAAGTTCCCGGTACCCAGCGGGAGCCGGACCGGGAGAGGCCAGGGCGGATCCGGGACCGGGGCCAGGCCTGCTCAGGGGGCGGGGCCGGCGCGAGGTCAGCGCCGGCCGCGGGGCGGGGCCGCCGCTCGGTGAGTGAGGGCCGGGGCGCGGCGTGAGGGGAGTCCCGGGGGGGGATCCTGAGGGTCCCGGGTCACGTTCCCTTTGGAATACCGATACCCCCGGGTGCGGTGCCTCCTCGGCCTCTTTGCTTTTATTTCTTGTCTTTTTGGTTAATTGCCATTTTTTTCCAGTGGCGGGCAGAAAGCGGGCGAGGAAAGGAGCAGAAAATAGCAACCCGCAGGCCTGAGAGGCGAGAGCGGGGGGGGTTTTCCCCAAAACAACCCCAGAAATGCTCCCCAGCCAAAGCGGAGCTGGCGGGAGACGGAAATTCCATCAGCGTCCGCTGCGCTCACTGAATTCCATGAGGCAAGCGATGCCCACGGGCGGAGGGAGCCAATCCTTGGATAGAGCCCTCCTTGTCTGCCGGGCTTTGTGCAGCGCCTTGGCCGGCAGGGCCCTTCTGACGGCGTGAAAAAGCTCAGGGATCGCTTTCCAGGAGAGATCCCTGCGGACCTTCCCTTTGAAATGAATGAAGTAACCCCCCTGTCTCCCTCTGTTATCTAAAAACACGGCCGAGGGTACTGTTTCTGGGAGACAATTGAGGGCTTGGGTGTAGCTGGGAGTTTGGGCTGTTTTCCTGTGCTTTTTGAGGCCAGTGGAAAGTTTCCACCGTGCCTAAAGCTGAGCTCCTACATCCTTCCTCAGCCCTGCCCGAGAATTTGGGATTGCTTCTTCCCGTCGCGAGGGTTAATCTGGATGCGTCGCTGCCACTGGCAACCTGACCTCTGAATTTTTGTGGGCTTGTTGGAAAATGGTGAGAAACCTTATTTTCTAGGCGCTCGTGTAGTTGGGAGTTGCTCTTAGCGGCAGCAGTGTTTTCACTTTGTTGTTAAATATGACTTTTTGCCTGATTGTTCTGTGTGTGGGATGTGTGTGACATCCCCGTCTCGTTTGTGTCCGGGTGTGGTTTGGGTATCTAGCTCCCTCTGAAGTTAATTGAAATCAGCTGCCTGAATTAGAGACTTTGGAAAATGCAGTGAGATCTCTGGTGTCCCTTTAAATACCCTTACAAATCCTGCAGTAAGCAGATTTACTCTCACTCCTGTGTATTGGCAGGTTTCCTGGTTTCTCTTTAGCATCCAATTAGCTTGTGGAGATTTAATGAACCTGTGAGCCAGCACTTGCTCTTTTTTTAAAGACCAGTGGCATCGTAGAAATGTAAATCACTGCATGCTGCCTCCATAAGATAATAAATGATCATAAGTTCAGGATATTTGCCCTCCTCCACACAGTTAGGAAAATAACAGATGGGTTATGACCCGTAAGTTTTAATTTTATATTGCTTAACACATGCTTTTCAGATTTAAGGTCAAACTTCGATGTTTTTACCGTTGTTTTTGCTGGGCTGACGCCTGACTCAAACCACTAAATCTGCTGGAGGTAAAGATGTTCAAATCCCTTTGAATTTAACGTGGCATCTTCTGAAAAATAAAGCTGCCCTGAGGTCGATTGTTAGTTACATACAGCACATTCACTTTTAAACTTTAGAGGCTGCTTTGATGCGTTGTTAACCTTTTGTTTCTTTTATGTATATATTTTTAAGTCACGTAACGAGGGTAGCTTTATTGATTACGTTTTTTTACAACAACCCCACCTCTTTGTGTGGAAGTACGACCTTTCGGAGGGCAGAAAGAGAGCAGCGCCATCCATTTCAGATAACGTGGTGTGCGTAGGGTTGGCTTTGGCAGCAATATAAGGAGTGGAATGGAGGGTCCAGGTGTGGGCTGGAGGAGCCCGGGCTGTGCTCGTCCCCTCGGCAGCTGCTGCCGTGCGGGATCAGCTGCCGGCTCTGGGGAGGGGACAGACGGCTGCCGGGGCTGCCACAGGTTGTGCCTGCGCTGGGGATTTGGTCTCCCCTGGAGACCCGGCGCGTCCTCCCGCCGCTCTTTGTTCCCGTGCCCGTGGGAAAACCGCGCTTGTCGGAGGGAGGGGTGGGCCGTAAAACGAGACTGTGACAAAAGAGCTGACGGAGGGAGTGAGTCTCTACTTGTTTCCCACTTCCAAGTATTGTTTGGGAATTCTTTCTTTCCTCTTTGTTTTTCTTTTTAAATTTCCTTTTAGTTGAGTTTGTTGTTGATGCTCCCTTGGCTGGTCTCTTTACTGGCACCAGCTGGAGGAGTACCAGCAAAACCACTCTGCTGACATTTCCCTGCTGCTAGCACCCTGTTTTGGGCTGGAGTTGCTGGAGGAGGCTGTGTTGGGTCTCCTTGATTTGGCTCATGGGTTGTCTTGCAGCAGCTCCTCACTCAAGCCCGAGTGCATGCAAGTATTTCCATTAATCAATTTCCCAAAGAATTAATGTCATGAATTGAGGTAGAAGCTGCAGAGCTAAGCACCAGGTTTGAGTTTTACAGCCTCCCACCTCTCCCTCTAACTTTTTATAGCTGCTTCTTGCTTCTGGGTGGCTTCCACTTCAAGGTTTTGGGTTTGCATCTTTAAAAAGTGCTCAGCATTCCAACAGCCTTCGGGGCTCAGCCACACCAGTAGGTGCTTCATATCCGAGTTAATGATGTCTCATTCAGGCCCAGTGACCTCATGGTGCACAAAATGTTGGTGCCATTGGCCATCAGTGCAGGACACCAGTGCCAGCAAGGTGTAAAGCCCAGGTTTGTTCTTGGCATGGCCAGGGCTGGAATGAGATTTTCCCTGTGTGTCACATCCTCAAAAACAGGAAATGCTGCTGAGATGTGAGGGTTTGCTCTTTCTGCTGTTCCACCTGATGTACCAAGATTCTCCTTTATGAATTTTGGGGTCTCACCCAGATCATGCTTAAGCTCTTTGTTATTGGGCACACCCAGTTTTTGGCACGGAGACAAGGGGGAATGCTGAGATGCCATTGCTGTGTGCTGTGTATTTCAGAGAACCCGAGGCTCAGCATCATCCTGCAGAAGAAGCTCTCTCCTGATGGCCGTGGATGTGGGAAAATCACCTTCTGAAGCCTCGCTGAGCGGGAAGGCCGAGGGCGATGGGAGGTGTAACAGCACAGGCGTGGGGACAGACTTCCCGGAGCTGGCAGGGAGCCCGCACCAGCTTTTAGGGACAGAGGAAGCCAAGCCCAGCCTGCAAGGGACAGAAAGCGTGGCAGTGAGCAGACACAGCCACCTGGCCACTGGTGTTACCCAGGGAGACTCAAGCTGCCACCCAGAAGTGTCTTCAGCATCTGCACCCGGATTTTCCAGAGCAAGAGCAAACCCCTCAGGGAAAGGGGCTTTAATGGATAGAGCTGCTGATGGTGGCCCTGGGCCTCGTCGAGTTGGCCACTGGTTCCTCTCCTCAGAACAACAGGTGAGAGAGTTTGTACCTGCAGGTGTTGCTGCACCACCAGGAAGTCCCAGGAGAGGTGGGGACTCCTTTGTCAGGGCTATCCCAGCAAGGGCTTTCCATCTCTCCCAGCCAGAGTGTGCCCACCCCTGCCCTGGCTAAGCCATGTGGTGAGGAAGGGTTTGGGCTCCAACACACAAGCTGTTGCCTCCATTGCTACGTTGCCAGAGCAGAGCTGGGAACTTGCTCAGGACCGTGCTCTTTAAATAAACCTCTTGCTGCCAAATTACTCGTGCAGCTTCCCAAGCCCTTGAGATGCCTGTCCTTAAAAACAAGCCCTGCTCTGAGCAGCTGCAGGCCATCCCACAGATGGAACGGAGTTCCACTTCCAGCCTCAGCTCATGGCAGGTCCAGGGTTGGGCTTTTATCTCCATATCCTGGCACAAAGGAGCCTTTCGTCTGGATGCTGTGCTTCATTTCATGCATTTCTCTCTCTCCCTTTCCTTTTCCACCCCGTTCTTGAGCAGGTGAAGGCATCGGGCTGTTGGGACCCGGTGTCCAGCCCTCCCAGCCGGCGCAGCTCTGCCGAGGAGAACAGCCTTGCTGGCAGCCGCCACGATGCCCACGGTGGCCGTCGGAGACAAAGTCTGGGAGCTCAATCCCCGTGTCCTTCCACCCCAGAGCTCCTGCGGCCCCAAACCCCTCCCAGCCCCGAGAGCGCCCTGCGGAGCCGCTCCGTGCTGAGCCTCTCGGCCCTGTCCTCAGAAGGAGACGGGACCTCCGAGGAGCCGTGCGGAAGTTTGCCAGCCAGCACCGATGTCCCTCCTGCGGCCGCCACGGCCGCCCAGGACCTGTGCCGCCGATGGGGAGCGGAAGGCAGGGCCCTGCAGAGGCGGGAGCCCCCGGGCCCTCTGCTCGATTACCGCAGGGCCGTGGGGCGCGTCCGGGAGATCTCCTCCTACCAAGCCGATTACTGGGCCTGTGCCATCCCGGATTCCCTGCCCCCATCTCCGGACCGCAGCTCACCCCACTGGAACCCCAACAAAGAGTACGAGGACTTGCTGGATTATGCTTACCCGCTAAAGCCTAGGTACAAGCTGAGAAGTTTGCCGGAGCCTTTCTTCCACGACTCAGGAATAGGTCTGGACAGCTTTTCTACTTCACTTGAGGGTATGTCCAGGTCCACCAGCATCTACGGCCGAGCTGGGCAGGCTCGGGGAAGCAGAGAAAATGGACTGTGGGAGTTTGTGGCCTCTGCAGAGAGATTCTCCACCCCAAAGCCTGGAAAAAGAGGCTGCTCAGGAGCTGGCTCGTACTATGAACCTTTACCTATTGCCAAAGCATCGTTTGCAACGAGTGCTTCCTCTCATCCTTCCAGAGGTTTTGCTGAGGATGTAAGGGTGGAAGCATCTGGGCCAAGCTCACCAGGGTGCCCTGGTGCCGATGGGAGAAGCTGGGCTGCCAGAGGGAGCCCCTGCCCAAACTACACAGGGCAGGCA
The DNA here is from genome assembly GCA_013396875.1 of Vireo altiloquus. NCBI lineage: Eukaryota > Metazoa > Chordata > Aves > Passeriformes > Vireonidae > Vireo > Vireo altiloquus. The sequence continues at coordinate 4,955 of VZRF01000052.1, forward strand.
GAAAGCACCAGTAGGTTTTTACCCACCATAGGAGTGCTCCCCCTGAGGAGGGAGTGGGAGGGTGATGAAGAATTTCTTTCCCTGCCTCCAAGACTACAGGAGCTGGAAAAGCTGGCTGAGTTTTTGTCCAATCTTTCCATAACTATAAGGACGCCCCGGTGTGACCACCATAACCAGCCACATCACAGCACCAGCAGGCAGACCCTTTCATCCAGGTTGGCTCCTTTTGGAGAAGTGAGAGGCAGGGAAGACAGAGGGAATACTGAGGGTTATGATGGGCTGTGGCAACGCCGCAGCTCTCGAAAGCCCAGCTGGGAAAACACTGAATCATATGGCTGGATTCATGGGGATCCTCTCCGGGGGCTTCATCTACCGACTGGTCTCAGGGACACACTGGATGGGATGTACCTAAATGAACCACGGGTCAAGGGGCATCCAAAGAAGAGCCAGCAGAGCGAGTCCCTTGTCCAGTGTGTTAAGGTAGGCTGAGACCAGAAATAAAGTTTATTCTGGGAAGATCGCACATAAAACGTGCCTGTCTTTATGGCACAATTAATTAAAGCTTCCCGTTCTGCATGATGTGTCCCGCCTGGCAGCTGGTGGTAATTTATGCAGGGGGGCTCACCAGAGCAGATAATTCCTTCTGATGGAGCAAGAGCCCATCTTGCTTTCCCTGGGGCTTAGTGTCACAGGCTAGGCTTGGTGGAGATGTGGCACTCAGCTGGGTCCCCCAGCCTGCCCATCCTGCTGTGCTGCTGCACCAGGCAGGAGCTGCAGCAGCTCTGAAGTGTTTCCTGATTATTTTGTGTATTTTTATGTTTTGGCCATCCTGCCACCAGCACTGTGCTCCCACCCTCCTCCCCATCTTCTTCCCACCCCAGTGCTGGGATGAATTTGGAAACGATGCTGGGCTGTGTGCACAAGAGTGTTATCATGCATGTAGCTGCAAACTCATCCCCTCCTCTGGTATGGAAATAACTTGATTTAAAAGGGTCTTTTCTGTATTTGTCATGCCAAATCGCAGTGCCAGGGAAAAGCAGCTCAGCTTTATGGCCAGCTCCTGAGGAGCAGGAGCAGGCCTTTAGCCTGATTTTGGTGCCAGCAGAGGCCCTTGGGTTTCATGCAGCATCTTACAAAAATAATCCCTTACCAAGATGCTTTAAAAACAAATGAAAACACTTAATTGAACAAGACGGTCCCTTGGGGAAAAGCAACTGCAAATTAACTGCACAGCTCTCGTGAGGAGGAGGAGGATGAGGATATCTCTTGGGCTGGGAGGTGGTGGAGGCCAACCTCTTCCTTCAGCCTGGGTGCTACCAGCCTCCAGCACCTCTCCGTGCAGACATTTCATGGTGACCCTCAGTTCTTGCCACACACTGAGTGCTGGAGCTGTTCAGGAGTTTAAGTTAATTTTTGCCTTTTTCCTGTTGACCCTTGGTTTCCCAAGCTTAGGGATGTTTGTGTGCTGGGGTTGGAAAGGAACAGGGAACAGGTGCTTTCCAAAACACCACTGGCTCACCTTTTCCTGTCTCTGCCCCATCTCTGTTGCAGAAATAGATCTATGACCCCTTTTTCATGCTTTGTTGAGCAGATGTTTTGCTGCCAGCTGGAAGAGCTGATCCGTTGGCTGTACAGCGTGGCGGATGTCACCGGCAGCTGGGTGCCACCCTCCCCGGATGCCGAGAGCGTGTCGGCATCGCTGCACCGCTACCTGGTGGGTGTCACCCTTGCTCTGCTTCCTTCCCCCTCTCCTGTGCTGCAGGCAGCAAGCAGTGGGAAACCAGGCATCACTGGAATGGTCCAGGGTGCACTGGGTTTGCAAACCCAAGTTTGGGAGCACAAGGAATCTGTTCAGAGGAAACTGCACCCTGGGCAACCTGCCACAAGCGTGTCTCTTTCAAAAACCAGTCTAAGCAACACTGCTCTTCTCCTTGCCTTGCCAGGAGTTCAGGAAGGATGTGGCCGACCACCGGAGCCTGACTGAGAGCGTGCTGGAGAGGGGAGAAGCTCTCCTGGACTGCATGGCATCAAATTCGCCAGGTGAGGAGGAGCACTTGTGTGGGGCTGCTCCTGGATGCAAGTGATGCTGGCCAAGGCATCTGCCCCCCAAAATCTCTGGCCCAGCCTGGCCAGAGTGGTTGCTCTGGTGATTCAGAAGGCATTTCTAAAGGGTGGGCTGTAGCTGCAGTTCCCAAAGGGGATTTAGAGGCCAAGTGCTGCAATAATTATGGATGGGCTTTCTTGGACTGTTCCAAAGGTTTTCTTCAAGACCCCCTATTTTTGCATCTTCATGATGAACCTGGAGCCTCCTGGGTCAGTCCCCACCCCCTGCAAATGCTGGATCACAATGGGGACGGCATGAACAGCACATTATTGATTTTTAACACTCGATTTCCTTCCAAAGTCTGCCTGGGTGAGCAGAACTCTGCTCTGACAGACACTGAATTATGGCATTCCTGTCACCTCCATTCAGACATTTTTGCTTTCCAGCCCTGAAAGACACGCTGGGTCTGATTGCCAAACAGTCGGAAGCGCTCGAGAGCCACGCAGAGCACCTGTACGAGTCCATCCTGGCTGCTGTGGGCCCCGTGCGGGGCAAGGACACGGTGCAGGACAAGGCAGGTGCAGCACAAGGCTGCTCCATGGGTAAGCAGGGGGCAAACCAGCCTTGCTGCAGTGGGCACAGAAACACTCGAATTAGCAAACACCAAACATCAGGCTCTATTGTTATTTCTTTGCATCTGTTTGGAAAGCCTGAGAAGGCAGCAGGGAGACTCAAAATAGCTGCCCCGTCACATTTAACCATGTCAGGGAAAGAGCAGTGCAGGAGAATCCAGCTGATGAAACCTAAGAGTGCAACAGGAGCGATGGCAGCTCTGCAGGGACCCAGCAAGCAGGTCCCTGTCACTCAGGGCTGGGGATGGCAGCAGTTCAGCACAGACACCTGCTCTCCCCAGATCCCTTGCACAGCAGAGGGAAAATGAGGAAGGGGTATTTTTTGGCTTTGTATTTTCTCACAAACATTCTAGTTGCCATATAATGGTGGGAAAGGGAAGCAAGTCAACTTGGGTTTAAAATAGGGCTAGAAAACTTGTTTGCTTGTTTCTTGACCACCTCCCTTCAAAGGAAACTGGAGGCAAGTGTTTCAGAGGTGCCAGCCTCTTAGAAGAGGGTAATGATGTTTTAAGTAGTGTTTGGTTTGTTGTGGTTTTTGAATTGCTGCCTCTGCCCAGCTGTACCCTCTGCACTGGTGAGAGGGGGGAGTAGAACATGGGGGTTTCTTTCTTTGTCAGACTGCAGGCAAAGCACAGCACCCAACACCTCATTTTATTTCAGGTGCTGCCTCTGTCAGACCTAGGCTGCGTTAGCCCATCTCAGGAGGGCTGAGAAGAATTGCAGCAAGCACCAAACCACCTCCATCACTTCTCCAGAGATGCCAAAATCTGTGTCCAGTTGCCCTCAGGGCTGATTTTGGCCTGGGCTTGTGCCATGACTTGAGAAAGGTGCCCTGTACAGCAGGTGTGCGGCTGCTGGGATGTCCGGAGTTGTGTAAGGAATGTACAGCTGGCCTTTTCTGGTTTGTTTTTTTACATAGTTTCCCTTTTTTTATTGAAGTGGGCTGTTGTGTGTTAGCAAAACGTCAGGAACACAGAGTTTTTAACTGAGCAATCCATAGTGTGCCGTGAGCTCGCTAAGTAAAGCTGTGTGATTTTAATAGCTCTGTTCTCATGGTTTGTTTATGCTCGTCAAAAATAGGTGCGAGAAGCCAAGAAATAGCAACTCCTTCTGGTTCTTGGGAGCAAACTGAAGGCCTGTTTATAATTACCACTCCCTGCTGAAGCAGGGCCTACTTAACTTTCAATTTTGTTATTCATAAACACAAAAAGCCATAATACTGAATCTCAAAAAAGTAATAAACAAGCGAGTGCAGGGAGGAGCCAGGTTCTGTGTAACCTGCTGGTACCTGCTGCTGGCAGCTGTGTTAGTGCTGTGCTGGTTTCCCAGGGTGAAGAGTTGTGCCTTCCCCCCTTCCAGCTACTGCAGTTAAATCACTGCTCAGAACATTCATCAAGGGTTTCCAAACCCTTTCTCCAACAGAAGGGCAGCTCTGAGGCAGCATAAGGTAAGTGGCCAAAAAAAGTTACAGAATGTTGCTACTTGGATTTAATTAACCTTCAACCTGAATGGGGATCATGGTGTCGTTGTGCACAATACATCATTTCCTCCCATTCCTGTGAACAGAACACAGAGAAGTTTCTGTTCTGCACAAGTAGAAGGTGAAAGCAAAGTTAAACTGAAGCGGTTACAGCAAATAATTCATTGGGGTTTGTTGGGGGGTTTTGATATTCTCCCATCTTTTACATCCTCAGCTTGAAGGGCAAATTTTTTGGCCCATTGTGTCAAAAGTATTCAATATTTCAGCTCACCGGTAAGGAACTACAGTGCCTTTTTCCAGGACTTTTTGGCCTGCTCTACCCTCGTCACACAGCTCAGCCTGACAGCCCCAGGCTTCAGCACCTGCCCAGCGACCCATTTGTGACTGAGGGGGAAACAAAGAACCACCAAACACCTGGTGTAGCCCAACTGGTTTTGCAATGCTTTTATTACTGTATATATTAACATTGGTTTGGATAGTATGTAGCAGGCATCTCGACATTGAAGTTCATTTGTGCACTCTCTGCAGGGAAGATGTTTTACCCTCAACACACCTCCTTCTGCTTCACTTCCTGATCTCAGCAGCACTCACTGCTCCTCCCGCTCCCGAGGAGCAGCAGGTCACATTTATAATGAATTATACCAACAAGCACATCTCTACTAGAAAGCACATCACTTTATTGTGAAGGTCTCAAGTGGAAGAGTTCAACTTAACCATGACAATACTTTATGTATTACAATTGCCTGTTGATTTATGCAACTATGTTGAAGAAAGCTGTTAGCCAAAGTCACCCCCCCCAAAAAAAAATCAGAGGATATTTGCACCAGTTTTAGTTTATACCTCACAACATACCTAGGCTATATTTTTACTATCACAGGGTGTATTTACTACTAGGGGAATGTTACATGGTCTTTCAAACATGAGACTATTTACAGAATAGGCTGAACATTTGAGTTTAGATAAAGCTGAACAATTTTACATGTATAGGAAGTGTTATAGGCTAGCTTTCCTGTGGCTTTTAGCTAGACATCAGGCACTAATGATTTGATTAGCTCTGTACAAAGAATCACACACCATCCAAAACCTCTTGGCTGCTGGTTAGTTCCAAATTGTTTGAGAAAGCGCCTACTTTGAGCAACAGTTTGGTGGGGGCCTTGCTTATCCCCATGTCACCCTCCTGGTGCCTTGCTGCAGAAGGGAATAGAAGCTAAGCTGTTGCACTAAGTCAGAAGATACTGATTAAAAGAGGATGGAATTAACAGTATATAGAAAAGACATAATATACTGGTAGAAAGTTATAACTCCTCAAGGTTATGCTGAAATCATTTGTGTTAGGGAAACACTGTTCTCTCCCCTGCTATACAAAGCTGACGGGAATTCCCTACATAGAGTCCTTGAGAAATAAATTAAGTTCCAAGACTAAGTTAGGGAACTGTTGTACATTCAGAGTGCATTATGCCTCATGAACCTCGGCTGGGTGTTTCTGGTACAGCACATGTGCCTTAAGCACCATGACAGCTCAGGCTTCGGGGCCATAGTCACTGGGTGAGTTGCAGGGAGGGTCTGAGAGCCATGGCTGCACACACAGATATGTTGTTTTGTGCACAATGCAAGCCTGATTTCCCCCTTAGCCATACAAATTAAGACAATATTTATCACCATACAGTTTGATATTACTTCCAATAAGTACAATATTTATTAAACATTTCTTCAGTTTTGTTACATATTGTGCAACAAATTACAATATTCTGCAGCCACAAATTATATGCAGAGTATGAAGAAACTATTAATCAGATAGTGTGATCTCTCCATTTATAATTCTACAAGAAGGAACTAGCAAATCAGATCTTACATATATCTTACTAAATTTTATGCATGGAAAGTGACAGACACTGTTGTGCTGTTTGATACAAAATGGCTAAACTTCATCTTCAGAAGACTAAACCTGACATCTAAACATGCCAATAGAAACATCAAAACAAAAATACATCCTAACCAACCACAGGAAACAGTCTGGTATCAGGAAAAGCAACAAGGATTACACGTTTATAAACCAGCACACAAAGGTTTAAAACAGTTCTGAAAATGAAGTTAGCTGTCTTGAGTCAAGGGAATAAAAAAAGTCAGTATTGACCATTTACAATCTCTGACCTTTGTGGAGACGGTAAGAATCTGTTGTAGTGCAGCTACATACAGTACAATTCAGGCAATTTTTTTTTTTTCACTTGGGTTCAGATTGCAAATTCATTGTTGTGAGACAAAAGGGGGGAGGCAAGTTTTAGCAGCAACCTCCACTAGACTGCTTGACTGGAGTGCTCTGAATTTTAACATTGGACTTCTCTGCACCACCAGCTGTCGCTCCCGGACCCATTCGTTTTTTAATCTCGGCAGCCATGGTCATGAAAGACTGTTCTACATTTGTGGCATTCTTTGCACTGGTTTCCAAAAATGGAATTCCAAGAGAATCTGCAAATTCCTGCAAATTGAGAACAGCGAACAGTAAGCTCATACACAGGTTCATATCTCACCTCACTTCCTGGAGCACCACTGGATATCCCAGAAGTTCCTGGATCCCACCCCACACCCCATCTCCAGTTTGATGACAACCTGCAGGGCATGGGGTCATCAAACTGCCCCCATTTGTGGCACCAGGACACCTCCCTGCGCTGGAACCTCCGTGCATGACAAACCAGGGCAGGTGCTCAGCCAAGCAAACACATGAGCCCCAACATACCTTTGCTGTTGTATAGTCTACTACTTTCTTTGTGGTCAGATCACACTTGTTCCCCACCAACAACTTGTTGACGTTTTCACTGGCATAACGGTCTATCTCCTGCAGCCACTGCTTGACATTATTGAAAGACTCCTACGAGATAAGAGAACTGTAAGCAAAGCCCTTGATAAAGAGGCAAGTTCAGCACTATCCCTTTGGTCATGACCAGGAAAGAGTATGAAGGAGTGCACTTATTCCTGTGATTCACAACCATGGGAGAAGACTCTCTAATGCTGCCAAACTCCCCTGGATGGTCTCGGGCCAGTCACCACAGGGCCCATACAGCTCCTGTTCCCAGCCCTACACAATCAGCCCTTCCTGCACTCTTCCCCCTTTTATTTTTCCCTCCTCCATATATTGAATATTCAAGATCTTCTACCATCTGGGACTCTTCTTCCTCCTCCTGTAGCAGAGATAAGAGAAACGGCACACAGCTGAAACCAAACGCATCCCACATATTTACAAAGCATCAGGTATTAGGTGCAATCCACCTTGTCATAGATATGCTGGAACAACCTTTGACTCCAGAAACGCTGGACTAATATTCCATTTGGTGACTGAACACAAGCTTTCTTTTTCTATTAATTCAGGAAACTCTATATTTCCCAAGTGCCCTTCAAACGACTGCACCATTTCTTCAGAGATCCTTTCACAGAAAACACTGGCTCAGTTGTATCCTGCACACAGGCTGACAATTTTCTGTTCCAAATGCCAGTCTTTACTGTAGACCACAGTTCAAGTACATTCAGAAATCTTTCAACAACTTCCATCAGTAACTCAGACTTCCTGCTACCAAAGGCAGGGTGAGAAGTATTCACAGAACAATCAGTTACCTGCTCACCAAGTTTTAGGTTAAGCTTAAGATACAATTGCTTAGGAGCCACAAATCCAACTGCTCCCTTTATTTCTGTGTTTTATTTCTGCCAGACCAGAGGCAAACACACACATTTAGCTCGATAAGCCTTAACACAGCCTGTAGAATTGTGTCACTGTCTCCTTAAGATGTGCCCAGTTGTTACATGCCTGATTTCTCATCAGCCTGGAGAAACTCTGCAGACACAGCTTTAACACTCACCTGATCTGTAACATCATACACAACTATGATGCCGTGAGCTCCTCTATAGTAACTGGAAGTGATAGTCCGAAACCGCTCCTGTCCCGCCGTGTCCCACTGCAAGACAAGTGACAGGGTCAGCTACTGCAGCGTGGCTGAGCCAGGGCTCTGCATCAGCTTCCAGAAACACACCTCAGCAGAGCAGCCATCCAACCACAACCATATCCAAGCCACAGATGCAGCAGTGGCTCTGCAGCTGAATGCATCAAACAGGATTCAAGGAGATCATGTATTTTAACTGAGAATTATACTTTGTAGGTACTTTTCTAAAGTGCTCATTTGTTTGGTTTCAGTCAAGTGATCTCTCAAAGGAAAACATTAAGCAGTTCTGACCCATGAAGAAGCCACGGCTCAGTGGTCAGAAGAGCAAACACAAGCCAGGTCTTGAAAACCTGTTAGGAATAAGGTCAGAGAGCTGCAGGTCTCCAGCATGACCACTCCCTTCAACTTCCTTGGCACACAGCTCCAGCAAAGGTATTTAAAGGCAACAACTCAGACTAAACTTGGTTCCCTTCTCCTGCTGGGAGGGTTAAGAAGGGACATAAGGTGCTTGACCTCTTCTCCCACCCAGGATGGGAGCAGGACTCGCCCAAACATTTTTCTCTCTCTGGAGCTGTGTCAAGAATAGGGCAGGGTGTGTATTAAAAACAGACTCACAGAAGATTTCAGCAGTGACAGCATTCCTAGGGAGCTGCTCTGTACTGAGGACAGTTACATTACAGTCTGGAGGCTCAGGCTTCTGGCTGCAAGCTGGACTCTGCTCCACAACACTGAATCCCTGAGTCATTGCCTTCAAGTCCTGAGAGCCTCTGCTTGAGCTGGAAGCAGTGGCTGACAAGGATTGTCTGACCTTGCACAGATATTAGATTTCATCACACCAGTCACCCTTCTAGAGTGCTTCAAGATTAAAGAACTGCCAAGTCTCTTCCCCTGTTTATTCCAAGTGAAAGGCCAAAAGCAAAACCAGAAAACACTGCCCAGTGCTAAGGCAACCAGGCTAGTTACAAGCCTTTGTGTCATATTTTCCATTCAGATCAAGAAAAGCAGAGTTTCCAGCAATTAAGACAGTGCAGCCTGGTAGTAACAGCTGCTGTGGAATTCAGGCATCTTGGACAACTGTGTGGTATTCCTGCACTTACACAAATACTGGCTAAATACTGCAGAACTACAGCAATTTTGATATGAGAGCACTCCAGCAAAGAATCTACTCTTCCAGGCAAGCAGCCTTGATAATAAGCACCCTTCTTCAAGAACAGGTCATGGGAAGCCTTGTGAAAACTGCCTCACCTCTTGTAACGGGGAAAATATCCCACGTATTTTAATGTATTTTAAAGTACAAATATAACCACCAATAGCTATGAATATAACTCTGTGCTCCAACAGACTGAAGCACCCAGGAGTTGAGAAATACTACTTACTATCTGAAGCTTGATTGTTTTCCCATCTAGTTCTATAGTTCTGATTTTGAAGTCCACACCAATCGTGCTGATGTAACTTTCTGTGTACGTGTCATCCTAGGAGAGAGAGTGAACATAAGTCATGCCAGCTGCACCTCTTCTGCAGTCACCTACTTCATTATGCACCAGTCAGAGTACTTAATTTCCTTGTAAAACCAGCCTGATCTCTCATGGCAAAGTCCAGGAGGTAGCCAAGCACTTCCACCAAGTATTTACTCTTCAACAATTCTGCAGCTTTTAAAAGCACCAACCAGACTTGTGTTTCAAAAACCAGTCAAAAAAAAGCCTCTTTTCTGGAAATCCTATAGTGTCAAGTCCTTGTGAGCTGAAGTGTAAAAAACAGTCTGCTCATGTTGGCAGACTGAAAAGCTACTTAGAATAACCACAAAGGTTATTAAAACACATCAGATTTTTATTTTCCTTTGATGGTTTTTCATCTGTGTTACACAGCAGCTACCTAGAACAAGTCAGAGGCTCTGCCTGTCACACATGAATGTCAGATCCTCTGCTGCTGCAGCTGGTTGCTAAGGCAGGTTAGAGTTACAGCTGGAGTACTCGAGCTAAGGCCTCTGTTTGCAGCCTGTGTCAATACAGGAGGGAAAACACTGCTTCAGCAGCTTGCAGGGACCTGGCTGCAGTCTCCAACAGGCCTTAAGGCACACAGAAACTGCTGGCTCAGTCTTTGCTACCTTCTAGTGATTGTCAGCTTGTCAGCATGAAGGAAATTTCTATTCCTAAAGTACCCAAAGGATAGAACTTCATGTACAATGTACCACAAAAGGCTTTATGCAACCAGTAGGTATCAAAAAAGCAAGGGATTTCTCTGGGCTATGAATGGAAGACATCTTAGGTAATACATCCAAGTAAGAATAAAGTATTAAACCTTTCAGAATGACATGCCATTTATTTTCTTAAAATTTAAGTACTCCAAAGGGTATGTTTGAAAAGCCTGAAGAAGTTTAACCTACAGCAGCAACAACACAGGTAAGTGAATGCTGTGATAATTCCTTATGTCAGGGTAAAACAGCTTAGTTGGAAAAGCATATCTCCAATGGAAAAAGCTATTCAGTTGAAGAAACACCAGATAACAGAGCACAAACTTATGATGGCTAACAAAAAAGAAAAGTTGGATTATTCACATGAAGCCAAAATTAATTCAAAAGTATCTGCAAGAGAAGCAGGCTAGACTGCTCTGGGAGTGCTGCTCCAGCTGTGGTGTCGCTTCCAAAGCGCTGCCTCCACACTGTGAGCAGAGCAGTGACATCCTCCTACTGTTCCTACCAAGAGCAGCCACAATGGCTTCAACTGAGGCTATTTGTACACCCCAGATCACCATTCCACATTAATAACATCAGGTACAACAGGCTCTTGCCAGAGGTGCCCAGAGCAATGGCTCAGGCTGTGAAAATGAAGCCATCACCTTGCAGTAGTGTCACACTCAAGTTTCTAAGCTCATGCCCCACATTCTGCTTCCCCTCCTCTCCTCCCATGGCAACATAAAGCTGCACTTTGGCACAGACAGAGATAAGAAGTTCACTGGACTTCAGCTTTTTCTACTAAGAGCTGTCAAACCCATTCTACATTTTCTTGTTGACAGGAAAGCTAGAGCCAGAACAGCTCACCAGCAATTTTAACATTCACTAAAGAAAGCATAAGGCCTTACTATTCCTAGAGTATTACTTACATTACTTCTCTGACTAAACAACTGGTAGGTTTTTTCACTGCAGATACCAAACTTTATCTGGCTGAAAATGTTCTTATCAAGTAGTAACTGATCAAGGTCTGCACTCCTCATGCCTATGGGCACACCCCCAGAATTCCTTCCATCCTCAGCATTCTACCACTACTGTAATGATGGAAGTTAAATTAAAGTATCTTGTTCTCAAGTAACAGGAAAATTAGAATTACTCTTAACTGGACATATTATTGACATTATTTCTTTCCAATTCAGTCAAACAGATACATCAGCTAGACACAAATTCAGAAGACAGGAGGAGTTTGCAGTACTATACTTATTCTTTGGTAGTACCAGGCCTGTTAGACATCAGCCCTGCTACCTGAAAGAGAAGTTCTTGCTAAGTACCTCTTTTACATAGTTGTCAAGCATGATCACTTACTGCAAACCTAAGTAGAAGGCAAGATTTCCCAACACCGGAGTCTCCAATCAGAAGTAGCTTGAATAAATAGTCACTGCAGAAGGAAAAAAAAAAATTAGGTCACTTAATGAAAAATACTGTCAAGAATGAAGTTCCTTACAGCCAGTATATTATGACTTTTGAGAAGGGTAAATTAATTCACTGCTAGGGAAATAACCTACAACTCCAAGCTCCTCTATTCAGTTTAGAAATTCACAATTTACTTGGTAAGGGAAGTGTGACGTAGATGCTCTGAATACAGCATTTTTGTGTGGAACTGTGCCTTCCTGGTAAGTTACTCTGAGGATAATAGTGGGACTATCAGCAGGAGTACCACAGTCCTACCCCAGCCCTCTGTGGTCTAGCTGAGATGAAAATCATGCTTTGCAATTGAGTGCGAGCCCCCTTGTTTGGCTGAGTAACTCAAATAACACACAGGTGGTGCTAACAGCCTGCTGCCCTCCAGGGCCACTATCTTGCTTCTCTAGACTCAGAGGTTTGATTCCAATGCCCAGCTTCACCAACACCAGGGAGCTGCCAAACCCAGCCATTTCCTTCCTCAGTTCAAGTTACTCATATTTAAGTTCCGGGAGAATGCAACAGCACAACTGAATACCCACCTTCCACAACAGACTATGAGCAGTGACCAATACCACACCTGCCTTCCAGGAATTAAAGCAAAGCTCAAGTCATTTCCAGATGAGGATACATCTCTGGGGGGATGTCAGGTGTGATATTAGTAACTCTCAAGATACACCAGAAGAATTGACAAATCTTTTGCTTAATGTTGAGTCTTCCCTACATTAAAGAATAAGCACAGTGTCGCCAACCAGCCTATATTTACACTTCAAAGAGTAGTGAAGATTCCACTGTAGGCAAAATATGAGTTTTTGTGTTAGTCCTAAGATTAATGGGGAAATTTCATGTTATAGAAGAAGTAACAGAGAAAAACAACAATCCACCACTTACACAAGTTATTTTGCTTCTCGAGTACTACACTAACTCATTCTCAGTTGACAATTCTTCAGCCCTGCAATGGCGAGGATGAAGTCCTGTTCTCACTTAACCACGACAGTTCTAGAGCCATACTTTTATGCCCACTTAAGCAAGGTGAGTAAAGATTAAGGGTATGTAAAGTGCCTGAACTCAACTGTCCCCACCTATTACTCCCTAGAATCACCACTGCCTCTGGCTGGCAGGAATCCAGCCAGGAAACTGCATCCATCCCCAGCTGATAACAGCCAAGCAGATGGCCAACCACAGCTTTTCACCACTTCTCTGCTCAAATGCCCAAGTGCCTCTCACCTGACTGGGCCCAGGTTGCAAAACATACCAGGCTGAAACCTCCAGTCTCTGCAGCACTTCTGCCAAGGCTATAGAGGAGTTAGAAGTGCTAAATGTACCAACTAATAACCCAGTCCTTAAAAATGCAACCATCCCTCACAGTGGAGAGCTAAAAGCACTAAAGGCATCAAAGAAAAAAAAAAAAAAGTCAAAGGATACCTGCTTGCAGTCACAGAATTCACCACTCCACCTGTCAAGCCATGTCCTAACACAAGGCAAGATGGCTTTAGGAGAATGACAATTAACCCACACTGCTCAGGGGACCTAAGTTACATTACCCCACAACCCACATATCTCAGTAGATTCAAGATGGCTGAAGCACTATTATGGACCAGAAATCTTCTCACCCCCAGCAACAGTCTGGTCCCCAAGAGCAGCAGAAACTCTAACCTGGAGACCAAAGTGAAGCATGAGGGGTCCAGGACCTGGTCTACTGTTACACCTATGCCTTCTTCCCCACCACTGTGCCTCAGCTTGCACTCAGCTCCTCCCAACTCCAGCAGGAAGTCTGGGTTGTTCAGTTCCCTATGAGCACAGGATTTTCAGCAATCCTGAAGTCAAATTATTACTTACAGCTTGCAGCACGTTATAATCCCCTTGAGAATATTAACACATGAATATTAGCACTGTATTGTCTTCACTAAAATTAGTGGGGAAAAAGGAACTCCTTCCTGGTAGAGGTAAGGCTTCAGCTGTAAGTCTGAGATCCACTTAAAAACCTCCACTAGCTTCCAGGAGTAACCCAGGTTTCCCCAGGCCCCAAACATGAAGTAACTCTGTTACTGCTCGTGCTAAGAGCAGCTCCCAGCCAAACCTACCCATTAAATCTGTCACTCTTCAGAAGCAAACAAGAACAATAACAGTGTGTACACAGAACTAATGTTAAGCTAATACAACAAGAACTCAGAAGCCTTAAATACTGGGTTTGATATTTTTGCTATTCAGATGTCCCCTCACTTTGGGCTTCAGTATTTGCAGAACCACAGAGTCATACGGATGTCTGCAGCACTGCTGGAAACAGCTTTTACTGACACTTAGCTCTGTCTCTGACCTCAGAAATGGGTGTTGTGTCACAAAAACCTAATTTTGGCGGGTAAGACTTGCATCAGTTTGGGAATAACAGAAGTAAGACTTAAAGAACTTAGGGTTTTAATTTTTTTAGAACACTCCATATTCCAATATTACAGTGCCTTCCTTTCCAAGTACAGCTTAAAGCTTTAAAAGATACAGCTTCCAGATGCTTTAAAATATAGCAAGTGCCTATTTAGGGCCATAAGAACCAAATGTGCAGTTTGTTAGAGCACGATGTTTGAGACAGCTCTTGGGTACAGCAACAGTTTAAATGAAATAAAATTTTAAAAAGCTACAAGAAACAGAAACCTATTTCTAGACTGAGTTATATCAAGCCACACAGGTTGTTTGGTATCTACTCCTGACAAGCCACACAAACATTTCTGAAACCACTGAATTTTGCTCTTTAAACCTGAAGACTTAAAACTCAGCAGCTCCTCCAGTTCAGGGAGCCTTCATAAAGCTGGCTGAGCTATATAGCACAGCCTTCTCCACACTCCTTGGGAGACAGTGGGAATTCAGGTTAATCATTCAATTATTTCTCACCATTTACATAAGCCAGTCATACTTGGGACGTTTAAAAGAGCACACTGGAAGAGCATGTGCAGCAAGGCAGGTGGGTGAGTAAGAGCAAAGCTTTCAAATCCTCCCTGTAACTTCCTCTTGCCAGAGAGATAAAGGACAAAGATGTTGAATGTAACTGCCTCTTGCCAAAAAAGAAAAAAAAAAGACACCTCCAAAACAGCCCTGTTGATGTTTTAAGCAGCGCAGCATCCTCCTGATACACATATATGTCCTACACCAGAGGGTTCAGCAGAAAGCCAGGAAATCAAGTCAAGGACAGACCTGGCCAAAGCTCTGTGGAACAAGAGACCTGTGGGCCTCTAAGATACTGTTGTTTATATAATTTCTATAAGGAGACATGTGGGGATTTTTTAAATGCCAGAAGGGGTTTATGCCAAAACAGACAAGGCTAGGTAGTCATCTGTCTGCAATAAGGAACTGCTGGAATTGGTTTTAATTGCTGATGTCAGCTGCAAGTTTACTCTAAACAGGTACGGCAGCCTCAATCCCCAGTCTTTGTTCTGCCACCCCAGAAACTTTGAAGAGGAGCATGACTACTGTCACTGATTACACACTGTTTGTGTAAGTAAAGAGAATCCAGAAGACACGATGCCACTTTGCATGGCAGACTGCTGTTCAGAAAGGTTAGAACACAAACAATTTCAGATGATTCCAGCAACCGAGGAGCTGTCACTCAATTGTCATCTACTAACCAACATCACATCAGACTGAAACCCACCTCACTGGTATTCCCAAACATTTCTGAAGAATGCAAAAAGAACCCCCCAAGATTTGCTCCAAAACCCACTGAGTTTCCTCATCTGTGCTTGAAGGTGTCTAGAACAAGATCCAGGCAGAACACTGATCAATATTAACTCCTGATACCACTTGGCTGCTAAGGACTGTGCACACACCAGCGTGTTTATGCTGGTCAGCACACTCCATGGGAGCTGCAGAAGGGCAGGAAATGCTGAACCTGACTGACATGATCTAGTCACAACAGAGTCAATATTGACATTTTGCTCATTTAAACACCAGCAGGGAGGGAGGAACAGAGGGAACACATCCCAGTGCTGGGTGGGCAGGTGTTTTCAGAATTTAGCTTCCAAACAGTAATTTTAATATCTCATCTACCCCTCTTCAGCTCCTTCACTCATCTAAAAACTAACATTCCACTAGGCTGTCCCACAGCCCTGGCTTCAAGGAAGCTCTCAGAAGCACACCTCCCCTTCGAACCTTTGCACAAGCAGGATCTAACCCTGCAGCTTTATCAGGAAAGCTGAAGGAAGGTCTTTAGTGAGAATTTTTAACAAGCTATCCCACTGACTTCTGACAGAGCTCTGGCATGCCCAGGAGAGAGGATTTGGGGCTGCAGCCTGATCTGAAGCTGTGATAGGGAAGTGAGAATGCGCTACATTACAGGCAAGGCATTTCTGAGAGGATGTATGGACGGATCTGTTACAGGGAACTAGAAGGAATAATGCCAAAATCCCTTAAATCTTATTCCTGTTTTAACACGGATCCAAGTACACACATTACAGTGACAGCTATTTTCACCACACCCTTCCCATCTCCTCCCCTCATCCTGCCGACCCCACCCTCTCAGGAAGTGGCAATTTAACACTAGGAGTTAATCTCAAACTACAGCTTTTCTTCTTTGTTTCACTTTCAAGAACTCAGCTGTGCTCACCACCAGGAACAAGCACTCTTCGCTGAGAATGAGTCTCTCTCAAAACACCGTCCTCAGCACTCAGTACCTCGTTGCAGGGAACTACTCAGTCTAGAGGGCTGAGAGACTGCAAGAAAGGAGAAAAAAAAAACTATGGAAAAAGCCCCCTCCAACTCATTTCTCTTAGTGGCCTAACACTCTTCAGGCTGTTTTCCCGCTACAAAACTCAACAAAACAAAAACAAGCCTGCAATGTAAATTTGAGTTAAACTTTTGAGAGCCATCAGGACGATGGGGAACCAGCAGTCTGGTGGTTTTTCATCTACTGCCCACCTCCAGCTACTGTTTTGGTGTTTTCCAAAGCTACACGAGCAAGTTTGTGATGTAAACTTGCCAAGACGTAACTCGAGTTCCTGGCTGTACCTCCTGGTTGTCACCAACTCCCTCACTAGCTGATGACTATTTGTTTGCTCCTCAGGTGATTTTAATGGACTCGGAGTCCATGAAACCAACCCCACTGACATAAGCAGAGAGCACAGGAGCTCTCTGGCCACACGAGTCAGGAGCCTCAGCTGTGTAGAAAAGCGAGCTGTGAGGACAAAATTGTGGGTGTCTTCCAAGAGCAGAGTCCATGGATATCCAGAGCAGCAATGTCATACCACAAGTGCATTTCAGAACCAGAGCCACTCCAGTGGCATCAGATGGGACAGTGGCTTCTCCACCCCAAACTGGGGTGCCAGCAAAGCCAGTATCTGTGAAAGGACCCTAAACACACCCTACAAGGCGAAAGGGTTGGAAGCACAGCAGCTGATTTTTTAAACTAAGCCTAAGTGCCTTCTCTTACTCACTCAAAAAAGCCTTGAGCAAAATAAAGTTTATCGTTCCCGACAGCCTGGCGGGCAGGACACAGCTCCCCGAGTTACCAGGATACAGACAACCCCATGGCAGAGAGCTCAGAGAGCCCAACTCCCGAGCAGGCCAACTAAAGAAAAAAGCCATACTCACACAACGACCCTCCCAAAAACCCCTTGTGTCATTACTAGGTTTTCTAGGCAAGTGCTATTTCAGCTCGAAACGACCCCAAGAGCGTTTCATTATCAAGTCACAGCGTTGCAAAATCTACACGGGCAAGAAGTGTTTTGCAAGAGCCATGTGACACACACATGACTTGCAGCTAAAGCGAAGGGTGGACCCCTGGCTACGGAGCCGCCGCCGGCCGGGGGGGATCGGCTTTCACAGGGCGCCGGCGTCCCCTCGGTCACTTGTTGGAGTCAAGGCCCCGATGTGCATTCCCGAGCTTCGGGAAAATCGCCGTCGGCTGCGCCTCACGGCGCTGCCGGGGCGCTGGGGCGGCGGATGCCGGTTCGCAGCGGGGACACGATTCCCTCCGCCGGGACCCACCCCCGGGCGGCCGCGCTGCCTCCCGCCCCCCCAACCCTCCTCCTCC
>VZRF01000052.1:23313-154007 GCA_013396875.1 Vireo altiloquus
GAGGGGCGGGGGGGGCGGGGCCGCAGCCAGGCTCCGTGCCGGCCTCCATCGCTCCTGCCCTCCCTCCTGCCCTCCCTCCATCCCGGCCTCCATCCCTCCCTCCATCCCTCCCTCCGTCTCTGCCAGCAGCCCTCGCTCCATCACGGTGACCCCCGAGCAGGGCGTTATTTCTCCCCGTGGTACCCTTTGCTCCGCGCCGAGCGGGCGACAAGGCGAGCCCCAGCCCCGCCCGGGGTCTGAGCGCCGCGGCCCGGTCGGGCCCTCGGTGTCTGTCAGGGCCTGTGGGCCGCGGGAGGCAGCCCCGGAGGGGACAGGGTGCGGGACAAGGCTCCCAGGGACTGTGGCCAAGCCTGCGGTGCAGGGAGGCGGGGAGAGCCCGCTGTGGAGCCTGTTCAGCCTCTCCGTGCCCGTGAGGGGTAACCATGGGGGCTTTGCGGTGAACTGGGAAGCGCAGGGGTGCCCGGCGAAGCGGCACAGGGCGTCTTCACCCCCTCTAAGGCCTGTGTTTTTCACGTGCATTAATAAGTCACTGTCCCCTTTTGCACTGCCGTTGCATCTTTTATCAAAACCCCTTTACAAGCGTTAATCACATTTCACAACATTCGTCGGGCACAGTAAATATTTCTACGCTCTATAGACTGCTGGGAAGCAGGCATGGAGAGACTGCCGTGCGCCTGGGATCTCAGAGCAAACAACCTGTTAAAGCTGGAAGGATTCACAGTACAGGAGCCTGGTTTTCTGGTCAACCACTTAACAAAGTCTCACCGAATAGCGAATTGTATTGCTGACAATACAATTAGTAAAATTTAGTTGTGATGTTCTCAGGTTTATTCCTAGCAAAGCCCTGGCCTTTTCAACAGCATCAGAGAGAGCACAAGCGCTGCAATGCTACACATCATTCCAGACTCGCACACAGGGCACTGCTAAACCTTACAAGTCTTAACAGCTCCTTGTAATCAGCTCGGGAATTTAAATCCCCACTAAACACATATTATCCGACATTATTTCATTACAAAGGGCATAGTATAATACACTGACCAAAGTTTATCTTCCAACCAGCTCAAAGGACGGGAGGAACAATCTGCAAGTGCACTGTGAGATCACTGACACGTCCCGTGCAGGGGTGTGTGTGCAGGACTTGGGCTACAAGCTGGGAGGTGGTACTGCTGCCATCTCGATGTTAAATTGTGTTCCATGCCTAGGAACTACTGAAAAAACTGGCAGGAATGGGTGTCTTTCACTTGGACAGCACCAGAATAGAGCTGAAGCTCCAGAGGAACTGAAATTGCACTCTTGTCCCTTTTTCTCCCCACAATAAGATGAAGAAAAGCCACTCATGCTCCACACATCTTCGAGGTTTTAGTTACATTCAGTTCCTTGCAGAAAGTCGATTTCCTTACTGTGCTGGCTGCAATAGGAAACACTGAGCACTGGTTACACAGGGTTTGGGTTTCCTCTGCTCTCTCTCACTGCTGGTGAGGTAACAGAATCTGCACTTGAATCTACCACATAGCTTGCTCTACGTACTGTTGTTTCGGCAGGGGCCATTGCTGAAGTTTCCACTTCCCTTTCTCTAGTACTTTGTGTATCTGTGAAACAATGCCTGTTCTGTTTGATGTTTGCCATCAAAAATCCAGTGAATCCTTTGAAATGTGCTCTCCTCTCTGGTGCAGTAGTCTGTTTAGGCACTCCATGACCAGATGTGCAGGAATACCCCAGATGACAGACTTCAATTAGCAGACAGCAATTAATTCTCTGCTGAGTACAAAAGTTGATTTTTTCAACATTTTTAATATTTGTACTTCTACTTTTCTCTACCTCAGTGAAACAAAAAGCTCCAACCACCCCACTTCCTTACTGTGTTGTGAGGAATAATGCTCACAAGCCACAGTAAACAGGACTCTGTCACAATATGGTGCTGCATAAATGTACCCAGCCAAGTCAGAGTAGACGCAGGGACAAACCACCACCAGCACCAGCTAACTATGAAATTGCAAATTAGATTTACTTCTGAAGTAGGGCACAGGTTAATAAGAGTTTGGGAAGCTGTTTCATCTCAGAGAAATAACAGCTTCCATGTCTAAAAGCATATTTAATCTGTGTGGCTGGCTGGGCAGCGTGGCAGCCGTAGCAACCCATGGCCGCAGGGCCTGAGGGCAGAGGGAAGAAGTGGTTCTGCTCCAGCTCTGCGGGAGGTGCAGCGGGAGCTCTCTGCTTCCCGAGAGGCAGGCTGAGGTCACTGCTGCTGCGGTGTCACCTGCTGCCCTTGTGCCACCATCTGCCGCCGGCTGTCTGCACGTGTACCCGTCTGACTGGATGAGCAGGCTCAGGACCCCTGCCTGGTTTCTACGTGGGATCGCAGCGATGATTTATAACCCCCCTGTCGCATTCTGTGCTGTCCCTCCTCCTGCCCTCAGGGGTTATTCGCGGTGTGTCTTGAACACCAGGAATCACTGGATGGTCAGAGGGGCTTCGCCGGGGTCTCGCTAACAGGAGCGTAATGCAGGGAGCAGTATCAGATGCCAGTTAGGGAGACATTATTCATATACCTTCAGGGCTGAATTCTGCCTGTGAAAAGAGAGGTTTATTTTACCCTGTTAGTGAAATCAGCTGCAGAATTTCTTTCAGGTTGGGCTATAGTGTTCTACCAGAGCAGCCAAGGAAAAGCCACGAGCACAGACTGGCTCGACCTGTAACCAACTTCCTCAGTCCTGTCCACCCTGGGGCACCATCCTGACCCACTAACTCGTGTTTTTGAGGTTGAACTCTGCCGGTTCCTGGTTCTGCTCAGGTGATCTGCCCTCCCCTGCTCCCATCTCTCTCCTCCCTGGTCCACAAAAGGCCCGTGCTAAAGGAGCTCAGGGAGTGAGGGGACAAGAGGAGAGAGGATGGGAGGGAGAGAGACAGCAAGCTGCAGTGGCTGCAGTTGAGGGGAAAGGAAGGAGGAAAAACAGCACAGATGATGGAGGAGGAATGTCAGAACTGCATGAGCTCTCATACTTGCATTGCAGTACGGAGCCCCCATTCCCCCCTGCTGCAGGGCTGTCACTGGGACTGGGACAGGACCACCTGCAGAGAGCAGCGACCTGCACAGGATCCAGTCTTTTCTGCCTTTCTTTTCTGCCCTTATTTTTTATGAAATCATCCATATTTTTAAGCTATATAACCGTACCATACAGTCACAGGGAAAAGGAAGGCTTCAGGTGTGCTATTTGACACTCTACCACAGTTTTACCCTGGAAATGTCTTTCTTTCCCCTGCATAACAGCTCTTGAACCAAAGGTAGGAGGAATTGGGCTCCTGACCCAGAACTGCCTCCCCATAAAGCTGTCATGTTAGTACAGCAGTGTTCAGAAATCATTTGCCCCCTGCTGGGTCCTTTTCCCCAGACTATGTATAAAATCAGGAAAAAAAAAGATACAGGTATTTATTTGCCCTCCTGCCTTCCTCTGCCCTTCCTTTCCCCTCCCCCTTCTCCGTGTCTGGTCCATGGAGTGGGAAGCTGGTGGGCTGATAGATGCACAGCAGCCTTGGAAGAAGGTCAGGCATCAGGAACACACAAAATTGCAACTGGCTGTTTGGATACTGGGAGTGCTGGGGAACAAACACTGATTTTAGCTTATCAACAGCAGCGTGTCTCTCTCGCCTTGCTCACAGTCCTCCCATGTGCATAATTTCTCTGCAGGACATGTCAGCTACCAGTGCTTTTAGACAATACAACCAGGCCATTTTGAATGTGTTGGCAACACACCTAAAATGGTGTCAACAAATTCTTGCTATTAATTCTAGATTTGGGAAGTAAAGGGCAAGGGAGAAGTAAGTTGCTGATGGACCTGGGAGGTAAAGTACAAATGTACCCATACTCAGAAATCATGGAAATGGTATCCTGGAACTGTTTAACAGAGCTGGTCCCACTATCACACACTGCTTAAAGGAATTTACTGGTCTGTGAATCACCAGGAACTAGCTGATGTCCAGCGCTGCCTCTCACTTTGGCTGGGCATCTGGCTGTGCTTTCACATCCTACAGTGAGGGGAATGGAGCCTGAGGTTTCACATTGGTCCCAATCGTGGGCAGGAGACAAGAGGTATGGGCAGGGTGGAGTGTCAAGAGCACTTGGATGTGAAGTGATAGCAGGATGCTCGGGAAGCAGATGTCCAGATCTGGGTGAGCTAAATCTCTTTTTGGAAACTCCTAGATGGAGATCTTGCACCTTGTTCTGGTTCCTTTTGTTGAGCCTAGTTTGCTTCAGTATTGCTTTGAGCACACCCGTGTTTTTAGGGCAACTGTCACCCAAATTTGAAGTAGAAAATTATGTTGAGCAGGACATGAAACACTGTAATGAGCAGGTTACCTATTAACTTTGATATCCTTTTTTTACTTTACACTGTTGCCGTGACTCAGATCTTGATTTCACAACATTTTGCAAAACTGACAATACCACATTTTGTATTGTATGAGTAGCCATGGAGAAGGCAGAGGGGTTTGGGAGCTGGAAGGCTCTAGAAGCAAGGTAATACTGCCAGCTTAGGACAGCAACTGAACAGATTTGCTAAAATCACGGAAAAAAGAAGGTTGGAAGAGACTCCAAGAGATGATCTAGTCAGTTCCTCTGCTTCAGCTGCATCTATTTGAATCTCAATAGTGATATTCTTGAAAACGTCCAGAAATGACAATTCCACTGTTCCCACAGGCCATTTATGACAGCACCCACAAAAAAGGTAAAAAAAGCTCACTGCTACAATGATTCCAAGGATAAATTAAGCACCTTAGGCTTTTACTTAAGGTTGCTGGTAAATTCAGTACACTTCAGTTCATCTGTTATACCCTGGGCATCTTTTCAATCATAATCTTCAGTGCCACAAGCAATAAAGAAGACACAGCTCGAGCTAATATGCTGAGTTTCTGTGGCTCTGTGCCAGCTGAGGATGTGGCCTGTTTGTTTGTATGATGGCAGCTCAGATTCTAGGCCACAACTGTGCAACAGGAGGTTGGACTTTGTGGGCACTGTCTCCTGATGTCCTGCTCGCAGCACTCATCTCCTGCTAGCAAATGAACCCTTCATTCCTGCTGCACACCTTGGTTCTCCTCCTCACAGGCAGCAGGGCAGAGTCCTGCTAGAAAGCACATAGAAAGGGCTCAGAAACATAAGGTTTGCTGCCGTGGGGGTCAGAGTACTCCCTGCAGCTACTGCCCAGGGCTGTCTTCTCCCTCTGACTCACACATTTTGCAACACAGCGGAGATAGCAGGGTACTGCTCCCTGGAATTTGGCCTCTCTGCTCTTTGCCTAGGTATCTGTTTGCTTAACAGTTCGATTCATCAACCAATTACCATTCAAATGCTCTGGCACACACTCACCCAGCTGGGCTGGCATCTCCCTGCCTGGCACCGGATGTTATTGAACGCTGACATTGATCTAATACTGAAGGTTGTTTTATTGGGTTTTGTAGGTGCCTTTGACACCAGAGTTCTGGAAGGCAGTTTCACCCTGGTAAGCTGAAAAGCTTGTATGTTCTTATGCATGTGCATGGCATCCAGAAGTGGCAAAAGGAAACATTTCTAATGAAAAGCAACAAATTAAATCAATTGCTGTACTTTCTTTTGGCTTCCATCCTACTGTCACACCCCTTTTCTTCCCTATCAGCTTTTGTGCCACCAAGCTCTCTCTGACCTCTTTCTCTTTCAAAAACTTTCTTCTCAATTTTTCTTTGCTCCCTATCCTCCTCTGCTCATCCTGTTTACATACCTGCCTTGCACAGCATCTTCCATACTTTTTGCATTGCACACTTACAGGGGCTTGCAATGTGCAATTCAACAACAGAATGCCTCCCTTGTCTCATGGCCCAGCATTGACAATATCATTTCACACTTTCTGTGATCTAAATTTTGAATCTCTTTGTGCTTTTCTGTCTTTCTTGGCCCTTGGCACTTTGTTCTCACCCTATTCATCTCTTGGAATCTCTGTCTAACTCGGTTTGGGGCGTTCACGAGCAGGCTTGTGAAACTGCTTGCACGTGCACGTACAATTTAGTGTCAGGAGAGAGAGTCTCAGACCTCTGTAATGACATTTGGGTCTGCAGTTGCATTATTAGACTGTCTTCTGAAATTATCTGTTTCCATGGTGGCTACAAATGCAGGAAGGAGGAGCCACCTCCCACACTACCCAGGAACAAACGCATATCTTCAGGAGGAAAGGACAAACAACTTTTGCCAAGCTCCACAGGCACTTTCCTCTCCCCACAGGCTTAATCTGGAGTCCTGCCAAGGCAATGGTTAGACACAGGGTTTGGGAAGTACTGTTACAGCTCAAAGATGCAGCATTAACTAGACACTCAAGACACAGAACATGCTGTTCAGGGCTTGGGCCTCCACAGCCTTGCAAGCAAAGAAGTCTTTCTGAAAATTCTCAAAATTCTTTCTTATGACTGTGTTTTTCTTGTCCATACTGTCTTTTCAGTTTCTTGATATATTTCATGTCTAAAAATGGCAACAGAGAGAAAAAAAGAAAAAAGCAGGCATCAAGGCCACTTAGTCTACCCAAAGTTCTGAATGAAATCTCTATTTGATGTTGTATCTTTCTGTAAACAGGTACATTTCAGCTCAAGAGTTTTACTTTGTTAAGTATTATGGGATTTGGGGGAGATTTGAAAATAAGCTTACATATTTGGTTTATCCTATCAGTAATGTTGATAACTGCATACCTTGGTTGGCTGGCAGACTAAACTTTGAGTCGTCATACACTAAAATAAACTAACAATCAACAGAAAACCAGTTGGGATTCATCTTTTATTATTATTATTCAGCATGAATCCTTACAAGTAACAAGAGCTCAAGGTAAAAAGCTCATGCTCTGCTTCAATTAAGAGACTCAAATGCCTTCATCTTCACCCTAACATAGGCCAGACAGAACTAAGTGAGGTTTCCTTGCAGGCCTCTCAATGACAACCTTTATTTAAAATCCTTCTGATGTCTGTTCAGGATTAGGCATCATCCCTGTTATTTCAAACAGAAGCTCATCATTTCTATCATACGAGGTTATGCTGCAACAGTCCTGTGAGGAGCACAGTACAGATCAGTCTAATAAGTCTTTGAAGAAGCAAAGAACTGTTTTTGAACGGTGAAATAATGTGATTTTTGGTAGCAGATTTTGAAAAAAAAATTTTTTAAAAGGCTTCATTCTGCTTAAAACATTAATCAGTGAATTCAAGAGGTAAAACTCTTCATAGTGGTAAAGCCAATCTGAAAATCAAATCTTCAGTGGGTCCAGAAATAGTAAGGGATGCAACCTCTGCTTTACTAAGAGAGGTACCCCTCTCAGCTTCAACAAACAGGCAACACATCCTATTTTACACAAATTAACACTTGCAGATTTTGAAGACCTATTTGTGAGTAAAAATGAGTGCAGACAGGAACCCTTTACCTGGATTGCACAAAGCCAAAATTAGGAAATTACATCCAGCATTCAGCAAAGTGTGGAAAATTTCCCATACAATTCAAAGTTTTAAGGATTGGTTGAATTTGTTTTGCTCCCAATTTCTTTTTCTCTTCTTCCTCTCTCTTTACCCCTCCCCATTTTATTTTTGTTTTTTTAATCTATTTTTTTTAAGATTGTGCTGTGCCTGCACTGACTTGGTACACCTATCCATACTATTCAGACATGCACAACCTAAATAAAGCAAGAAACTCTTAAATTCTATAGAGATGTTTCATTTTCAAGCTAAGAGGTAGCAACATTTAATTACTAGCAGGCTAATCCTGCAATCATCACTCACCACAACCACTCAGCACATGGAAGGGTGCTAAATTGATTCTAAATAGCACTCTGTAATGACTGACAAACATAAAAAACAAACAAACAAGAAAGTAAAGCTGTTCAGATAAAGGACAGGTTCTGAAATGTGGTGGAAAAGCATGAATTAAGACTAAAATATCCACAGTGGCAGCTAATTTAGATCTGGGTTGATATTCAGGCATACCAAAATGTTTCTCCCAAATCTCACAGGCTGTTTACCACACCTATTAGTCACCTATGGATTTTTTTTGTATGAGGTATTGTTCCATGGCCAGAAGGGTAGCTGCACTAATACATCAATATGATCCTTTTCACGAGACCAACCACAGCATGCATTGGCACTGATGAAGCAGCTATCCAGTTTCTTCCTAAAAGCAAGCAAAAGGAGAGAGAACAGGTATCATTTCAGGAGGTATAAATTCACCATTACCTATTTGCATTCCATTTGCTATCGTGAAAAATGATCACAAATAATATTATTTGAGATAAGGTACTGAAATGATTTGTTCTTTTTACCTTAGGAAAAAAAGCTTTTCAAAGATCAAGTAATTCACAGTTAAATGCAAGTCACAGTTAAATGCAGTCACTCCCTACACGCTGCATGCATTGCCTATATTGATTAACTAATGAGATGCTTTTTGTAGCATGCAAAATGGGTGACATTTTGAGTACATGAGATTAACTATTTAAATTTGCCTGTTTTCTAACACAATATTGCCCTGTGTAATATGCATTCCATATCTGGGCTCTTATGTCTAAGTACAAAATCTGCTAAAATGCATGGTTCAAAAGACAAAGTAATATCATACCTTAATCAAGAGCATCAAAATGTGCTGTGGGACAGAAAGCCACAGATGATTATTATGTGTGATTTGATGGGATTCGAAGAAAAAAAAAAATCAGGACAACTACATTTGCTTTGCTCTTTGGTATCCATGAGACCTCCCCATGGAAGAGATAGAGCACACAAGGGAACAAGGGTGACAGCTTCTGCAGTGATGACTTTTCACTGCTTTTTTTTGTTCTGATACTCTGGTTCAGAAAGAACAATGGACTACTGTGCTTTCCACCAACATATAATTAACAATATCAGAGATCCCAGCCCTCCTTGTTAATTCAAAACAGTGTCTGGTCTTTTCTAGAGTGTGCCCAGTGTAACATGTGGTGAATTGAATGAGCACCCCACTCTGAGCAGCTATTTTTAAGAGCACCCAGTTCTACAAAACTATGACACATTTTTCCCAAATCCTGCTTTGGCTAGTCATTAAAAACTGTGCAGGAAAACTGTCCTCCCTGTTTTAGTGGTTACATTTTATGCTCTAAGTCATAAATCTCAAAGATTACTGAGGAGGATGCAGCCTATCTAAAATAAGAGGACAAGGGGAGACTGTGCAGTGGCAACATGTAGTGTTGCAATGTACATTGCAGACACAGGAGCAGAGATAGATAATGGCCCCTGGAACCACTTTGTATTCAGGGATACAACACAACGTGCCACAGATCTCTCTTATAGGGGCTGAAGCAATGCATCTTCATTTTCTTTTGGTGGGCAGCCACTGTACATGACAAAAAGAGCTACATGAAACAAGTTGTGGAGATGGCATTTAGTCCAGCTATAGCTTTTTCAGTCCTGATAAACCCACTAAACTGAATCAGAAATTCATTCTTCTCCATAACATTCCTCTGAAGCATTTGGCTGCAGAGAACCAAAATACTGGCCTAGGATAATGAGATAGGAGAGAGTATTCCAAGAAAGTTCCAACTATACCTTTCTGTTTATTGCCATTTTGCCAAGTTCAAATCCATTTCTCCTGCTCGCTGGGCTGTATCCCAAAGGACAGTCTGGCATGCATCCAGCTAGAGACAGGCCCTGAGAGAAAAAACATGGGCCACATGCAGTTTGTCTAGTAAGTAACATCTATTAAATGTTTGAGGCAAGGTTGGTGTTACTATGCACCACCTGCTTAATAACTGAGAGTGGTAAGAGGGAATGACAGGATAAAAAAGCTCCACTTAGCCCTTCTTGGTATCTAGACACGTATGAGAGTCATTCAGTACTTTAGACTCCTTCCCTTAGCTGAACCAAAAGCTAGTTTTTATTGATTTTAAACACAAAAAGTGTTCAAGACAGAGCTGACCTGCAGGAAATGATCCTGATTTTATAAAAAGATCCTGTTGGCCTTTTCAAACAAATGGATGGCTCAATTTGGCAACAATGTTCTTAAGAATCCATTTACATTTTTATATCAGTTTATTGTGATAGTTAATTATTAATAGTAGTTAATTATTCTAATTAACTTTAAAAAAGAAGCTATTGATATAAAAATGGAGACTGAACCAACGTAATTTCCATGTAAGTTTCATGTTCACTGAAAGAGTAGTAATTGCTGATACAATCTGCTCATCCCCGCTGACATTATCACAACCAGCTCAGATAAAGATGTTCCCTTTCATTAGAGCAGCACTTGTATGGGCACTGCAATGCTTACAGAAATGTTAATATGGCAGCAGTTTTCCTTCTAAAGCAAGCAAAAGTAGTTGTGTATAAAACCAAGGAACCATAATGCCTTGGTTTCACTTTTGTTTCATAGTTGAACACTGCAACTGCGAAGCTGCAGGATGAAAAGGCTCCACCTTGCTGCGATATAGAAATCTCTGTAGACAAGATTACAAAATAGGTCTCCCAGGAATATATTCTGATGAAGAAGGGAAGAAAAACTATACATAAATGGGCTATTAATCTAACTGGATGGGCATAAATATGCCACTTCAGAGAAATATACTCTTTTAACTAGAAATTTAAATACCAGAGATTTTAAAGGTGTGTCTGTTCAACTCTGAAAAAAATCCTTACATTATATCAGATGGAAAAGTGACCAAAGAAAAAGGAGGCGTTGGAAGTTGGACTTTTGAACATGTATAAATGAGATGTATGAAAAAAAGTAAGGACAAATAAGGAACATCCAAATTTTGTGGGTGTTCAGGATGTTTTGGGAGACTTAGAGTTTCCTGGTGGGCTGCAATCACATGCCACCCCTTCAGCACTACAGATCACCTGCTGAATAGACCTGAACTCATCTAGGTCCAGTTTGAGGTAATTAGTGATCTGCATGCAAAAAGCCACAACTGTATCAGTCTATATCAGCAGCTGGGGAAGAAAGGAAGGAAAGGGGAAGTTTCAGTGGTTTGGTTTGATCTAATACATATTGAAAAAAAAAGCCCTTTTGTTTTCTAAAGAATGCTGTTCTACAACTAGATAACAATGGGTTGTAAATTCCTGGATGTAAAGACAAAATTTTGATATATTATATTGGCAATTTTTGCTGCTTGCATGAAGCAAAAAAAAAAAAAAGCATCCTTTTACTGACTTTTATACAGAATATTATCATATTCTGGCAGAACAAAGTACATCACCCAAGAAACTGTCTCACAGTGAGTGATGTCTTGTATCTCTGCCAATATTAGCTTTATGGACCAAGTAACATTATTATGTTAATAACTGCTGATTGCTATTTGTGTACCAGGCTGTTCCAATACCATGGTGATGAGCATGCTGTTGGTGTCTGGAACAGATGGACAGAACACAAGAGATCTTTGCTTTGATTTTAAGACAAATAGGATTACCTGTTTCATTAATAATGTTACATGAAAGCACAGAAAAAACCCACAATTCTATCTCCATCTCCAGTAACTGACAGGAGGAAAAAGACACCTGGCACACATTGGATGCACAAACAATTTACCATAACTTTCAGGGAGAGCAAACCTTTGAATCACTTGTAAAGCCAATGCAGCTGCTTTATGCTGTTTAGAATGGAAACAAAATTCACCATCTTATTGTCAGCAACAAAACTCCTTTGTAGCTGTCTGCAAAGGTGATGCTTCAGGCTGGAGATGAGGCAATTGCCTGCATCCTGCCCCTACCACTGATTCCCTATCTGCTGATTTAAACACACTTACAAAGAAGTCATTGAACAGCTTTCTGCCATTTGAGAGAACTGAAAGCACTATGAGTGACACTTGACATCAACACTTTGATATGACAAAGAAATAGGGAGAAAAGTACACTTCAATTCCATGATGTTGTTTCTTAAGCCCTACCACCAGCACCAGATAGACACTTTATTCTACACTCACTTATTCTTTCACAGAAATGAGGAAGAAAGACCAAAAGACAAAAGAAGAAGGACATGTTTTTACTCTAGGTTCTGCAGTTCTATTTAGAATTAAGCCTGTGATATTGGGGGAAAAATGATCTCAGGACAATCTTATACACAGTAGAAGATATGATGCCGTGTACCATTGGCAAACTGGTTTTGAATGACTGAAAAAGCAGTTATGTGGGGAAGAGAACTTGGGCAGAGCACTGAGATCATAACAATAACAACTCCTTTCCTATCTCAGTGAAAATCGAAAAGAGGAAACTGGAATCTACTGCTTTCATATAAGACCTGCCAATTTCCCACTGATATCAGAAGCCAGTTGTGTTTGGAAAGAAAATGACCTATTCCTGCATGGCAAAGCTAGCAGGTGCAGATGGCATGTTAACAAATTTCCCAACCACTGATCTGTCAAGGGCACAAAACAGAAAGTACAAATGGTTTTAGGACAATCATTCAGTTCCTGTCAGGTCATCCACAGATTCTGAAAGCACTTTTCTCAGCTTGGCTGCCAAAAAGTTTTGAAATAAGGCCACCAACATAGGTGAGGTGTCAGATGACTGCAGTGATATATTCCCCTCTCACAAGACACACAAACAAAATTCTATAAATTTCAATGTCAACAAACACCAGCAGACACTGCAGCACCACAGTCATTCAAACAAAGCAGTGCCAATGCCTCATCTTTAGATGCAAGTATCTTCTAATGCAGCCAGAAGGGTTGTTCCGAAGTGGCTGCTGGCCTGCAGACAGCCCAGCAGAGCTGTGTCACAGGAGCTGCCAGAGCGAGCAGGACCCAGCTCACGGCTGTGTCTCGGGATGGAAGGAGGAACAGTCATGAAAAATGCTGAAAGTCTGAGGAAATGAGATTTAGCAGCGCCTGCTGAATGTATCAAGCAAGGTCAGCGCTGTGGCTGCTCACCGTGGTGTGCTGCTGTCAGGCACCAAAGTCTCACGACTAAAAGGAGAAAACTTTCGGCCATGCTTTCGCTTTTCATTCCCTTTTTACCTGCAAATAGCACGCGTCTACATCTGTCCAAGGAATCACCTCGCGCCGCCACAAACATAAAGAGATTTTGAGTAGGTCCCTGTTCTCTTCTGAAATACAAAACTTGAGAAAATAACAGGAAATAGCAGAGCAAAGATGGTTTCCAAGAAGCACAGAGCCAAATCAGCACTTTGTTCTTAGTGGGTAAATTAAAAATCTTCTCTGCTGCTCTGTGGAGCAGGGTGAAATATAGTAGAAAGACTTATATTGCTGCAGAGCTTTGCATTTGCAAATATTGACTGCATTTCCATTAGGTTCCAGTCACAAAAACAGGTTGGATAAGGTTGTTAGTGTTAATTTGAAAGCTAAGCAATGATAGCTGCACATAACAAGACTGCATCCCTTCCTCTTTCTGAGGGACGAGTTCCTCTCTCCTGAAATGGGTATCAAAGATGGAGAGAACGAATTATCTCCTGAA
This sequence comes from Vireo altiloquus, assembly GCA_013396875.1. Lineage (NCBI taxonomy): Eukaryota > Metazoa > Chordata > Aves > Passeriformes > Vireonidae > Vireo > Vireo altiloquus. Next base: position 36,733 of record VZRF01000052.1, read on the forward strand.
TTGCCTGTTTATTGCCTACTGACCATTTGGTGAGACAAGCTGGCTGGCATTTAGAGGGTGGTTCATTTTACTTTCTCAATTACTTCTGTTTTCTTCAATAAGAAAAGTGAATCAGTATAACAAGAAACAGCAAAGCTGTGTACAATACCATCGTGAGACCCCATCTTTATTGTCTCAATAATTCAATCTCATTTTCATTAGGAAAAACCCACAGTTTCCATGCTTTGGCACAGAAGTTTTAGCCTGGGTTATAGAAGTTAAACTACATGCTTTTTCTTAATTTTACTATCACCACAGTTAACTTACACATCCCCATTTAGCAGAGGTACTGCTAAACAACTACTAGAAATTGGTCTGGAATGATGAGGTCAGAATTCAGGGCATGAGATCAGAGAGTAAAAATCTCTATACTCAGGGCTTTGCCAGCCTCAAGGAGAAAAAAAAAAAGTGGCGAGGAGGAAAGAAAAAAAAAATTAAATTAAAGACTGTCCTGTACCATTCAGATTTTCTTAGATATTCACCAGTGAAATCAGTGAAATATCCTTGAGCAACAGTTAATTTTTAAGGTGATAATATAAAAAATGCTGCCCAAGGAACACTGAAAACAGTACTGGAAAATGTGACCCGAGGTGCTGTGACTTACACTGAGCATGTTAAGAGGAAGACCACAGCTGCTTTGGGTATGGTCTGTGCTCCTGGGCACCAGGGTCACTCTACACAGCCTTTGGGGTTGAATCTTGTTTTCCATGATACAGACAATTCCAATATACAGTGCCAAAGAAAGGCTATTCAGGATAAGATGAACATCTGGTAATACTTCTCATGAGCAGTCTCTCAGTCTCCAAATTCCACAACCACGTGTTCCTCCTGCAGCTGGGAACCCATACCACCCATGTCTGCTCCCAAGGTCACACAAACAAACCCCATTCCCTCCCAGAATCAAAAGAACCAGTTTATTTGCATACGGTGATAAGTACAAAGATCATCTCAATCTACTCATGTAGATTCAGGTAGATTTAGTAGGTAAATTGTTGGTACAGAAATTACAGAAAGAAGGCACTTAGCTTCATGGTATCTAAAGAAAGCCTTGTACTGGAGGACAGCTCTTGTTTCCCATGCACATCCAGCACTCATAGATGATACACAAGGCTCAGTTCTAACCTGCTGGCAAACACTTTGTGCAGGAAAACGGCACAGGAAGCCTGGAAAACCCAGCACTACTGCCTTTCTTGGCCCTGGAGCTGATTCAGATGTTGGCTAAGGTTATGTAAGCACAGATCTGAGCAGTCAAGATACCTGTGCTAGTTTACAAAGCCAGGACTGCTCAGGCAGGAGTCACTCAGACGCCCTGGTCACACCACCTGTACCTGAGTGCTGTGAAAGTCACTAGGCAGGTTTGACCCAACCCAGAATTCCTTACAGAGGGGAATACTGATCTCACTACCTCGGTGTTGTTCAATATTATACACTGGGACTCTTGAAAGAAGGGCTCATGCCCTGATTGCCTTAAAATTGGAGAAGTAAGGCCAAGAAGGCAGGAATTAAATGCAGAAGTCTGTTATCACATAGAGTAATATAAGAAATAAATTTTTTTTAAAATAGGAATTAACTTCCTCAGAGTTAAGAAGTACTTATCCCTGGATAGGAGCTGTGCTGTTAGACAACACATCCTAGGGTCTACTGTGCATATAGTTCTTGTAGAAGCTTTATTACTTTCTAGAACCATAAGTTACAGTTTAATTGGAATATTACTCTGTTATGAGCTCTATTGAAGGGTCCATTCTTACTGAGAATTTCAGTGAGACAAAGAAGTCTTTTTATCACACTTATCTATACAGGTTCTTCCATCCTAGTTATGTCAACAGATATTTTTGTATTTGATAGAAAAACGTTTGCACTTGGCTAAGCACCTAGATAAAGCACTTTTGTTTTCTGCAGTCAAGACATATTTTTTTTTTACAGACAACGACATAATCTACGTGAAACCCACCTTTCTTTCTTACCAAGTCTTATACAAGGTATACATTCCCTGTGTAGAATGAAAAGGTGTATATTCTCTGTGTAGAAGAAATTTTTAGCTGGTGCTAGTAAACATGAGGTAGGTTATTCAAGCCCATGCCTGGAGCTAAATGAAATTTTCAGAGACAGAGAGGACATGAGCAGAGCTGTTTATTCTGAACAGTTCTTCTGATAGGTTCCTCTTTCATTTTCTATTTAAGCTTCTGTGTTTTTTCACTGGGACAAAAGCATAGCTTGCCACTACCAGATACTTCAGCTACATGTTCTCAAATAGTCAAAGGAGGATTATTTTTCAAGTCAACCAAAGCACTAGGAAAACAATGGAGTTCTTACCTACTGAGCTGAGGATTAAAGATGAAGATGTTGATAAGAATTACAGAAAATTGTTCTGGTTCACAAAATGTGCTTCTTAAACTTGACTTACATGTTCAGGCAGATTGCTTTGTGCACCTCTACTGGATTTTGCTTTCTCATTTGTCCCCACTAGACAAATGTATATAATTTTGGAATGACTAGCAGGTTAAGCAAAATTAATCATATCAGTAATACCAACCTAAGACACAATTTAAAAAATATAATCTACATATAGATATAGACCAGCTCCTGAAATTCTAGCATATTTTCACCTAATAAATAAGCAAGTTCCAAACAAATGCCAATAAACCCCCACAAGAGTACAATATTGTAAACCTGTCCCTCAGTTCTCTGTAAAACAGGGCTGCAAGATGAAAGCAGGTTTAAGTTTAGAAAGCTGCTTCCATTTGCACCTTCAATGTCCCAATGAGGTGACCTTGCCAGTACTGAAAAATCACCAAATATGAAGGAAGTGCCTTCTCCAACTTCCTTCTCCTAAGGAAAAAAAGGCCTTTGTCATCATATTTTGTGTATGAGTGGCTATTCTGCTGTCTTCACTTCCTCTTAGAGCAACTTTTGAATCCAATGCTGATTTTCAACTAAATTTGAAAATGAATCACAGGTTTCAAGACACAAAATTTAGTGAAAGTAAGCAGCCAGGTGGGAAGAAGAGGAGATCCAGATGGTGTCTCCAGCCATGAAAAAGGATGTAGTAAAAGCCTCATTCTTACCAGGCATCACATGATCCATCTAAGACAAAGACCATACAGGCCAGGGGGAAAACTTGCATGAAGCACAGACCCTTTGGAAACCAGGCTTCACTGATTCCATTACTCATGGACCTATTGCTCATTCCTCTTAGACTTTTCTGCCACACACAAGGCTGGGGTTCCCCAAATACTTGCTCATGCCATTCACAGTCCAAGCTATGCTCTCAGAAGACACCTCCTTAGTGTCCTACTAAATAGTTCTTCAAACACCATTTCCACATATCTACAACTTTTCTCAGCATCAGAAACCATTTCCTCATGTGGCCCTATTTAAAATGTGGTTCTGCTCACTGGCATTGGTTTGTAAAAGCACATGAGTCAGGCTTCTTCTTTCTGTCTGTTGAGCTCAGGTATTCAAATCCCCAATTGGTATTCACTCACCTTTTGTGCAGGCAGAAGTCCTGCCCATGATGCCATGTGCTTGTGAATTATCAGAAGGGCTTCAGGCTATGCAGAGGTGATTTCTTCTACATCTAGCAGTGCCAGTGGATGGGATTAACCACCTCAGGAGTTTCTGACCACTCTTCAGAAGAGTCCATGGCAGTACTGCTAACTCAGGTGAGGCAAAGCCAGCTGCCATACCTCATACCTCAAGATTTTAAAATGATACACCTAATTGTGCTTAGTATGAATTAGGGAGAACCCATAAAAACGTCTCAGTGACAGGTCAGTTTATAGCAGCTGGAAGCATCCATGTGGCTGTGGATGGAAAACCTCTTTCCTCTGCACAGCTGTATCTGGCACAAGACATCTGTCCATGTCCTAACCCAGCCAAGGCTGCAGCTATTGTTGTTTTAAGAAAGCAAAAATCAGAAAGAGCCTTTAAGACTCCAAAACTCAAACTCAAAAAAATGAAACTGTATTTCTCCAGCAGCACAGACATTATATGGCCCAAATTTATTGTGCTTCTTCATAGTGCAAAATACTTTTTGGCACATTTTCCAATCCCATAAATGCTGTGGTGGAGTGAAAATTAAATTAATGCACAGAACAACTGTTATGACTCAGCCTTCAACCTAAAAGTAGCGATAAGAACTGATCATCTGTACCAAGCAAGTTTTGCACATTCTTTCACAGTTTCAGTGGCCTTTTAAAAAACCAAACACACACAAAAAGGAGGTGCTCATGTTGACTCCAAATAAATCTGAATTTTTTTGGTATTTTGACATTCAAAACTTAGCACATATCTCCTAAATTAACAATACCTTAATACTAGAAGGCAGTAGTAGGATCTCTTTCCACCCCTCAGCCATCCACTTTCATAAATTGCTAGGAAGATGGAAGACTGGAGTCCCCTGTTTCTCTTCCACATGAAGTGAAATGGCCAGTGCGGTTCCATGTTATTAGTGTTGCATGTTGGAATAGGCAGAGAATGATCACACAAGCCTTATTTCTTTAGGGAATTGGGCTCGAAGAATCATCCCCCACTCACTTTTTGCACTAAAAAGACAGCTATTAACTCCCTGATCTGCCAGCGACTGACAAAGGAAGTGAAGAAACAAAACAAGTAAGTGATGATGTTAACCGAGGAATAAATTACTTTGAGTAGTCAGATGGAGGAGAAGCCTCTGAGGAAATGTAATCACCACACCCTGCCAGTTATTAAAGGATTGTGTGGAAGCCATGGCTGGGCGATTGCTTATGCAAACGTAAGGAAATGTTTGCTTAATAAAAAGATTAAACAGAAGGTTCCCTGACAACGTCTACTGTGCCTAACAGGACTGGATTGTTACATGGGCTCTCATTCAGATCCATCCAGGCAGATGTGGTGTCTGTGTGGAGCAGACAGATCTGTGCACGCACAGGTTAGCTGCAGGATTCAGGCCACAGGGGAAAAAGAGGAAAATGCTATTTTTTGTCTGTAGACTGTGACAAAAAACAAGCTCAGAAAATTAGTTCTGTTATGGCTCAAGACTTACACGCATGTGTGCTTTCCAGGCAGAGCAGAGTTGCAACCTGTTCTATTTGAAGGAGTTGCTGCTTAGTTGCTGCTTTCAAATGAAGACTTGTCACGTGCATCTGAATGAAAAAAAAAGTAAATTGATATTTGGCCCAAAATACATATTTTTAAAATGTGGAGCTGTAGGGAAAAATTAATCAATAGATACACAAAATCTACAATAATAAAATTTACAAGTATAATTCCTACTATGAATATCCAGTGGAAATGAACAATGCTGCAGAACTCTCTTGGTTACGTTTTTTACCAGTGAATGGTATTGTTCACATTCTTCAAAAAGATTAGAAGTGGGAGGTTGCATGGAGCTACTCTGATTCATTTAATCTTTTTTTGTCTTTTTCCAGCTAAGCATTTTCACAGGGGAAAAACAATGATGTCATCAAGTTCCTCTCTCTGCTAAGACTGTGTAGTTGCAAGGTTTTCTGCTGATTTATGGAATAGAAATTTTCACTGTTATTACTAATAAAAGTAAGTTATCTTGCCATTACTGTGTGATAGTTCATGAGGGAGATAGAAGTACCTCATGACCTGCTTGTACACTGCAGTTAATGGATGAAGAATCACCCAACATTCCAGGATACCAAAAAGGAGAATTAGGCGCAACTTTTATCTGAATAAATCAACTCCATATTTTGCTAGTTATTCTTGTTTGCAGCATGATTTTCCTAGTTAGAAGAAACAGACCCAGATGAGAATGAGACAGATTAAATTCAGCCTCTGCAGTGTGCTGCAGTCTTTCCTGCTACAACTACTGATCCAAATGTTAAAAAAAATCCAGGAAAACTCATACAAGCTTCACATTAAAAGTATTAAATAAATTAACCACATTTTTAATTACCAGGCAAAAAGGACAGAGCTAGTTGTTGCCATCTTCACCATCCAAACTGCTTGTCGTTGCGACGTTTAAGAAAAAGAGCTGAGATGCTGAGTTATTTATGCCCAGCTCTGACTCCATTTGGATCTGAGCCTAAGTAAGCAGAGACAGCAGTACTTTACTACTCAAGGCTGCCACCTCCTGTCTTAAATCTCCCCTCCCTCACGGGCTGATTAGTAACCTGGTCAGGGTGCTCCTCCCAACACCGGCTTTGATTGTAAAGCTAATTCTGCGTAGAAAGGATGTTTCCTCAAAAATAATCAGAAACAAATATTTACATAAGTTACAAGAACTAGAGCAAACATGCAATATGTCGTATCCATCTTACGAGCAGCTGTTGATTTCCCTGGATATCCAAAGCTATGGTACCTAATGAAAATAATAAAGAAAAGATTATTTCCTTCTCAAGCAGCACTATGCTGTGTGTCACTGTTCTGCACCTCAGCAGACAAGCCTATCCATCTTATTATGCACGTTAATCAATTACCAGATAAAAATACATTACTGACATCTGAAATGTGCTACTGCATTTATAAACTGTTGATTAAAGAGAGAAAGATTAAAGACCAAAAAAAAACCCTTTTTCCCCAAATATTAATACTAATTTAAAGTACAAGTGGCATCAAAACTGCCAGCGTTGAGAAATTAGAGGACAATCTTACGCTTTGCGCACTTCTGACAGTTCTTTGCTTCTAATCAATTAGGCAACAACCTCACAGTTTTTTATTCACATCTAAGACTTTCTTTTCACGAGCCTGGCTACTGGAATCCAAGTAAATGCACATTCCTCTCTTATTATCTAGTCTGAGACATCAATATCTCCCTAAACAAGAAGCATAAAAATTCTCATACAAAAGTTTCAAGTACATCCAATGTTCACCTGCAAAATACAAAAAACCCAAACAAAACAACCCCCCCCCCCCAAAAAAAAACCCCAAAAAACTGTATTTCCTTTCCTTTTTGTTTGTCTTACTCAATTTGAAATCCAGGGCAAATAATCTCTAAAAAAATAGTTGAAAGTTTGTGATATTGAGTGTGACAGGAGAAGAGAGGTTTTCCTTATTTTAAGCTAGTGATATATCCACAAATTTGAGCTATTTCCCCATTTTCATTCTCAATCTTAGTAAGTTTTTGGACTTGGTTAAAAACAAAAGGCTTTAAAAATACCAAGTCTTTTGAAAAAAATGAAAGGTGCAATTCAAACTCCCAGCAATAACAGATATTGATAAATTGTATGCCTTCTGGAAAAGCTGCTTAATGAAAGACATTGCACTTCATTCAGAAATGCCTCTCTCATTAAGTCAACCTCCTTGGTCTTCAGTATATTGTGTAGAGCTCTCCAAGCATTGCAGGACCCTGAGCAGGAGAGCTTGAAAACCCCTGCAGAACAGCAGCACTTTAGGCTTTCCTGCATCCCACAGACCAGGGAGCCAACCAACAGGTGTTCCCCATGTCCAAACTTCTTGCTTGCAGGATTGAATCCGTTGGGATTGAATCTCTCCAATATCCTTGCACGTGGTCTATTTACTAAGCCCACATGTCCTACTTCGGTGGTGCTCCCTGCTCTGAAATTTTAGTTGCACCTCATCTTGCTTCAGTCATTGCAACTCAGAAAATCACAGAATCACAGAATGGTTTGGGTTGGAAGGGACCTTAAAGATCATCCAGTCCAACCTCCTCCTCTGGGCAGGGACACCTCCCACCAGACCAGGCTGCTCCAAGCTGCATCCAGCCTGACCCTTAGCACTCACAGAGATGGGACATCCACAGCTTCTCTGCCCAATCTGTAATCACCTTTGTCATAAAAAATGTCTTTCTTATGTCCAATCTAAACCTGCCCTCTCAGTTTAAAACCATTGCCCCTTGTCCTGTCACTACAGGCCTTGGTAAAAAGTCTTCTGCCACTTTTCGTATTGATAAGCCAAAATAAACTCTCCCAAGAACCTTCTCTTCTCCAGGCTGATCAACCCCAGCTCACTCAGCCTGTCTTCGTAGGAAAAATGGGAAATCTCACTGCTTTCTAGCTTCTAATATGTACAGTATTTTACAGCAACTACAGATACACTCATGTAAAAGTATTTGGTAAGAACTGATTTTATCAGTCCAGAAAACAGATAAAGAATGGTAAAAAAAAAATCCATGAATCAATTTGTTAAAAGCAACGTTTACCCATATGGGGCTTAACTTCATCACAATAAAGAATGAATTTATTTGAAACCACTTTCTTTGAAAATCTGAGATGCAAATTGACTTCAGCTACCAGAATTCAGCAAATTACGTCAAACTGCTATTTTGTATGTGCTGTGGATGAATTTTGAAAACTGCATTTATTTATTTAGGAATTCAGTATTCAAGCTCAGTATTAAAAAAATCAGTGTTGTGGTTCATGCACAGGACTGGGTATCAGATGATTTAGATTCTAATCTTGACTCTTGTCTCAGACATCCCCTATGAGATCATCACTTACAATTATCTTTTCAGAATTGGCATCTAATTTTGGATAACCCAGCTTTGCCTGCCAGACTTCAATATCTGGAACCCGATTTTCAGAAAATGGTTTAATTCACTTCAGCTGGTATAAAAAAGAACTCAAAATCTCTGGAAATCAGGTTTCTGAAACTCTGACATTCCACTGCTGTCATTTATATCTCTGGAAAGTGGCCTCAAAATGTTACCAGTGACGTAAGTGGAGAATTCAGATTTATTAATATTTTGCATCTGCTGCACATGCCTAAAAAACTACAAAATATTTAGGGCAATGGACTGGGTCCAGAGAGAGCATCCAAGGGTTTCCCATGAGTTCAGCATCCAACACATCTCATCTGCACATTTCACTGCTTCATGTTAAGGCCTTAGAAATTAAACAGTTTCAAATAAGAAGCATAGCTGTAAAGGCAGATTTTCTTCACCATAAAACTATTTGTGGTTCCTAAATTTCAGTGAAATCAACACAAATGTATGCCCTGCATGGATCTGGGCTTTTGTGGCAAAGCATCATCACATCTACAGTGGAGATCATTTGCAGTGCCTGAACTCTAGAAGATAACTTTGTTTGAAGTTGAGTTTTAAAAGTTTTGAATGGCAGATGGGACATATGCTAGAGATACTACATGAAATGGAATTTTTGTTGAATTTAAAACACAAAGTGACCCTTACAATGTATTAAGTTTATCTGGAAATGAGCCAACAAAACCAAAAGTTCATACTCTGTACCCCTGTGATACTAAAAAGGAAAAACATTTTCTCTGCCTTCTGAAGAAATGTTTGTGAAAAATACGCAAAAATAAAAACCTGTCCTCATAGTATTTTAGTTAAACAGCCAAATATCTCACTCAAGAATCCTCATGTAACCTACACTGGATCATACCATCTGTGTGAAGATGTTTTGCAATTATGCCAGTACTTCCAGCTCAGATGACTCAGAATGGGTGGTGCTTATAGGGAGCAGCCAGACCCTTTTGTCCTTCACAGAAATCCAGGCCTGCTCAACACTCTCAGTCTGGTGCATTTTGACAACCAAGTTGTCTTTTCTTAGCAGGAAAATTATCCTGCTTTGGCCCCCATGGCCACGCTGCCTCTGGCACCTGAGCGCGGCTGGCTTTGATAACCAGGAAAGTGAGATATTCAGGATTTGGTGAAGGTCAGAGTCCCTTAATGCTAATGAGGTAGTCATACAATGTTGAAGGTGTGTCTGCTGAAGGCTTACCTGCCCTTTAAACCATGATCTATTCAGAAGTATCCAGACTGTTTTTAACTTACTGCATCCACAGTTTGAGAAATCCAGAAAATGATCAACGTTTAGTCAGGGGACACTTTCTGTGAATATTTCTAGTCTTCTATTTTTGGTAAAGTATGAAATAAACCCATGACAAAGGTAAAATGCCTCAATAAGAAACAAAATAGATTATTGAAGAGGAAAGATTAATGCTAGTTTTCAGGTAGAAAACTGCAAATACAACATTCTGCCCTGCCAATACAACATTGGAACCAGCCTCATCAGCATAGGAACTGGCCTCAGTCTCCCCAGCCAGCCAGAGTTTGCAGGTCCAAATTCCAAACACCATTCCACCTCACTGGGAGAGAGGGCTCTGTGGGGAGTGGAGGTAGGACTAAGGAACACTGTTTACTTTGCTGTGAGCAAGATATCACTAGGTTCCTCCTAGACCCTCCTTTCTCTTCTGTACTGAGCAGAGCTATGGGACAGCTGTTCTGATAACTCATTTTCTCTTTTAGTTCTGAGTATTTCCTGCCTCTCTTAGTATGCCTACACATTAGGATAAGCATAGAGCACATAAGTGGCAAGTTCATAAAAGTCTATCAAACTCAGTATAAGACAGAGGTAGTACTTTCTTTGATAAGCTTCAGCAGTCTGCTTAGTCATCATACTTTTATTATCTTCTATCATGACATCTTGATCACTCACAAAAGTCACACCACCTTATCCTGTTAGGAAACTGTGGATAGTTCTCTCCATGGCTTTTACAAGCAGCAGTGAATAGACAGTGACTTTTTGGAAGACAAATCTTTTATTTACACAATATTATACAAAGATCACTTTTCAACTTACTGCAAAAAATCTAAGTTACGAAGTGTATATATAAAATGATTCTGAAGATAGGAAACAATCACTTTTTTTTTCTTCTGTTTGCTTATTTCTTTACAACCTTCTAAGAAAGTTGCACTAACTGAAATATATGCAATATATACACAAAGAAGATAATTCAAATGTATATTGTACCCATCAATTCATTGATTTTTAAGCTTTTCCACTTATTTGCATCATATGGCTGACCTAAGACAGGAACACCAATTCTGTGTACTTTGGATGGAGTTAAAATAAATCTTATTCTCTGTTACCCTGCTCACAGCAAATGACATTGATGAGTACAGACCACGATAAAATTTCCTTTCCTTTTAAAGAAAATGTTCTTACCATTATCTACAACTTTCTTCCTACAGACATTTTTTTTTAATCTTTAAAACAAGAAGTAATATCTCAGTTCAACTAAATCATTAAAATAAGTTTTAAAAGAGATGTCTGTTCAAACCACATTATATTTCATCTCCTGCACTGTACATAACATTTAATAAAATACAAAAATCTTTTAAGGCTATCCAACAGCTAACCCCAACAACAGTTGGTAGTAAGAACAGTGATGAATTTATTGACTATACAATGCAGGATGTAAGTTCTGGTACTTCTAGTACAGAACTTGTATCCCTTTGATATGAAGTCTTTATGCTGGGCTATAAACAGCAAATTAACCATTTATATTAGTCAGACTTCAGTATCACTATTTCTTGAGAGACTTTAATTACACTATAAATTGTGATGGCAATTATCAAACTAACCCTTTGTCATACAGAGTTTTCTTTAACTGATAGCCTAAAGTATTGGCAGGAAATGGAAAGTTATAAAACATTATTAAAATGGAGTTATGTGTTATATATAACCTATTTAAGGATCTAGTGAATATCTAACCTCAGAAAAGTGAGTGAAGGAAGTTTGCTCTTTTTTTACTTCATGTCTGCCATACTAAAACATAGTTTGCCTTGCAGCAGAGTAAATGTTGCCATCACATGAGGAGGCACAGCTGAAGCATTCTGTCTGACAAATAACATGAACCCAAAATGAAACACTTCTCACTCAGAGACTGCAGATGCTTTATCCATGAGCATTAGTATGATGTGGCATGGTACCATATCCATCTTTGTGGGACTAAGACACAGGTGGGTTAAATGCTGTGTCCAGAATTACCCAGCAAGTCCAACAGCAGAGTAGGAAACTGTCATTTCCCTAGTGAGCCCTCTACGCTGGGTTCAACAAGCTGAGGGATTTAAAACACACAGATTAATTAATTTTTCTGGACAAAGAGCAGGCTTTTAAGGCAATTGCTTTATGCATCTGTCTTCAACCAGCAATGTAAACCATGCCATGCTCTGAAAAGCAGATTAAAATATGAACGTTAATCATATGTATATTAGAAAGCAATCTGTACCCAGGTAAAGCTGTGCAGTGACCAGGATGCCCTTCCATCACAGCTGCATGCCACTGGATTAGTCCATGTTTGTTTCCATAGCCTCTTCATCCTACTAGGTATGACAACACTGTTGTTTCCTCATTCTCAATGTCTGGATGTGATTAAAGTTAAAAAAGGTTAAATATTATGGCCTATATTCTGGTATTTTTAAAATTTCTGATTTTTCCCACTATTCTGTAAAATAAAGGTAGAAAGAATTACAACCATAAACATATACATCTATCCCCATGTGATAGGAGAAATGGGTTTAATGTCTTTACAAAAGACTTGATCTGAAAGGACCCGTGAGGTTCTGGAAGAATGGGTATGGGGGTCCTTACCAACATCAAGCTGTGCAAGTTTGTTGGAGAGCCAAGCACAGCCTGAACTTCTGAACTTTAGGGAAAAATGCACAGACTTAATAGACTTAGGGGTATTAACTTTTCCAGCCAGAGTGGGCTAAAAGCTAATTTTAATGGTCATGCAATGCATGACAAGGGGGGGATACGTGTTCAAGGAGGAATATGTAGGAGATGGTTTGGGAAAGCTGTACCTGGGGAAAGGAGGAGGGCAACCTCCAAAAAGTCGAGAGAAACCCTGCAGGGGTAGGGCCCAGGGGGGTCTCTCCCTTTATTCGGATAAAGTTGAGTTTTACAGGACTTCTCTGTCTCTGTTGTGGACACTGTACTTCTGCAGCGTGATTTCCCACACAATATGTAATTCTTAACTATAGAAACACCCTGGTGGTTAAATTCTTTGTGTGATAGCTGATTGTAACAGGCTGTTGTTCATAGTGGACCGACATAGCTCATGGCATGGAAGGAAAAACCTGGGGTTTGTTCCTGACTTCCCGTGGATGTCAGTGGAGTTTGGGGCAACACAATAAACAAATATTGGGCTGACAAAGACAAAAGAGGAAGTCATATTTATCCTTTACAAATATTGGGCTGCCAGAGAGGAGCCAGGAGATCACACTTATCCTTTCCTTTATTCAGAGTCCGTCACACAAATGCAAACTGTTCACCAAGCAGACCTGGGCAAGGCCTCCTGGGAGGAGTAGAAGTTCTTCCAGGGTGTCGAGCTATGAAATGACACAATACTCATGGCAAACAGAAGTTTTTAAGAGCTGCCTGATTTGGCTCAGTGCGAGGACAGCGGGCAGACAGACTCCCGCGGGGAGGGGAAGGCGTGAGGGGGGGAAGGCGAGCAGCCCCTCCCCGCCTCGGGATCGGTAGGAGACGAAACCAAAGAGCCGACCCGGTAACTCGGGGTGCCTCGGGGAGGCTTGAGGCGCCTCAGGGACTCGGTTTCGGGGCCGCTTTGCCGCCCGGGTCCGCCCGCCGCCGCCGCCATGGCAACGAGGGCGGGGCCGGCGGCGGGCGGGGCGGCGGCGCCCACCTCGATCAGGGAGTAGTTGATCTCCACGTCGGACTTGACGAAGCCGCCGCAGCCCACGACGATGTCCTCGGAGCCCCGCGCCAGGGCGCAGCAGAACGCGCAGAGCAGCGCNGGCGCTCGCGCGGGCCCGCGGAATGAATGGGCGGGGGGGGCTGCCGGCCCTCGGCCCGGTGTCGCCGTGTCCCCAAACCAGGGGGACCGCCGGGGGTCTGCGGTGCTGTGCCTGCTGTGCCCGCCCCCATCCCCTCGGCGTTCTACTTTTACGGTCAATATCGTGATTTCTCTACGTGACCTGAGCGAGTCTTTCTGTAGCAACGAGCGTTTAGACAAAAAATACCGATTTAAAAAAATTGTGAATGAGCGCATTATACATCGAGCAATCAGGAATGTGTCCTCTATCTGCACAATAATTGGCTTAGAGAAATGTTTGGGGGTTTTGTTATTGGGGTTTTGTGGGGGGGTTTTGTCTGATTTTTTTTTTTTTTTGGCAGCTGCTGTTCGAAATAGAGCATCATCCTTTCCATAATTCCTCTCTGATCTGCCACGTACCTCCAAATTGGCATTTTTTAAATGAAAGGTTTTCTCCCCATCCTTTTCACCTTTTCCTGCATTCATAAGCGTGCAGGCACCCACTGGAAATCCATCCTTTTGTCAGGCTGTGAGGCACCTTGGCAGGAAGTGGAAAAGATACCATTTTAAAGCAAAAAGAAGTCAGATGGTATCGGTTGGTATTTCCCTTTGGTAATTTTTTTTTTTAGCAATCTAAGATTTCCCCTAGTAAAGCAATATTATGTAGGGAGTTAACATAACTGGTGGTACATTAAGATCTTTTGAATGGCAAAAAAAAAGCAGGTTTGTTTTTTTTTTTAATGTGGACGTTGGCAGTAAAGAAAAGGGTTTTTTTGATAAGCCTAGGAAAGAATAGTTGAGACAAAGGATGATGTTAGTAGAGATTCAGCATCCTAAATTAGAAGGTTTTCCAGTTAGCATCTGAAATTGTTGGAATGGCTCAGGAAGAGGAACATCATATTTGACAGTTCAGGGATTTGGCAGTTTTGATGTCTTCGTTTACCCTCATACAGCAAAAATTATCTTTAATAGGGCTAGGGTTCAGAGCCTTTGGGCACTTAGAAAAAGGAAAGAAGAAAAGATAACATTTAGCATTTTCCTCTTACAAACTTATATGGAAACTGCTTTACAATTTTTTTTGTTTGCTTGTTGGGGTTTTGGGGGTTTGTTGGTGTTTTTTTTTCTTTGATATTTCTACTGTGAGGCTCAGATTTAAAAAAAAATAATTTAGAGCTTCATCCGTTGGTGTGGTCCTTTATATGGCAATAATCACTGAGTTGTAAAATGTTTAGTGTATTGGTGATGACAGCCGTGTTGTGCCCTGGCTGGTCTCAGGTGTGACACATGGGGTAAAAGCAATTGTTCCAATCAAATTTCCCAAGTTCTCTGTGCAATACAGATTTCTTTACAACCTAGGGTATCTGTGCGTGCAGTTAATTCCAGAGACATCTTGGATCGATACATTTTTTCCCTCTGTGAGTTGTACCAGCAGGATATAAATAACCACATGAGTGGAAGGTGCCTTTATGGTGCAAGAGGAGGGGCCTGTGTCACTTCAGCTCGTGTGGCTTTGGGTTGTGCTTGGCCTTTGGGCAGAACAGTGTGTGTCTGGAAGTACCCCGGCCACAGAGCTCCTTGGGTGGGAGAGCAGAGTATCAGAAGTAATTGTTAAATCAGTCAACTCAAAATATTTAGATTGAATTGGGATAATTGAACAAGGATTGTTCAATTGTGATAACTAAGCTGGAAGAAAATTCCACTCAGTAAAACTTTTGAGTCTCAACTACATGGGAAGATTCAAGTAGTTCTATATCATCAAAGCAGTATTTTGATAATAATATTTTTTCTGTGTGACAAGAGATGTTTTAGGTCAGAGTGATTTATGATCTCTCATACTTAAAAACGTGGTTGAAATTAAATCTCCTACCAGGTGTCAGAAATCTTAGACCAAAAATGGAGAATATCTTTGGGAAAATCAGGTGAATTTTTAACATTAGGCTTGTCTTTGAAATTTACAGTTCTTGTTAGGCTGCAGTAGGGCTTCTGATGTACCAGGCTGCAGCCAATCTTTGAGGAAGAGGTGAGTGACTAGAAGGAAGTTCTTGCAACAAGTAGTGTGGGAGGCAGGCAGTGGCACCTCAGAAGTCTAAAGCATTAGAGGTGGATGTTCTTATTCTCAGAGGCCAAACAGAAAGTTACTTCTTGGTCTGTAAAATTGTTGTAACTGTATTTAGGGTTTTTGTTTGAGAGTTGCATCAGTGGAAAGGATCCAGCACAGAGATCTGATAAGAATATTAGTATTCATTTTAAAACCAGTCACGTGACCTGTTTGCTGGCTTCCTCATTCTTTTGGTTTGAAAGAACACTTATACATGCAAGTTCTTAGTGTTTGATGACTCAGTAGGAAGTGAAAGACTCGGTATAAACCACAGTGAAATGGAGAAGAAACTATATATGGTAAAAATTCTTACATACAAGGTCTTGCACACAGGCAAGCTAAGTAGCTATTCTTAAAATATTCAGAATGTATAGCAAATGTGTGCAAAAACAAATGATGATGAAGTCCTTGCAGAAATGGGTAAATTCATGGAGTGCTCATGTTATTGTTGGAAACATGAGCATTGTACTGAAATTGTTCAATAATTGTTGTGAGGGGTGTGCACAGCAAGAGGTGGAAGAGAAACAAGTGCACTGTAGTTAAATTAGAGAGTTTCAAATTGAGAGTGGCAGGAACAGTGAGTATTTAATGCTGGGCTTTGGAAAGAGAAGCTGTTCCAGATTACTGTAGTTCATAGCATTTACTTGAAGATTTTGGAGAATTTCCTGTAAGGGACAAGAGGGAGAGGTATCTTATGTTTCCTGTACCCCTTCAAAAAATCTAAACGAGTCCAAAATCAATTATTAAAGAGATCTGTGCATTTACCTGTTGGTAGTTTTACCAAGTCTGGTTCTTCAGCCATAATAGCCAATGTTAGGTTATCACAAACCTACTGTACCAGCTGGATATTCAGGATTGTGTCAGGGAGAATACTACAGTGGGGATGCTCCCATTGATGGGGAAGCTGACAAACAAGGCTCATGTGTTCTTACCTTCATCAAATTTTTATGTAGACTGGAAGGGGAAATTTCAAATTTGAAGGGAAGTTAAAATTCTGTCCTTTCTGTGTATGGCTGAGTCTATCAAAATTTGTAAAATATCATTTTTAAGGCTCCCTGTTCTGGCCAGAAAGAGGTGGGAAACAGACTGAATGTCCAAGCTTAATCTCACTCATTGTAGTTCACATTGATTAAATCTGGTTTTGATTGTGTTTTAGGCTGGTTGGAGAAATTATAACCTGTTTTAAAAATCTAGGATTTGTTAATTGCCAGCATAGGTAATTTCCTGGGAAGATGTGTCAAGGTCTTAATGCAGAAAGAGGGTGGAAGTTGCTATTCATATCAAATAATAAGAATTTTTGTGGTTTTGTAGGTCAGCGTTTTTATGTCAGTATAGGTGTATGGGATTTTGAGAGGTGTTTTAAAGGTTGGTCAAGAGGCACTGATTTTTGTGCAGTAGTTGTTTTGGTTGTGTACATCAGGGTTGCTGTATAAATACTGGGGATTTAGCAGGATTTAAAAATTTGAGTAGTGGAGCTTTTTGAGGGGGGGGGTTCCAGGAGTTTACTTTGTAAAGATTTATTTAAATATTACTTATCTTGTTACTTCTGTTGACCAACATGCCTGGTGGTGACTGTCAGGGAAGTTGCTTCATGCTGAGGAACAGAAAAGGAGGAAAATGCTATAAACAAATACATGGCTGTGTAAAGATGTGTGGAGGTGCTTAGAACAATTTAGGAAACCCTAAGCTGGAGGATGGGATTGTATGGGCTGTTTCATAGAACTTCCTTCTTATGAAACCTTCTTGACCAGGTCCTGCACAATAAATTTTATAACAAACACACCTACATACTGTAGCAGCTACAAAAATTGTGTGATTGCCCTAAATGCAGTAATTTGCTAAGCCTGAAAGAGAGCTGCTTTTTTTTTTGTTGTTGTTGTTTTTTTTTTTTTTTTTTAATTATATGGACAGCATTGTTTGGACTCAGCTCTTCAAAATATCACATATATTTTCTCAAATTTAAAACTTCTGTTAAAGTCTTCTGGTGTATTCAGATATGTGATCCAGAAGTGCTTGTGGCTGCTTTTGCTTTCTCATAGCAGCACTGCATTCTTGAATGCACAGATAAGATCTACATAACTCCTAGGTACTTCTGGCCTTAGTATAACCAAAAGAATTGGTAAATACTTGCCTTTTCAGAGTACTCTGGGTTTGAAGTAGAATGAGTGAAATGAGTTGTGTACACAGTGTCATTCTTCAGGTATTCCAGACACCTCTGTCTTTGGAGAGCAAGCACTGAAGGAGTGAAAGAAACAAGGGTCACAAAAAAGCAAAATAAAAATATTTTCTCCCCTCTATTACCACAGCTTTAATTAAAATATCTCTTGGCTCTTTCTGTAACTGGCTCTCTAAATTTCTTTCCACAACAGGTGCCCTTTTTTACTGCAGTAAGGTGAATAATTATGAGCAACAGCACAAGTGATTTTCCATGTTACCGTTAGTGTAATGACAGAATTCCTCTCAGCTGTAATTAGCTGTACTCTTTGCTGGGGTAATTGTTCCAGTGGCAGTCTTCAGACCTTGCTTCAGAAAGCTCAGTGAAGGTTTGGGAAATGCTAGCAGATTGCTTTTAATACAACCTGCAGTGGATAATTACATTTTGGGACAGCGTCCCAATGAGAATGTGAATTGCCTGTTCTTGGAGGCTCCCAGCACCCAACTGGTCCAAGCCCTGAGCAACCTGCTCAGAATTCAGCAATGACTGGTTCGAGCCCAGGGTTGGATGAGACAGCCCCTGAGGTTCCCTCCAACCTGAGGGATCCCGTGGTGCTGGGTTTCTTCTGCTGTACCTCAGAAGAATTACCCTGTTGGGTAATTTTGCAGATGAAAATGTTTTTGTTCTGGCATGTTAATATAGTCCAGTAGGCAAACTGTGCATCAGAATAAAAGAGGAGTCTGCTCTGTGTGAGCTGCAGGCAGAACTTGAGACATGAAAATAGAACTTTAGACATTACAGATGAAAATATCCCATCAAAGTAGGATGGCTGAAGAGCATAATTTGCTGATCGCCGTGAACTAAACTAGTAACTTCTTGCTGGCACATTTAAAGTTCCCATTTTACACCTGAACTTCCTCTAGTGACTGTATATTGTTCAGTAAATTGTCGTTGTTTTCTTAGTTTATATACTATCTTGGAACCCAGTGATATAAAGCTTCCTTTTGTATATATTTGGGTAACAAACAGTCTTTCAGAGCATCCTGTTTGTTGTGAACTGCCATCGTCTGAGGTTTTGGTTGTGCTGTTGGTCTTGGAAGTGCTTACTGCAAACTTTATCCTTAAAGGAAACCCTCAAAATTATGACACTTTGATAAATCCATCTGAATTGCTAGTTCACGTTTGAGCACTTTTTATTAGGGCATAAAACTTGAATTCACAAGGTTTTGGTTTTTATTTTCTGGTGTGTAATTAATTATGCTACAGTGTACTCTAATTGGAGAGGTGATTTAATTAGGTTTCATTGGTACTCATTATAAAGTGATCCATTACAAAATTACAGATTTCGAGTTGCTAGAGCACTTTTTTATAGAGTGGCAGGAAATCCAAATTCAGACACTGGACTCTTTCACACCTTGCAATGTACTTATGATTTTAATACTATTTCTCAAAAATATGACAGTCTTGATTGAGTAAATATTCTGGAAAGTGCTTTTTTTCAGTTTTAAAGATCTATGCATCATCTAAAATTTGTAAAATTGATTTGAAAGTATAAATCAAATTGATTTCCAGTGGGGTACATACTCTTAAATTTGGACTTTTAATTTTTTTACCCCAAACCAGGTTTGTATTGGTAAAAAAAAGGAATGCATATTCTAATAAAATTATTTCTTCCTTTTCAGTTTGTGAAATGTGGCTATGCAGGCTCAAATTTTCCAGAGCACATTTTTCCAGCTTTGGTTGGAAGACCCATTATACGATCAACTGCTAAAGTAGGAAACATTGAAATCAAGGTAAATGTTTTCATTTTTATTTCTTTCTGACAGATAAAAATATTTAGGGCAGCTTTTGACTTGTGCAATGTTCGGAAATGTTTTTTCCTTAACTCCCTTTTATGCTGTTTCAGTATCTCTTGATTCATTTCTGTATTGGATTTTAGCCGGTCACAAACTACAAAGTTAAGAAGAGGGTAATCTAAAGCACTGGAGGCCTTCAGATAGTACACCTGAGGAGGCAGCAGGTAGGGCTCGAGTGGTTCTGGACAAAAAAGGGCTTCAAATGCCAATATGCAAATGATGTCAAGATTAGAAGGCAGCAATCAGACAGGAGTGACTGACTGTCACCAAGCCATACTGTGGGATTTTGAGACAATGCTGAAGAACTGCTGGAGCTTCTGGGTTTTTCTGTACTGTTTGCTTTCTACTCAGAGTTGATCATCTGTGATCTTGTATGAGATGTTTAACCTTGGTTGTGTTTGCATTTCATTGTTTCTATGGTTTTTGTTTTCCTTTTGCTGTTGATGAACGTGGGTGCTCCACACCAGTTAGAGATGGAGAGGCTCTGTTCAGGCTGCTTTGTCTTGTGGCATTATTCCAAGACATGAAGGGAGAACCACTGTTGGAGAATTCATTTTCTGAAGTCGAGGGAGCTATAATTTTTCACTTATTTTGTAATTATAGAGTAACACTTCAAATGTTATTAGTTGCTTCTGCAATACAGGCTTTGGTAAATGTCTTGGCCCTGCTGTGGTCACATCCTCCCTTCTTGCTTCTAGCCACACAATTCTCACCTTGTGCTGGTCATGCTGCTCATGCAGGCATGTTGTGAGCCGCTTTAGTGAGCTGATCCAGCTGAAAAAGAGGGATTTCTTGGTCAGGTAAAGTTCTGACTGCCTCACTAGACCATCGTGCAAACTCGAGTTGGAGAGTGAGGGAGGAGCATGTGGCAATGCAGAACTGTAGAGGTGCCCACTTAGGCCAGTGAAGGTTAAGTAGGACCACGCTTATACAGGCATTCAATTTTACTTTCCTTATTGCTTCTGAGCAGCAGTTTAGGGAGAGAAAAAAAAGTCAGTCCAGTCTTGTTCCTTATTTTCAGAACCCTGTAGTTGACAAGGAGATCTTGAGTTGCCGGGTTTCTGCTTCTGCCTGTAAAATGGTTGTAGTATCAGCAGAAGGCCATACAAGGAAGTCAGAAGGCTGAAAGACATTAGAGCATCCCAAGATACGATTGTGGGTTTGTCTTGTTATTATCTCAATAATGCTTTACTTTGTGTCAGCTGGGACAATTTGGTTGAGAGGATAGAGATCTTTCCCTTTCACAGTAGAGAGGATTTTTTTGTAAGAAGGAAAACATAATCCTTTCTGTAGTACACTTGGGGAGAGGTATTTCTTTGGGTATCTTCTTGAACTTAATGTGAGAAGCCTTCTTAAAGGAGGTCCTGATAAAGTTTTATGAAACTATGCAGTGATTTATGAGTCCGAACTCCCCCCAAAATTTTCTTGCATGAAATCTCATTGTTGAAGTAATGTTTTCTTTCCAGCTGATTCGATACAGCCTGTCCTGCCAGTTTTGGTATCCTCTGATTATCTGATAACTTAATTTAATATTGTTACAGATAACAGTGTTGCATTGAAAAGATAGGAGGTAGAAGTGGGTAATTGCTATGAGATCAGCAAAAGAACCTGTAAACTATCCTTTCGCATGCATTGCTGGTCTTCAGCTTGAGCATGGATCATGTGGGTGTGTTTCAAAGTGTATAAACTATGTCTAGATTCTTTCTAGAAGTTTAATATCATCCACCTATAACAGCTTGTCACCTTTTCTTAAGGAAGCAGTGTATCAAGAGAAGAAATCCCTGCCACAGATACTTTGGGTATCCCAGTAGAATAATACAGTTGGAAGACTTGTTTAGTGTGAATGTTGTTTATCTTTGTGAGAATCTTGCAGATTTCCTAAAAAAATGTGTTTTAGCAGATAAGTTTTATGCCAAAATTTAATTCTAGGCATACACTGTGAGTTCTTACAGGATAAGTTTAAAACTGAGTAAAGGAAGCTAGCAAGAAGATTATCAGTTTAACTTTTCAAAACTATTCAGGAAAGCTGCACTCCTGTGAAGTTCAGAAACTCTGTGAAAGGAGCCTGGAATCTGATCAAAACAGTGGTTATCATCCACTGCGTTAGCAATTTCAAGTTTTTTGACCATATTTTCCTTATGGATTCTCATTTCAGCTAGCAGCAGGGATATAGCTTTTTCCCTTACTCGGCAGTTCAGTTATTACTGGAATTATTTTGCTTAAAATTGCAACTAAAACCAGAAGGATAGATGCTGCACTTGGCTTTTACTTACTAGTCTTTGCAGCAGGTTTGGGGGGGTATTAATAAGTCAATACTAAGGAGTAGTTGTCAGTTCTTGGATATATTAAGTGAATTTTTAAAATAAAATTTGAATTTAGCAATTGTCAGAGCTACTTATGGTCACTTGTCCTGTGCAGAGTCTTGTCTAGTTCAGATAAACACTGTGCCCAGGGTAAAACTCCACTGTTACAGAATATTTATACACAGAATCCTGTTTATGAGAGATAGGCAGATACACTGATCTTGTTTGCAGCCTAAGAAGCCTAAACATGACTTGCTGCTGACATGTGGCAATAGCTTCCTTTAAAGCGACAATTTAATCTGATGTCCTGATAATGTTAGTTTGGCCCTAACTAAACTAACTCAGATCATTTCCTGCTGTACATGCATCTCTTTTCAGCCTAATTCTACTGTGTACTTAAAATAATTTGAGAATTTCATTTAGGCCTTTTCTGACTTTCTTGCTTCTACCTTTTCTTCACCTTTCTTGACCTGTTGAAGTAGAATAACAAAATGATGGTAAGTGAGGTGCCCCTGTGCTTTTTGTTTACCATTTTTGCTTGATGAGACCTAGTAGCTGTTATGCTATTTTTTAAATGCTGTTCATTGTTTTGTCTTGTCTTACATTTTACATTTGAATACATACTTATTTTGGACATTGTTCATTGCTTTGGTTTACTGGCAACTAATTAATGAGAATATTTTATATATTGCTTTTAAATGCTACATAACCTGTAGTGTTGCAAGATGCAAGAATAACATTGAAAGATCAACAGGAACTTGGCATCTTTAACAGTACAAATTGCTCTATTTAACACTACAAACCAAGAGTTTGAAGAAACGTTCAGATTTCAGTTAGATAGATATTACTGAGTACTGAAGTGGTGGAAACATTGGATGCCACGATACTGATTCCTCTGCAAATTTGGTTGTGTTGTCCTTCTTCCTCTTCAACTGCCAAGTGTACATGTTTTTAGTGTGCTAGCGCTGATGTTCTCAAGAGAGAACAATTGTTCTGCCCTTTAGCTTTGTTTTAAAAGGATGTGAAAGTTTTGTGCAACTTTCACTTTGCACCTTTGAATAGCGGCTTTTCCTGGGCTATGTCCTGTTGGGCAGCTTAGAGCCTCAAAGAGCAATACTCAAAAAAGGCTTCTGATTCTTCTAACTGGTGGAGTTTGTGTTGTCTTAAATTCTCATGAGTAATGTGGCTGCATGGTGGAGCTGTCATAGTATGGTTTCACTAGAGTGCTTTTGACTGAAAATGTTGGAGTCTGACTCTTGTCTTCTGTACAGTCGAGAGCTGAAGCATGATCTGCTGTGCAAGGAAAACAAATAAAACACCTTGTCAGTGAGAGGGGGTGAAAGAGGATTGTTTTCACTTAAACTGTTTTCAATTAACTTCCTTTTTATATAGTCAACAGTAACTGCTTAGGTTACTTCTAAAATAGGCATTATAAACTGGATGCCAGATTTTTTATTGGCCATCATTTTTTCCCTGGGACTGAATAGTAGGTTGAGCAACCCTCACTTCCAAGTTTGCTGTGCCACAGCAACTGCAAGCTATTGTGGCATATGTTTGGATGAAGCAGCTGGCTTTTTTTTCCTTCTCTTTTTTTTGTGTCTGGACACAGAGCTAATGATACCTAGAAATATGTTCTTAGGTCTAAGTGCAAGTGAGAGTCAGTTCAGGGTTCTTTAGACAAGTATGGGATATAATGAGGACCAAAGAAAAGATGTTACTGTGAATACTTCCTGTGGGAAATACGTGGGAAAGGAGAAGATGTGATGCTACTAATTTGAATGTGCAATGTTTGCATAACTAATGTTAATAAACAGATTGCTTAATCAGTGTGAAATGACTATACAAATTGCACTAGTTGGTTGTGTTTGTGCAAGAATGCATTACTGGGGTTTCTGGCTCGGGACTTTTGGCAAGGAGCAGATGAGGTGATATTGTGTATTTAGATATGTCTCTTCACACCCTATTGACACAGGCAATATGTAAACCATTGTTTCTTTTAATGTCTGGTGTGGAACTTATAATCTCTTATTTGCTTTTGCTCCTGTTCGGTATGCTTATTCACCACTCATTATTCCTTTTTTGGTATTGTGCACAGAAATTTGCAACATGCATGGAAAAATATTCTGCCAATCCCACCTACTACCCTTATGTGCTGTTTTGCATCTCAGCTCTTAGAAATTAGTATTTGATAAAATAATTTGGGAGGTGTCAGTGGAGAAACATCTGTACTTACAAAGGTCTTTGTAGTCTCTAGCTCTAACAGGGTTTATTGATTTCGCTAAGGTTAATTGAAAAAATCAAATTAATAATGTTTATTTTGGAAAAGCTTTAGGATGGGTAACAGCCAAATTTAAATATTACATGAAATATACTCTACTTCTCTCCTAAGTACCTGCAAGTGGTTCAAAAATGTGGGCATTGTTTAAGAAAACATCTGGACACAGGCTGAAGCATTTCACTGTCATTTTTGAGGAGTTTGGTGTTTAGAAAACTTTGTAAACACTGACATGTTTTTGTATTAAAATTTTACAGGATCTCATGGTTGGTGATGAAGCCAGTGAATTACGATCAATGTTGGAAGTGAATTATCCGATGGAGAATGGCATAGTTCGAAACTGGGATGATATGAAGCACCTTTGGGATTACACATTTGGACCAGAAAAACTTAATATTGACACAAAAAATTGTAAAATACTGCTCACAGAGCCTCCCATGAATCCAACTAAAAATAGAGAGAAGATTGTGGAGGTATGTCTGTCTAGTAGAAGCTGATATACAGTCACTGGAACATTGCTAAGAGATTCCTTGTTCCAGCAACATGCAGTGACTGAAGCAAAGCAGTTTTGTTCTCTAACCAAAATTAGTTCTGAGCCATAGGCATGAATGCTACTGTGCTTGAATTCAAACCAGCTGATCTCATTCACAAGCTCTAAGCAGGCTTCTTGTCTCATGCATTAACAGCCGCATTAAAACAGAATTGGAAATACACGTCTTCACATACCCAGGATACGTTGATTACTAGCTGTTGGATGAATGTTAATTACTTTAAATGACTTGGACTTGTATAAGCCAGTAATGCAGAGGAGATTGGAGCTAGATGATGCTTACCAGATGGAGCAGTGTTGTTGGAGGTAGATGAGAAGGTGTGATGACAACCAATGCACTAATCTTTAATTAGTGCTAGGGATTATCAATGAAAGCCTTCTAAGAAGGAAAGCCTGGTTCATGCATCCTCATTCTCAGAGTGCTGCCCTGGGTAATCTAAGCTCCATCTCAACCTTGTGTTTAGTGTAGGTTGTCAGGTATATATTGTTTAGCTCCTGTACATGAGATGGAGACTCATGTTTGAAGAGTAGTAATGTTAGATGAGAACAAAATGCTAGTTTTCTGTTTTGTTGCATTTTTTTCTCATACGTGTTGTAGGTATTTTCAGTTAACGTAAGTTTGAATATCAAAGCTGGTATATATATTTCCCCAAATTTATTGCTTAGTCTGTTAAGAATTTGTATTTATCATCACCTTTTCTTTGAAATCCTTTTGATGTCATAGCTGCAGTAGTGCTTTCTGCAACATGGCAATGAATACATTTGCACTAATCCTTTCTTTCAGTGACCGGGGAGCAAATGGAGTCTAGCAAAGTTGGGAAAACTTAAGTGAAAAAAACCAGACTGTGCAATCTAAATTCAGCATTTTTTTAGTAATTGTGGACATTAGGGACCTATTACCTAAGGATCAGGTAATGCAACACTAGTAATATCATGTACTGTATATCAGCCAGCTGTGGTGTGATAGGCAGAGCAGGTTATTTTGGGTGGCCTTCACATAGCAGGAATGACTCTATTTCCTGTGCAGGCTTCTCTGCTTTTCAGTTGTCAACAGTAGTGTTCTTGTTTCTATTTTCCTGATAAATACAAAAGGATGGATTTTGGTTAATCTGGTGCCAAGTAATTGTATACCAAAAATTCAAGAGTCTAGTGTGGCCTCTGAATTCTGATAGAATATTTGCATTGCTCCATTTGCCTTTTTAATGCCACCCCAGAGATCATGGATATTTAATCATGATGTAGATTAGTGACAATTAGAATCCGTTTTTGTAAATTTTAATTTGAGTTACACAGAAGCTCATTGTTTCTATTAATGTTTTTAATGGAACACAATGTTATGAGAACTTGCAATATTTAGTTGGACTGCAGCGTATTTATAGTCCTTCCATTTTTGACATAGCCTCCTCCTTTCCAGGGAGGTGAGCCCAGTATGAGGCAGAGGACTGAATGAAGATACTTCCTAAAGCCTGCAGTAAATATAATAATGTCTCTGCGTTTTGGGATGCAGTGCAGAGCATTTTAGAAGAAAAGCTTAGTCATCTGGACCATATAAAGATGATAGATAATTATATATGCTGTCCTTCATTCTCTTTCCTCACTTCATCGCTTTATCAGACCCACCTGCAGTAGTAAGGCAGCAAGTGTTCCCATGTCAGCTATATTGTAAAATATATATTCAAAAAGTGCTTTTCCTTTCATAGCATGTACAAAACCCTGGTTGCTCCTCATCTTAACAGTGTTTGCTGTTTGTCTCTGTCTGCTGCACTCCATTGTGCAACACCCTCAGAAGCAGCCAGACTGTATTGGCAAATCAAGAAGCTGTAGAGACACTTGAGCACACTATCTTCATCTAATCCAACCTAGGATTCCTTATATTTTTTCCCAGTTTTTAATTCTTCTTCCTTTCTCTACCCAGTTAGAACATCACTTTGTAGGTAATCAAAAATCTGCTGTCATGTGAAGAATCTTTTCAGGGAAACATATTGCTCGGTATTTACATCTTAAGATTTGTTAACATACGTGTCCTGTGTCATTTTCCGCGTCAAGTACATCTTGAAGGAAAGAATGACAACACCCCCAAAAGGGTGTTATAAATGGTTTTGTAGAGACCTTTAGGGTTTGGTACATGTGAAAGCAGTAACTAATGCCATTTGAATATTGATTTTGTTGTATGAAGGTGATAATCTAGATTTTTCTTAGATTATTTTTTCATTTAAGAAGGACTCGGATTGTTTGAAAATATCTGTTGGAATAGTGTTGGATTTAGACAATGAGTACTGAAAGCAGATCTATTTTGAGTTGCTGCCCTTTCAACTGTTCCCTTTCTGTTCCTTTTCACACTGTTCTAACGGAGGAGGTTCTTTAAATAGTTCAGAATTCTAAAATTGTCAGGCATCAGCTTTTTTCTTCAAAAATATTTATATATCTTTTACTCGAGCTGTGGGAGTACAGCTCAAGTAAAAGATAGGATTAAATCAGTTTCTAATCCTAGAAGTTGCAGAAGGGTTCAGGAGGCTGCAGAGTAGCAAAAGCAAAACTTCTCTATGTGTTGGAATAATAAGAGTTCATCCGTTTTTTCTGGTAAAGCTTTTTGAGAGGAAAACTACTGTACAGCACGGTTTGTTTACTTGGCCTTTTCTTGTGTATTTAGAAAGAAGACAAGATCCTATAAACTCTACATCCTTTAATCTTGGCCTGCTTCTTAACTGAAACTAGTTCAGTGATTAGGGAAACCTCGTGTAGAAGACAAGCAGTTACTTTTCCCATTTCAGTATGAATTCTGCAAACCTGCAGTTTTCTCTCTAGTGGATTTTGCACTAGTTTAAAAAGTTTGTCATTGGTTGCCCTCTAAAGAAGAGAAGAAAGTGGTCCAGATCCAGAGAGCAACCTGTGATACTGGGCTTATTCTAGACTAAGATATGCAGGACTCAGGTCTTTATTTGACATAGTCTGCAGTTGTACAAAGTCCGTATGCCTTCATATAAAGAAGGAAAAATGCCTGAACTTTGTTTTAAAACATGCACCTTAAACAAACATTTTATTCTCAAGTCACCCTTCAGTAATGAATTGCTTGGCTGGTCTACAAGTACTGCCTCCCACTCATAAGGCACTTTAGAAAAGTGAAAATTTGTGTAAAGCTTCAGAAATTGGTGTGTGGGTTTCTTTTGTTGCTAAACGGATGTGGAATATTTCGTCTGGCTTGTCTGGTGTGAGCAGGTAAGGTACAGAACTGAATGCACTCCTTACTGTCCTAAAGCACTTAGGTCTCTAATGTTTGTGTAGAATCTCTGTGATGAAATTTCTTGGGAAGTGTTTTTGATTGGTAAAAATACAAAATTCTAGAAATACAGTTTTCAAACACAGATGAAATTTCTTTGAGGTATTTTGCCTCTTTTGGAAGCTGATTTTTGCCTTCGTCTTACAGGTTATGTTTGAGACGTACCAGTTTTCTGGGGTATATGTAGCCATCCAGGCTGTTCTTACTCTGTATGCTCAAGGTAGGCAAAATTAACCTAAAATTGCTTTAGTTTACAAATGTATTGCTGAGCCAAAGTACTAATATGGCATCACTTGGTCTTGGGCTAAATTCCGTGCTGTTCTCTAAGGAAGCTCGGCTCTGACTGACAGGCTTGCTTTTTGTTTTCAGGAACTATTTTTAAGTACCACTGTTGGTGTTATTTTCATGGATAAATGCAAAAACTGGTTCCTCAAAACTGTTACTGTTTCAGGGTGTAATTATTCTGCCCTTGGCATCAAGTCTTAATGGCTTGCTTTGGATTTTCTGAAAAAAGAAGAACTTTTTACCATGAGTAAGAGAGAGAGTAATTTCAAGAAGGTGATCATGTGACTTCTGCACTATTTTCAGGGGAGAAATATAAATAAAAAGTCGAGTCTTTTGCTATAGATAAACTGAGTTGAAATGGTCTTCAGCCTCAGCAGAATTATGGATTGACTGAATTCAATGGAAATTCTACCATCGACTTCAATCATTCTAGGATTTTAAGAAGTTACTCAAGTACATCCTTTCTAATACCATGACTGGTATTAGGATGTGCCTCTGTTTGTAGGTGACTTGGTCATTTGACATTTACCTGTCACACAGTGGGACATAAATATCCACGTCCATTAACACATCACTGTAGTGTCCATGTCCAAGACAAAAGCAGTGGGTACTGGAAGAGCCATGCAAGTCATTATAACCACTTGAACCAAAACCACTTTTGCAAACCTGAATATTAATTTTTTTTGCTGCAATTTGTGCTATTACTTTTTTTCCCTTGGTTTTCTTCGGTTTGATTCTTTATAAATATTTAATTAACTGACGTGTACTGTCTTAAATTCTGCTGTAATTGTACACGTACCTTACTATGTAGTGTTCAATTACTTTTTGAATAACAGAATGTGAGACAACTTAGAGCCTGCAGTGTTTCTACAAACCATCATCTAAAAAAAGCTGACAACCTTCTAAGATGTAAAAATCCAAGGGCCCGTAAATCAAACGTTTGCTTTTGAAAATCTAAAAAACCCCACCTCTAAAACATCTTACTTACTTGTATTATTTTAAAGATTGAAGTAGTGGCTAAAGTTATATAGAGATGTGCCTCATTTGAGTGCACCACACTTTTAATGTCTCTCCTTAAAGTATGTTTTCTTGCTTTAGGTGGCTTGTGAGAAACTATAAAACTTTTCTGATCAACTTTCACCATTGATTTTTGCCTCTTAAGTATAGAAACTTCTGTCTCTACATGTTCATGATACTTCTTTTGTATGCCTTAGAATTTAATAGTTTATGGTAAACTTTTTTCATGAGAGATGATTTTTTAATTCCATGAAGGTGGATCTCATTCAGCCTAATGCTACCTCTGAGAAAATACTAGGTGTGTGCTGCATAGTCCAAATATTCTCTACCTTATGAAAGTATTTGGCTTTCCGAATACCAGTAAAAATCAACAAGTCCTAAGAATTTAACAAGGTAAATTTGTGCCTTGAATATCTCTAGGTTTCTTCATATTTCAGAAATTAATATAAGGCTGTACAACTGAATCTGTGGAGGAATTTGTGCCCCAATAAGCATTTAATGAGCATAGATACTCCCTTTAATTAGAGTGCAATTTAAGATATCAAAACACCAGATAAAATTGTGAGTGGTAGAGTTCTAAACATCTAGGTAAAAGTAAAAGTAATGCTTTAAAAAAAAACCCAAACATTTGTTACTATGACAGCCTAAAGTTTAAAATCCACTGATGACTGAGGGTAGAGAGGTTGTGTCAGGTCACAGGGAAAAATCCATCTTAAACTCACTACTGTTCTGCTCTATTTATGAAAGTGCTAATAAAAGCTGTACTTCCCCCCCCATTCTTTTAGGTTTGTTGACTGGTGTTGTTGTGGACTCTGGAGATGGAGTGACTCACATTTGCCCAGTTTATGAAGGTTTCTCACTCCCTCACCTCACGAGACGGTTAGATATCGCTGGCAGGGATATCACTAGGTACCTCATTAAGGTAAGCCGGGAAGAGGGTTTAAGGTTGAGGCTGGTATCTGTGGTGTGTTGGTTCAAGTCAAAATCCCTTGATAGCAAGAAACCATTATATGTTTTCCATTTATTATCCATAAGTCAATTACATTAAAGCCTCCAATATTCATTGTATTGCATCAGTCTATTCTTACTATGTTTCCTCATCTAAATCATCTGTGATGATATTGATGTTATTCAGAGACATCACATTTTCTTAGTGGCAGTCTTGTAGGAAGGGAATTTGTTCCATATTTGCGAAGGAAAAACTCAGAAGTTGGCTTTCTTGATACCTAAAGTGAAAGCTAAATTGTATTCTCTCAGTTCTACTCATTTATTTTCAAAAAGGCTTTCTTACAGTGTGGAAAACAGTGTAGTCATTCTTCCCTGATTATTAAATAAGAGAGCATGTTTGATAGACAATTCATTTGTTTGGGTGTTTTAAATATAAGCAACATCCTAGATAGACAAATCTTATGGTTAAACTGGAATATGAGAATGTTCTGAAGTGAAGTTCTAAAGATAAGAATTATTTTGGGGGTTTTTTCATTTGTCTTCGTGCTGGTTATGCTGAAAGTTGTAATAATGAAGAAAATCTCCCATGTGGAGTAATGCTGCTGCTTTTTTGGGGGTTAATGGATACACTGGGACAGATTTATCTTAATACCCACATTTCCAGATAAAAAAGGGAGATGAACAGAGATATGTGTTTAAATGTACCCCTCTACTGAGAGATCTGGATTGTTCCTCTCATTTCCTGCTAACCTGCTGTGCTCCCTCCAGCTCCTCTTGCTGCGAGGTTACGCTTTCAACCATTCTGCTGATTTTGAGACGGTTCGCATGATCAAGGAGAAGTTGTGTTATGTGGGATACAACATTGAACAGGAGCAGAAGCTGGCACTAGAGACCACAGTTCTAGTTGAATCCTACACGGTAAGTGTCTCGAGACAGCTTTTCTTGTCCTAAACTTGCTGGGTTTAAATTCAGGTAGCATTTAGCTTTGATTCCTTCACAATTTTTCTTGATAGTAGCTCACCTCTTGGCCTGTAGAATAAGATAAATTGGTTCTGGGAAAATCTTCCACAGGCTTTTTTCTTTTCAGATTTTCTGTAAGACTTTGTACTCACTTTTATCATTGTAGATCTCTAAAATTTGAATATTATAGTACAGGAGTTTGTAGAAAGTGGGCTTACTCTATCATATGAAATTGTTTCAGCTTCATGCATGCAGCAGTGAGACATGAGACTGATATCTGGTGTCAGGGAAGGTAAACTTGCCCTTAGTGGATACTTTATGATCACAGTTGGAAAAATTTGCAGAAAAGCATTATTCTTGCTGTATAATATTTTTTTAAAATTGCTATTAGGAGTTGGTATTGCAAAGAAGTATTTGGTAGGTCAGTATCGATGTGTCTGGTCCCTGATGTCTCAAAGTGAATTTCAGAGTGATTAAAGAATTTGTATATTCTTTCAGTACTACTGAACGACTTCTTGCAGTGCTGACAATTATCAACAATTTCCTGTGTTAAAACATTTGGGAGCAATGTAGGTCATTTCCTCTTGGTTTTTTTTTAGTATTCAAGTGGCTAAAAGTAGTCTTTTCAATGGTGTTGTTTCTTCCCTAGCTCCCAGATGGCAGGATTATCAAAGTTGGTGGAGAAAGGTTTGAGGCCCCGGAGGCTCTCTTCCAGCCTCACTTAATCAATGTCGAAGGGGTTGGTGTGGCTGAATTGCTGTTTAACACCATCCAGGCTGCTGACATTGATACCAGGTAAGAGGAGAACGTTTTAAATCCTCTTTCTGGGTGTGGGGCTGATGCAAGAACTATCTTTGAAGTAACAACTTTTGCTTAGACACTAATGTGTGCTCCTTAGGGAGGGTGTATGCTTGGAGTGGGGCTCAGGCTGAGCTTTTGAAGGGTAACAGGTTGTCTGGAAACTATCTCAGTAATACTGAGCAAAGATAAAATCTTGAAAGCACAATATTTTTCTATTTCTGCTTTCTGGGAAGGCATGAGCAAGTCTGCTGAACTTGTGCAGTCTGTCTTTGTGTAGTGATTGCTTTTTAGATTTGTATTTACTCCCCTGTCTGTACAGATACCTACCATAGTACAGGGTAAACTCTACGACACTACAAAGACTATTTTTTTTTGGGTCAGGTCTGAATTCTACAAGCACATTGTGCTGTCTGGAGGGTCCACCATGTATCCCGGGCTGCCTTCACGACTGGAGCGAGAACTGAAACAGCTCTACCTGGAACGAGTTCTGAAAGGAGATGTGGAAAAACTCTCGGTGGGTATCGGGTGACATCCGGAGGGCGCAGAGGCTTCCCCTGAATCCCCACTAGAGGGAACCAAGTGGTCAGAAATGACAGAGGCTGCGGGTGGCCCTCTGCAGCTTGCAAAATCGCTGCCTCTCCTTCCTCACACCCGTGTTTGCTTTGTACGTACTTGCAATGAAGTTACCTTCTAGACCCTGCTAGTAGCAAATAATTCCTTAAGTCTTGGGTTGGTTCGGATGTAAAATAGGCTGATAAATGCCAGGACACAAATTGTAATGTCGGTTAAACAAAGCTAAGGAGTTTCTGTGCCTTAAAGTTGTTATTGAGCAAAAAAAAATTTTTTTTTAAATCTGTGAAAGTTTTGGTTCATACTACCAGTGAAATACTCAAAAGTGAGAGGCTGGAGTTCTAACACAATTTCAGGTGGAGTAAGTTTCCCTTTTCCATTGGTTACTGTGATAAGCAGGCAACAGCCACACATGTTACAGAGGTATGACAGCATGTTGTACTGAAAATTCCTTTGAGTGGCGTTTCTAATGGTGAACTGAATTGAACTTCCCTGGTTGTTAATAGAGTGTTCTCTGAAGATCTTCTGTGGAGTGACTCAATTGTACAGAATGTTTTACATCTGAGACAGTATTTCAGTCATAGCTTTGTACTCATTTTTGCTCTTGAAGTTAGAGCTTTCACACTGAAGAACTTATAATTAGTTAAACTGGTTTAGATTGTGTAAATTGATATAATTCTAAAGTATTTGTGATTTGATGATCTGATAACTTCTGATAATTTTAGCCGTGAAAGATTAGGAATTTTTTCACTCTGTACAGTGTTCCTGAAATGCAAAAATGGGGTCTTTAATTATTTGTCAGTATTCTGATGCCTGGGCTTTTTGTCAATATACTGAAAGTACAATTTTTGGGCAAGTGTCAGTAGCTGTGTCTAATTTCCATGCAGTTGTTATTTTACTTCGGTTGCACAAGCTGGAAACTCACACAGAGTGCCCTATGCTAACATTTCAGGTTTTTTGTTGCATTTTTCTCACTAGACAGTTTCCACTTCATTGTTCTGGTGGAAAGCCCAATTTTATTTTGCAAGGCTTTGTTTCAAGAGTCCTAATAACAGTTTCTTTTCTTTTTTCTCAGAAATTTAAGATCCGAATCGAGGATCCCCCTCGTCGGAAGCACATGGTGTTTCTGGGGGGTGCAGTTCTAGCAGACATCATGAAAGACAAAGACAACTTCTGGATGACCCGACAAGAATACCAAGAAAAGGGAGTGCGTGTGCTGGAGAAGCTTGGTGTGACTGTTCGATAAATCCCAAAGCTTGTTCCCATCACATGTCTAAAGCTTCTTTCTTTCATTGCCAATCTCTGAACTCACTCAGCTACATGCTATGGAAGGGCCTGTCTGTGGCCTTTTGACCCAAACGTCAGGTTTTGTTCTGGTTTCTTGGGGTAGCTTTTGTTAAATGTTTCTTAATGTGGCTAAATTTGACTATTAAATTTGACCACTTCCCTGCAAACAAAACGGAGCAAGAGCAGCCTGTCTACTTCATTGTTCCCTCCCAGTAGGCAATTGGGTAATTCTGGTAGGCTTTTTCTTCTGGGTTTATTGCTATAGTCCTGCTAGCTTTTGTCTCTAGTTCACAAAGGGTTGTGTGCCTTTTTTAGCATAAGAAAACCTTTAAACAAGAGTTTTTGCTATTGGATCATTGTGGTGGTTATCTGCATCTTTATGCCTCTTTCTACATTAAGTTTGGTTTTTTTTCTTTCCTGCAATTAGGAATTTTGATTAAACATTGTTAAAAACTAGTTGAAGTAGCTGAAATGACTTTAACACACTGTTTTGATGTAATGTGGTTTCATATGCACTGCTGCCTAAACTGGCTTCTGAGGTGGTTCATCCTTAAAGGTGGTGGTGGGGCCTTCACACTGTATGTCTCTAAGTGGGAATGTACAGTTGCCATGAATGGAGAAACACCTGATGTTCTGGCAGATGTACATTTGTGGCCTTAGGTGTCTTTTTTTCTGGAGAGAGGAGACAGGTTTGAGCTGTGTTACTTTTTTGTTAAGGGACAGCTGGGGGGTCAGCCTGACCAAAAATGCCTCTTTTCATAACTAAATTTTGGTATTGTGTTGTCTCAGCATAGGAAGCAAGAATGTTAAATTAGCTATTCTGTAATTGTTGAAGAAACTTAGATATGCTGAGACAGGAGCCTCTAAACTTATCGAAGAGATTTAATACTTTCAGAAATGCTTGTGAAAACTGTAACTACAGATATTAAAAGCCCCAGAACTAAGTTTTAAAAATCTGATGTTTTAAGTGCTTGTGTGTACATCAGAAGCACTTCCATTAAACTTTACAAGTATATTAACCTAGTGCCAAGTAGTTACTGCAAATGAATATTTCAATGACCAGTGTTTATTGCAGCAAGCTGATATTTATAAAAAACCAGTGGCAGTAGGTTATAAAGAATGACTTACATTTGTTCCAGTTGAGAATAATATTGGAATATGAGATGTTGGTTGGTAAATAGCCACAATCTGTTTTATCCAGTCTTGATTTTTGATACTTAACATGGGATGGGAAAGGAAGTGAAAACCAGTGATGAAAATGCTGTTTCCAGAAAGTACATTAAAGCTGAGTTGTTCTAAAAAATAGAAGTTGTCACTAGTAAATATCAGCTACCTTCTCTGGGTATAGTTGCCTGTATTTTTTTCCTACTAGCAGACTGGTAACTATCTTTGAAATAAGATCTGCCTTACATTAAGCATAGCAAAAACTGCTTCCATACAAATGCTAGCTAGACTTAGTTCTACTTTGCTTTCCATAGAAATATTATATTACTTCTTACTGGTTTTCGAAGCCTACCATAACATTTAAGCATAAGGAAGTCAAGATCTGCTCTTGACTTCCAAACCTTGGAATGTATGAGAGATGCTTTCATATACTTGCCATTTGTCTACATCTTTACATTAATAATTGACCCCGGGAACATGGAACTATTAAACTCCCTTGGATTCTTAAAATGTGCTTCCTTTCTAAATTGAGCAGACAGCTTCCTTTGGCTGAGTGAGCCAAAGGGGCAGAAACCATGTCTGCATTTCTTTAATAACAACACAAGTCACTATAGTATTGCTAGTAATGACCATTTAATTATAGGTGGGTGGGGGTTTTTTGCAGCTATATTTACTCTTAACTTGAACAATATGAATTTACAGGCATGCCGGTCGTGCCTCAGTGCATGCACTTAAGCAGTTACTAGATTTTTGGGGACATGAATGTAAGGGGTACTCCAAATTCCTGTAGTCTTCTAAACATTTAATATACAAGACTTAAAAATGCTGTGGGCTTGCTTTAGAGCTATGATTTCTCATGTGACTGTCTCTGGGCTTTTCAGACAGTGTTGGGAATCATGGAAATAAACCAAAGAATGACTTAAAAACTTTTTTAAATGACAATCTGTCATGTGATTTTTCAAATCTAGACTTTGACCCTGCAACCCCTTTTCTAAACCATCTTCTCCCCTGTCCACTGGCTTCGATGAGGTATGTGCATGTTTGAGTAAAGGTTTTGGAATTTGGCCCCTTCACTAGAGAACTTCACAGCACCATGAGTAATAAATGTCAGTTGATTGTGCAGAATCTTGGGTTTCCATGGAAACCATGTATATATTAAAAAAAGCAACTAGCATTTTAAATTAACTGTGATCATGGATTCAGAAGAACACATTTGTAATCCAGATACTGAATGGGGTTGTTCCAGTTGTGCTCAGTGTGGTTCTCCATGTATGTGTTTGCACACACAAGAGTGGTGTGTGTGTGTGTTCTCTCAGCTTACAGCTTCAATACTGCTATGAAAGCAATCTGGTTTTAAAGTTTTTTTGAAGACCAAATAACTTGAATTGTATTTGCAAAATGCTTCAGCTCCTATAAAATTAGAATAGAAGATGCCGCATCAGTTGTAAGTTTTTTGGGAACATCCTATTTTTAATGTTAAGCTGCTTCAAACCCTCCCCTCCCCCAGTGTTCTAGGATGTTAACCAATGTAACACAGATGGCTTTTTATACAGTTCCGAATAATGTTAACACACAACACTGGTTGAGACCATGAATGGAAATAAACATCTATTTAAATTGACAGGTCTTTTCAATACAAAAATAAAATCAGATTTTTTTTCAATGTAGATTATGTTTGCTTTGTTTCCTTTGGGAAATCACAGTTCTGTCAGTTTTTCTCTAACTTAACTTCCATCAGAAAACCATCATGAGCTGCTTCTGCTGAGGAAATCTGACATGACAAAATAACACATTCTATACTGCTTGCTGTCATACTCCATTCTTCAGCCAGTACTCCACTCCCTCCATCCTTTTCTTTAAAAAGAAAATAAAATCCTTATCCTTGGACAGGAATCTTTTTCTAGTTCAACCTCCATACTGCAAAATGGGAAGAGGCCTCAACTTGTATTGACCTCATCATCCTTGGTTAAGCTCAGAAGCCACATAATGATGCCCTGTTAAGGAAAAGTCTCCTTGCCATTGTGACTTCATGTGCTCTTTCACCTGCATCCCTTATTTTAACTGATAGAAAAAGTGCATGTGGGGTTGACCTGCAGCCTTTAGAAGGACTTGAGTGGATTAGTGACTGGTCCACCACTCATGATGCATTTATCTGGCTTTTGAAATGAGCTCGACCAGCTTCTTTCCCCTGCCCATTGCACATGCTGTGCTGGAGGAATGTTCCCCAGGCATCTTGCTCCTGGTAGGATAATGGGTTTGCTTTTCTTAGATGGAACCACTGTGTGCAGTTTGGCTCTGCATGCATCTGCCTCAGTTGCTGGGTCAAACACTTGTCATCTTAGAGACAGATGCAGATAGACAGGATTTTAATAGGGAAGAAAAAAAACAAAAGCCACCCTTAACCCCAAATCTGTGTTTCGTCACTATGTGTTCTTGGGAAAAATAAATACATCTAGCTGTACCTCTGCTCAGTACTAATTCATGGTCCCTGCTCCTCCCCTTTGGCTTGTTTTGCCTGACATGGCTTTTGTGTGGAAAGGACTAAATACAGCTCAGCTGACATTTGCTAGTCAACTTTTTCAGTAGTGAATTCCTCCCTGTGGGCACTTCAGCTACTATTCACAAAATGTGCCATTAGCTGTTTCAATGGTGTGAAAGATCTAGTTTCGAGGTGTTTTTTGGTTATTTGGATGTTTTTTTGATTGGTTGGTTGGTTTGGGGGGTTTTTGTTTGGTTGTTTGTTTTTTTTTTAAATCCAAGTATTTCTGCTTCTGCATTCTAACTCTGGGGAGAACGGTATTAGAAAAAATTGGTTTGGACTTTTTTGGCAAGTATTTAAGCTAAATTTTGGCTTTATTTGGGCTCTGCTATGTCATGCTTGTTCCTTCCTAATGGGTTGGTTTGTTGTCCTGGTGGTGTAAGTCACTGCCACTTTGCCATTATAGGCCTCAAGAAAAAAACCCTTCCGTTCAGAACAGGCTGCTAATTTTGCTTCTTACCTTCCCTGCATTACCACACTGAAATAGCTCCTTAATAACATCCTCCATGTAAATTGCTTACCTATTTGTAACTTGGTGCTGTAGCCCATTGAACCAACTAACAGCTTCACAAAACAAGATTTCTGTGTGCATCTACTTAGTGCCCAAACAGCTGGAGAAGAGTTTCTTGCCTTCTTTGTGCCTCATGCAGAATTTTGTTGTGCTGCTGCTGAAAAAAGGAGAAGTTCAGGGAGGAAAGGCAGCATGGGGCTTTGTTTCTCAATTGGTTTGTTTGGGTTTTTTAATTTTTTTTTTTCCCTTTGAAAGCAACCTTAACATTAACGATTAGGGAAACAGTTTCTATTCTGGGTCATGAATAAAGCATATTCAGAGTCTTAGCAGAGACTTGGAATGATACTAAGGGCCATTTTCAGCCACAGAAGTCATGTTCCTTCACATACCTTTTTAAAAAAAATATTTAAAAAAAAAACCACTGTTCCCCAAAACCTGGGAGTAGTAATTAAACTGTAGCTGCAGGAATAATGACTGATATGGGCCCCTTGCCTACACTTTTTAATCTCCGCACCCATCTCCCATCTGGTTTTTTGTTTGCCTTAAAGCTTAAGTGGTTTCAAGATCCTCCTCTTGCATGCATGTTCTCACTGTGTGCCCATTTTAAATCTCTCCAGGTATTTTAACGAATTAATTAATTGCCAGTTGTTGACCTCAATACAAGTAGATCCTGTAAGTCCTGACTCACAGCAGGCACTTTTCTTAGCACAGCAACGCTTCTGGGGGCTACTCCAAATTGAAACCTTTGTGTTGGCCTGTAACTTTCTGTTCTAAACCACTCTGTGTAACCCTGATTTTGGCTTTCCCTGCCAAAGCAGGAAAAGCAAGGGTGGCCTTAAGGACATGAAAGGCAGTATTTCGGGAAGCACCCAACCACATAATCTCCCTGGAATATTTTAGAGTTTTCCTGTTGTAGTGGGTATTGGCACAAATCATGTGGGACAAATCCAGTAAGAGCAGGTGGGATTTATGTTAGCACCTGTAATAACTGGTAGATTTGTCCCCTCTAAAATCTTCTTGTAAAAGAGTTATTAGGGCTTCTCAGAGCATTACTGGGTCTTTGAAACGTGGTCACTGCTGGAATCCACGTAGTGCCATGTGAGAACAAAATGTGGTAATGATAATTGCTCATTATCTAATTATACAAGAACTTAGAGCCCCAGAGGGTGAAAACTAATTAAGTGGTTATCCATTCTTAAAATGGCAGCCAAAAAGTGAGGAAGATTCATTCTTTTGGCTCTTGTTCCAATATTGTCAGCAAAGTCACGTGTTCCTTGAGAAGTGAATGAGACAGTCCAGGATGGACAGAGTTCTCTCCGTCCTGCTGCAGGGATGGAGGCAGGAAGCTTGCTTCTAGGAGAGTAGTCTACTTAGTCAAAACTGCCTCAACTCTTGAGCTACAACTCAGAATGAAGGAGAATTCATTGACCCAGTTTACCCAGGAAGGCAGCTGATGCTGGCTTTCAGAGCAGTATGTGTCACCTTTTACATTTGCTTGTGCACAATTTTAAAAATAGATACCTGGGACCACTTGGTCCCTTGGTGTGGATGTAGTGTGCTAGGGGTAGGCCTTGGTTTTACTCCATATTGAGGCATGCTGCTTTCACCTTGGAAAAGTAGCTACCTGTCAAAAAAAAGCTGTGGCATTTTCCTTTGATTCAAGACTGCTTTAGTAGTAGACCTCTGTAAAAACCCTTATCCTGCCTAATCCAGCAATGATTAGCACCTTAGGCCCTAATTTAACTTCCCAAAAAATACCAGACAGCCTCTACCTCATCTTGAGCCACATGCCTTCCTTTGGAGCCCTCATTCCTGCCTCTCAGCATTCATATGCTGCTGCTGCCTGGTAAAACAGCTTAACCCAGGGTCCCCCAAATGCAAGGGATGTGCCAACCTTTCCAGGGCCAGCACTGCTGACCTGCTGTTCTTGGGGTGCTGGAGTGAGATGAAGGCAGACAGCAGACGTGGCGCAGCAGGACCACACACTTCAGCCTCTGTTGCAGCAGTGCTCCAGCAAGCAGCAGGTGCTGAGCTTCTGTGGGATTTGGAAAAGCAGCATTCCCCTGTCTGTCCTGCCTGTGTAACCCAATATTTCAGGCATTCTCAAAACACAGTCTGTAGGCCATAAAACACACCTGCATGGTTATGGTGCTCTCTGGTAGCTCACAACTCACACCTGGGACACCGTGGCAGACAGTGGTTTAGAGCTGTTGGCTTTGGAGTGAGCTACAAAGCCCAGATATCTACCCCACCAGAAAAGCCCCCTCTAGCACAACCACGAGAAGCAGAATTTCTGCCTTTTCCCGATTTTAATCAGAAAAGCATAATTTAGATTAGGAATGAAAGTTCAGCGAGTGCAACAACACCCAGGCAGTTTCTGGGGAGCAGCTGATGCACTCTTGTCCACATTCTTGCAGTTACAGGAGTGTGCACTTTTTTGGGTTGCCATTGATTGCAGACATGTTAGCTGGATGTCTTACATATTCAAACTGGCTTTTCCCCTACTTTCCCAAAAAGCATAGTGCAAATTTCTGCTGTTAAATGCAGGGGGTACTAACTTGGGAGGTAGGTTGGTCCCTTGTAAATCAGAATGCTTGGAGGTTTTCTTAAGGAGTGGAGTGGGTCAGAAGGAAGTGACTTCTTATTTTTTTAAATACCCATCCCCCTGACATTGTAACACAGTTGTTGCTTTCAAGAATATGCATGGTCTGTTTTCTTCAGACTATTGGCTCATCTGGTAAAATAATTAGCTGTTAGGCAGACAGAGGGAAAGGATCACATCTGCACAAGACAGGAAGACTGGGACAGTAGAAAGAGGAAAAAAAATTCCCTGCTTGAATCACAGCTGCCCACCATGCATAGTAACAGAGCTTGCCAAGAATATTCAAATTGATTTAGGAAGAAAAGCTGAGGAAACTGTTTAACCCCAGCCTGCTTGGATCCGTGACAGTATCTCCATGGGCTGCTCTGCTCCCACTTTGGGCTGAAAGAAAGGTTTTCAAGCTGACTGTTTCCCCAGCCAGCCTTCCTGTGTCCCCCTTCCTCTTCTGCAACGGGAACACAAAACACAGACTCATTGCTGGGCATGAAGGCTGTGAGCAGCTTTCCACACCAAGAAAGTATAGGTGGGAACATTTATTTCATATTGATGGGATTAAGTTGTAACTGGATCATGTGATTAAAACCAAGAGGCAGGCAAGTTATTTGTGACTAATTTGGGGGAATGGGAACCTTTTTGCTGCCTGCTGTATACTTTAAATTAGGCCCCTTCTCAACAGAAGTGGTCAGCATGTGCATCATCTATAAACAACCTCTTCAAGTGTTCAAAGCCAAAATCACTTGCTCAAGAGTTTCCGAGCATACAAATCCTTTGCAGATAATTTGCAAGCAGTTGAGAGGGTTTTACAGCAAAAAATGAGTAGCGATAGTTCAAACATGTGAGTCATACATCAAATCCCTTTCCCTACTTAAATCAATCTACATCTGTAAGGATATACTCATTTAATGATTAAAAAATGGGGCATTTGCAGTATTTGTTCTCAGAATTTGTTATCTCTGGGACCATCTTTTTTTTTGCAGGAATCCCAGGTTCATTCCCAGCATTATCTTTGGGATAAATCCACTTAAAAAGATAAATGTAGAACTGCACAGAATCGTATCCAAATAAAATATAAGTGCTATAATGCAGGTGTTTCAATACTTGATTTCAGGTGCTGGTCCCACCTAAGCTGTGGGTGGGCTTTCCTTGCCAGCTGGAGCAGCCAACTCCAGCATTAAGCTCCTCCAAACCTCTGCTCAGCTGCAACCTCCCCTATAACAGGAGGCCTTTGGCACATAAGCTTTTTTCCAGTTAAAACACAAGTTCCCTCGGTACCTAAATGTCTGCTGTGAGGTGAATGCAGATCTGTTGAGACCCTGACAGCACTGAGCAGCTA
This sequence comes from Vireo altiloquus, assembly GCA_013396875.1. NCBI lineage: Eukaryota > Metazoa > Chordata > Aves > Passeriformes > Vireonidae > Vireo > Vireo altiloquus. The sequence continues at coordinate 78,788 of VZRF01000052.1, forward strand.
TGTGCTGTGTCCATGCCTAAACCACAACCAGCAAAGCATTCCCCATCAAGCTCGCCTGCGGAGGAGCCAGGCTGGAAGATGTGTGCACAAGATGTTTTTGGATCAGGTCTCTCACAAAAACAGCTGTGGGAGGAAATGGGCCCAAGTAGTCAGACCACATTCACCATTAATATTCATTTATGCACAAATACTAATACAATCACAGATGACTTCTAAAGGAATGAGCCCAAATACCTCCAGAAAGAGACAGCTCTGTGCTCTGGACAAATGATTTAGAGGCCACTGAAAGGAAACCCAAACCCTCTTCCTCTGTTTCGTGAGAAGGGCCTCCCTTGCAAAGAGTTCCTGCCTGTGCATCCTAATGAGGAGGAGACATCTTGTAACACAGGATGAGGCACCTGGCTGGCTTCAGGGGGCAACAATGGTGTCTTCAACCTCTCTGATTTGCCAGGGTTTGGCAGCTCCTTGCCCACATCTGACCAACTCCTAGGGATCCATTACATACCCTCCCACATGCACCAGCATGGAAGAGGCACCTGAGAGCCCCTAGAACTGGCAGCTACCCTAGGCTGCAGGAAAGCCACATCCTTGCATAGATCCAGGCTGCAGGAAAGCCACATCCTCGCATAGATTCAGATCTCCAGTTGCCCTGTAGATCCTGCTGGAGAAACGTGGTCCTCCCCTCCTGCAAAGTACTGAGCAGGGATTGGATATAAATGTGTGTGCAGGAAGGCTCAGATACAGAAGTAAATCAGGCTGTACCTATAATCAAGTGGATATGTTTGAGGGGACATGTTTAGTTATAAAAGGAGCAAAGAGGAATAAAAGAGAAGAGGGACAAGAGATGACCAGGAATAGAGGGAGGGAAGGCAATGAGATGGATACCACTGGCTTACTAACCATAATTACACAGTCAAGACCACTGTGACAGAGACATTTACTGGCCCTTGCTGGTGACCATGCCATCAAGTATAGCCCAAGGATGCACTACAGAGTATGTGGTTTGTCACACCTTTTAAGGTGACAACAGTCAATGTTCAAATGCGTGGCACTTCTCCCAAGTTTTAGAGTATAGTAGATGCTCATCCCTGACCAGACTCCTCCTGAAGTCGATGAAATAAGCCCTGAATGGGATCAGAGAAGCATTCAACAGAGTTTGAGGGGCCCAAAGAAAATTTTCACTTGTATTAGTACTGCATTTTTAGTTAAAGTACTTGATGCTTCAATTACTCCCTGTTGGAACCAGCTATGCCACAGCGAACACAGTGAAGATCTAAGTTTGGGTTTTCCTCAAGGATGCTGCTCCATTTTGAAGGGCAAAGCCTAGAAAACTGCTCAATAGGGAGGGGACATAGAAACTTCCTCCTCAAGATTTGCTCAAGTTCCCTGTTCATGCAGTGAAGATATTAAAGGGTAGGAAGTGTAAACACACTAACACCAGAAATACATCTTCTTTCAAACCGAATTCCTCTGTAAATCTATGTGAAGGAGCAAACACACAAGACCAAATCCAAACCCCACGTCATTGCCTCATATAGAAAGTTAAGCATCACCTTACACTGATAGCCCATCCTGACTTTTGAGATCTGCAAGCACAGGGCAATGCCTGCCAACTTCAAGGGAGATGCTCATGTGCACAACAGGCAGGATGAAGATTTAAAACCACTGGTAGTTACACTTTTACTGCCAGAAGCAACATTTTAATCTAAGTATTGGCTCCTGACAAAGGCTGTATTCTGAAGCGCTCCAACATCTTTGCTCCATCTGAGTAATTGCAAATGCCTGTCTTTAATCTATTTTCAAGAATTGTTGGGTTTGGGGTTTTTTTTCTTTTTAAGTACAAAAGAAAATGTTTCTGTGTGTACATTCATGGCAACAGAGCTACACAGAGACATAAACTAGTGGAAGGTCCATATGTTGAGAGAATATCATATGTAATGAGAACTGCTGCATTTTTGTAAAATGTAATGGGACAGATACGCAGCAGCTGTGGGTTGCTCAAGAAGAAGCTAATTTAGAAAGCTGAATTCAAGGATATTTCCCAGATTTCCCAAACAATGAATAGCAGTGTTGTTTAAGATTACCATTATGCCTTACATCCTCCTTTGACTGGAAGCAGGGGGAGGAAGCCTCTATCTATGCTTCTGGGGCAGAAGTACATGATTAGTGCCTAGCTATCATACAAAGTCCCAGGGGAGCAAGAGGGTCTGGGCTTGAAGGAAGGAAGGAAATTGTGTAGGATAAACAAAAAAGAGCCTCAGGAAAATGGGCAAGATGGGCAAGACTTGGTGAAAAATAGAAAAGAGAAATTAAAAAGGAAATATTGAAGGGATTGACTTGAGTTCGAACTAATATTAAACTTTCAAACAAACACACTGTCCTCTGAAACAGCATTAGAAATTTAGAAGGTTTGTATATTTATATATTTAGATTTGCTCTAAGGCAAGGCATTACTCATTTCAAATATATTCATAGAAGTGTTGATTGCCCTTAGATTTCACTTTTCCAGAGATTTTACCTACCCTTCCCGATATAAAAAAAAGGAAGATACAGACAACCTGGATGGAGTAACAGCTCCATTTCACTGTTTACTGAGGAGATGGGGCTGGTATGCCCTGTTTTCCTAAGGTGGCCAGTTTGCCAGCAGCTCAGGTACTCTGCAGCCACCCCAGAGAGTCACAAATAGCCCCACAGTACAGCCCACTAGACCCAGATGCCCTCAATTCCCACTGCAGCTGGAGCCAAGTGCCTCATATTGAAGAGGGAGATAAACCAGTGGACCCACTCCAGGTTCTGTTTATTCACATATTAAAACAGGTTATACATACTGCTTAAAAATAAAAAAATAAATAAAAACAAAAACAAACAAACAAACAAAAGTGATGAAAAATGAAAAATGGAGCTACTTCTAACTCTGGCTCCCTACAAGACCTTTATTGTTGTGGGGAAGGTCTCTGCAGTGACAGTGTCAATGGCAGTTTGTGGCCACCCTTCTGCAGCTGGGAGACAGGGAGGATAGGGACTCACTAATCTGAAATAATTTGTGGGAGGATTTACACATGTAAACAAAAGTGACCAGGCCTTCACCAAAGTGAGATATTACCTGAGTGAACAGACTTTCTAAAGGATTTTCAGATATAGTAACTTGGTAGTAGTAAACTGCAAAGGACATTGTTGCATTAAGATATATTGCATTTTTCTGTTTCCTGGATCTGATATTAGAATTTCCTCTTGCTGTATTATTGAGATAACCAAAACCTCTGCCTCTCTATAAGAGAAAAATGCTTGATTTGCAAACAAATGGGATGAGATTACACAACAGAAGTACGAGGAAAATCCATTTCTCCTGGCCAAGCTCATCTCTCTGCTCCACTGGTGGAAATCAGGAGCAAATGCCTAAAGCTCCAAAACTTGATGTGAACTCCTGGGGGTAGAGCAGAGCAGAGGCTCATGCTTAACTGATGGAGTCATTCCCACAAGCCCAGCTTTAGAAATTCATTATAGCAACAAGCTCAAGCCAAATCGTTTGCTTAGTTACACAGAGAAGGGATTGCTTCTGGTGAAATGAATGTTAAAACCACTGAGTGGCTTATGTAGCACTGGGCCTCCAAAGTGTTTTATGGCAGAGGAGCACATCTGGAGTCAGCAAAAGGCTATCTTGAGCTAGGGACTTTGCTCTTTGCCATATAAGAGCTACATGTGCAAGTCTGTGTGTAATTCTGCTTCTAGAACCACAGCTGAAGTGAGATAACAGCTAAAAGTTTGGAGTTACCTGAAATAAATACATTTTAAAATAGACATTTTTTTTTTCTTAAGTTTTGAACTGACCCTTTCTATTTAGTGATACACAAACACCAATGCTCTCATATCAGAATGTGATTCCCAGAGCAGTTCATTCCTTTGCGCAAGGACGAAAGCCCAGCCCATCAGAAAGAGGGGCTGGAGTTTATTCAGGAGTCCACAGGAAACAGCTGTTGCTTTCAACCCAGCCTCTCCTTTATCTCCTTTATTGTTTATTCATGTCTCAGCTCATACTAGCCACTGTGAGCAGGTCAGGACTCTGCACTCCAAAAAGCTCCTCAGAAGCTGATGGAACTCAGCCCAGTACCAGTAGGATCGAGGAGCTGGGTTTTATATTATTCAATTCCCAGGTGGTGACAGAGGTAAATTCCTGACTTCATTAGCTAATAGTGCAGACAACAGCCAGGCCTTTGCCCTGGATTTTTGCGGAGCGGGGCAAACGTTTAGTGAGTTGCATGAAAGAAACCGAATGCAACAAGACAAAAATGGAGGGTGCCTTTGGTTTTTTCTCCCCTTCTCTCTGAGTTTGTTGAAAATTTTTTGTACTGCAAAGGATGTTTACTCCCCCTCTCTTCTGTAACAATGCAGTGAGTAGGTCTGTGCTTACAAACCTGCAAATGTTTATCTGTAAAGACTATGCTGTGGTGTAATGGCATGCAGAAGTGGTCCAGAGCCCAAATAGACCAGGGTTATTTTCTGCAGAGAAGCAGGGAGTAGTGACCCCAATACATTTTCTGGAAATTTGCTACCAGGCAGGGGAAAAGACGGCAGTGATGAGCCCAGTGTGAAGAACAGGAAAATAGAAGGCAGGGCTCCCACGTCCTCCTTCTAACTGCCTTCATTTGTCTCTGTTTCCCAGTCAAAACGTGGGTGTAATTGTTCAGGCATAGCATGAAGCTTTAAAGACTCACAGTGGATACAGCATAGCGGGAGGACAGCATGATGTTAGCAAGAAGTGAGTTATTCTCCTCAGCAGTGAAAGAATTAGTGAGCTAGAAATCCAGGGATGTCAGGACTTTAGTCCAAACTGGAAAGAAATTTTCAGCTCACCAGATTGGCAAGAGACAGATGGGTGACCCTTTTGCCTCCCCTTGCGGAAAAGCTTTCCTGAGTCACAAACCATGCAGAGCTTTATGTACCCCTCACACCCTTCAAAGTGCTGCAAAACCCAAAGCAGTGTCCCCACGGTGAGAGAAACAAGAGTTTGCCACTTGGAAGGAGAGAAGAGAGGTGCATGCCGACTTGTGAGCAGACCTCTTTTCATTTAACAGATGACAGTGTCACTTATTTTCACAAACAGCTATTTAACATAAGGAAGCATCATGAATAGAGAACAGCAGATAAGGCATAAATTACACAGCTAACTCAAGAATATGGCTCCTACTCGACTTTAAAAGGCAGGCCAGATGTCTTCAGATACTGTCGGCTGTGAGTCGGTGTCGCAAAACCCTTTCAAGCTCAGCTAACTCAAGCCACAATGTGCACTTGATTTGCTTGGCTGAACGGGGAACTTCCCGGGCTGTGAGCAGGATCTACGCACAGCTGAAAATACGGTGGGAATGAGTCAGTTCCTTGGAGCTTGCGTGGGAGGCAAAGACAGAACTGTGGGTGGCTTCAAAGTGTTAAACAGCCTTTCAAACTCAGGCCCAGTTTCTCAGAGGAATAAGGAAACAGAGATATTCACCCAGTCTGGAATTAGTTCCATGTCTTGGGTCAGCCTTGAGAAAATTGCTCTCTGATAGTAACAGCCACTTCCCAGGCATGCAGATCCACTTGCTCCCAAGCCAGTTCAGCTTCAGATGTAATTCTGTGGAGTTTAACAGCAACCCAATTAGTCCCTCACCCACAGCAAGGCAGCAGCAGCTGGCCATTCTCTCTTAACATCTGCAAGCTGCCTCCAAGGCAAGGCAGAGCCTCATCAGCTCCAGGCTGTGAATTTCTCTGTCCATCTCTGCTCCCTGCATTTCACCCCTCTTGCTCAAGCTGCCTGGGACAATAACTCTTCCAACACAGGCACCTCAGGTACCCAGTCCCTATGATGACAGACAGCTACTTCAATCTTCCCAGCCCTGTATTGGCAGGGAGTTTCTCCATCCTGAAGTCTATCATTCCACCTCTGGTGCCAAGAACTTTGGGATGTGGTCCTACCCACAACTGGTTTGTGCATGTAAGGGAAAGGGGATGCTGTGGGTTAAATTACCTGGTGCATTGGAAATTCAGGCCCCATCCAGTTACCTCCTGCCAACTGTTTGCCATTCAGCCTGGTTCTCCTATAGTGCAACTCAAGTCTGGTCAGCTCTAAAGAGGATTTATTGCTTTTACTGGATCAGGCTCACCCTTCCATTTAAGTGGATTAATGTGGGTTAGCTCCACACAGCATTAGCCAAGTCAACAGAAAGTTCCCTACTACTGGCAATGTTGTTGTTTTTTCTCTGTCACGATGAATTTTTAATGGTCTTTTTGTGCAAGAGCAGCTTTGCAAAATCTTAGACTCCTGCTTTCCAACTTAGATGATTTGGCATGTAAAGAATGCAATGAATATTTAAACCTGTAGCTTGGCATAGCCTCCACAGAGCAGCTAGAAACCTAGTCCTGGTCCTTTGGGGACTAGCCAGCAATGATGCAAAACCCCAAGCCTGGAGGAACAGCATGGGGAGCTTGTGAGGTTACATCAATCTTTAGTGCTCAACCAGAATCACTCTAACCCTACCATTCTTTAGATTCTTTTAATTAACCTCAGGATTCATATGGAGGAGCTGTACGTGGGTGGAGCTGTGGGTTATTTGATAGATGACTCAGATCAGTCTGCTGGTCATATTTTATTCACGTGAGAGTAACTGCTGAGGGCTGTTATTTACCACTGGAACCAGGGTCCCCAACGCAGCAGACAATGTGCAACCATGTGATAACAATCTCTGCCTGGAAGACCTTACAATCAAACCAGATTAGACAAAAGGGTCAAAAAGGAAGGCACCCCTCTTTTGCCCTCCTTGTACACATGGGTGAACCAGGGGCTCACACACACATTCAAGCAGGCACCAATTAAGAGTTTACTGTAACGCCTTTGTATGCAACTTAGCCCACGGCAAAATCAAGGCAAATCAACTTAGCTTTATTGGCTGTAAAAGGGCACCCGGTTCAGGAGCCACCACCAGAAATCCTCCATCATTCGCTTGAACACACAAGGATAGATGCTGGAATTCAGCCAAGACAATGTGGCTTTCATCTTTTACATGAAAGGGGGCTCCCTTTGACATTTTGAGGCCCACTTTTTTAAGAGCTGTTATGCAAACTTCAGCTCACATGAGCTCAAACAACATGGTGGTGGCATAAAACTGAAACCTTCAAGGCAAGCAGAGTTTCTGTGTGCTCTGCAGTGATGTATATGGGAACGATCCCATCGGCTGAACAACTCCCAACAGGTATCAGTTTGCAACCACCAGCCATAAAGGATGGCAGTGGAAATAAATTTCTGGTCTCAGTGTCCCCTGAGCCATGGTTTCAGTAGAAATATTAGCATGGAAAGATGCACATTTCTTCAGAAGTTGCTGTTGCTCTCTGTCTCTGTGTGGCCTTCTGGAAATCCCAGATCTAAATATTGGCATTTCTGTGCTATTTAACTTGTGAAGCCCTCCTGTAGCCAGTGGCCTTCTTCACACATGATTATATTTAGAAGGCTCCATAGGCTGGTTTGTCATTATCTCAGTGTGTTAATTGATTAAGTCTGGCCCATATACAGTCAGCTGGACTATTCCCTCTTGGGTTGTTATTATTAGCAAGACCCAGACATTTTAAGCCTTTTGGAGCACAGGAATCTCTCTCATCATGCAAGCAGAAGCCCACGGAAATCTCTCGGAGTCATTGACTTTTCCAGCTACAATAATTTAGCTGCATGATGGAAAGATACTCACATTGATGCACAAGAAAGTGGTAAAAAAAGGTGAAAGCAGGCTTTAATCTGACAACAACAACAAAAAATCATCCACCTACAGTCCTTCAAAGATGCAGCCAAAACACACAGCTGAATTAACAAATTGTGAAGCAGACCCTCTAGCAGCTAGTCAGACTGAAAAAATCCAGGGCATTACTGGACACATTTCTTTGCTCTGATTGGGAAAACATGTCACTTCCCTCCTAGATATCACTGGTATATGTTAAAACAAGTATTCCACAAGTGACGAAATAAACAGGGCTTGGTTTCTAAAGGATGTGTCTGAGATGACTGGCTGTTTAAGTGAGAGGTATGGTGTGAAAGCAAAGCTGCTCTTGTGGGGTGGCTGTTTAGTGTCCAGCAGGGCATGACTGCCAGCTGAGTTTATCCACAGGTAAGGCACTTGTAACAAGGGTTTTCCTTCACAGGGGTCTAATTAGGAATGAGCTCAGCAAGAGTACTACGAGCTCTCTGTTTTACCCAGCTGCCTATTTTTATGAAGCCTGTAGGAAATTAATGTCTTTGAGACCTCAGTCTGGTTTTCCCTGGACATGCAGCTCAAGAAGCATTACTGGAGCAGGACAAGCAGAAGATTAATGGTGCAAATACAGATCTGTAAGAAACCAAGCCAGAGATGAATTCGTGTGTGTCTTTTTACTCAAAGCTATAATTAAATTCAATGAGGCACAGAGTCTTAGGACCCACATCTTAGAAAGCCCTGTACCTACTATTTTCAGTGATCTGTGGCCTGGTTTCCGGAGGTGCTGCTCATCTGTACTTCATGTTGAAGCAATTAAAATCCACTAAACAACCAAATTAGAAGTCTCACATTAGGATCCAAACATCAACAAGTGAGTTTCTGCATCAGAACCACCAAGTTTTTGCTATTTGGCTGAACGGCTCAACTGGCCAGGCCTCATAAGACTGAATAAATCCATTTAAATGGATTGTGATGGTGACCTAGGCTGCAGAATTTTTCCTGTATTCTTTATAGGTTTTGGGAAAATGCATAGACCTTTGCACAAAGAAATAAAACACACAGAGGCATTCTGGTATTGTTCTGTGCATTAGCCAGGCTCTTAGAGAAATAGCTGCCAATAATTAGTGGCCTAACCCTGTATTTTGGGGGTGATTAAGAAAGCCAGTGGGAAGTTTGCCATTGACCTCAGTGGGGCCAGTGTTTTACACTCACCAAGCTTATGGGTTTTAGAAAAAATTAAGACATCCAACATGTCTCAGAGCAAAGCCCATTGAGCCTAAATACAGAATTTACACCTTCCTGTCAGACATCCTGTTCATCCTAGTTCATTCACAGCTACAGCACAGCTGCTTTGGAAAGTATCTGAGTTCTAGAAAACAAAAATTACAAATCCAGCTCAATGTCAGCAATCTGACAAATAAACAAACCAATTATTTGCTGCATTTTCACTACCTGCCTCATACCCTCAGTCTGTCTGGGGCCTTTGTTATACAGGAGGCTCCAGAGAAACTGTACAACAATAAGAACACAGTATCATCCCAACAATAAGGAAATGATGACTATAGGATCTATAAAAGTGGATCAAATGTCTTGCCAGGAGATGGATTTGGAGGAGGAGACACTGTCATTTGCAAAATAGCTGCCATAGGGCTGCAGCTCCTGAATATCATCACATCTCAAGGGCAATCTGTACAAAAAAGTGGCTGGAAAAACCCTCAAACTGTCACTTCAGCACTAGGAAGACAACCAGAGAAAATGGTAGAGGAGTTATTGTTATTTTAGAGAAATCAAATGTATTTCAAATAAAAATTTGTTACAGTTAATGAATAAACTCACATCACTGTTACATTCAACTGGATTTTTTTTTAAGAGCCACATAAACTTTCCTGTTTGAGGGGATAAATCAATGACAAATTGTCTGATGTTGGGAAGAAATTTCCTCTGCTAGCAGATGATTCCAATACAGAGTTTCTTGTATTCTTTTCCTTTGAAGTATATGGTACAGGCTGTGGTTAGAGACAGGATATCAGCCTGATGAACCCCAAAGACATTTTCTTGTAGCTCAAAGTTCAGATGGTCACAAACAGCAGTTGTTCTGGTTAGAAAAAAGCATCACGCATTTGCTCTAAGTTCAAAAGCTCTCTGCTCAGCACCTGGATTTGCTGCTCTTTGTGCCACATCTTTACAACCACTTCCTTCAGGAACTGGCCATAAAACGTGCTCTGATGGTGACAGCTCTTAAAATGTTATGTATGTGAGTAGGTTTGAAAACACAGTCTTTTCAGAGGTCCTTCTTTGCTGCAGAACCTTTTGGTCATGAATGTTAGTACAGAGGCATCCTTTCAGCATTTAAAAAAAATCTTTGATTGGAATTTCAACCTAATATCAGAAATAATTGCTGCCAGCTCGAAACCTCAACTTGCAGCTGTCAAAAATGAGAGAAAGATGGCTGAGGGAATCTGCAAGCCCATTTGTCACATTTTAAGTCAAAACTACTTACTCTTTCTAGCTATATTTCTTTTGTGAAAGTCCAAGTAAATTAAATGTCCTGGTAATTAGGCACAGGAAAAAAATGGGTGATAAGCTAAGGTGTTAAGTTTAAACCCAGTGATCCTAGGGTCCCACAAAACCCTTCCTCAGCTGTCACTAGGACACTAGTTCCTTTACAGGAGCAGAAAGTGGCTCCCATTTCAAACAGCCTTTTTAAGACAGAATTGGGGAGCTGGGGGACTGTACTATTATAAGAAGTCTCCTTTAATGGATGTGGACTGTCATTGTAGTGGACTAGTCGTCCTCCTAGTGTCCCTGAGGGGAGTGGGGGAAGGTGAATGATGGAATATCCTCAGTTGGAAAGGACCCACAAGGATCATAACAATTCAGCTCCTGGCCCTGCACAGGACATCCCACCAGTCACACCCTGTGCCTGAGAGTGTTGTCCAAATGCTTCTTGAACTGTCAGTCTTGGTGCTGTGACCACTTCCCTGGGGAGCCTGTCCCAGGGCCAAAATACCCTCTGGATGGAGAAACTTTTCTCTATACCCAACCTAAACCTTCTGTGACACAGCTTCAGGCCATTCCCTCAGGTCCTGTCATTGGTCACCAGAGAGAAGAGATCAGGGTCTGCCCCTTCCCTTCCCCTCCACAGGAAGTTTTAACGGCAATGAGGTCTCCTGTCAGTCTCCTCCAGGCTGAACAAGAAGAGAACGGGAAGTTCACCTCAAAGACTTACTGGTCGAGGAGGTGCTTTGGGTGCCAAACCTTAAGATACTGGCATCCAAACCCTTCAGATCCCAGGAAAGAAATCTTGGCTTCACTTTCGTGTATGAGTCTTTTGCCACTGACTTAAGTGGAGTTGGGATTTTACCTCAGGGAACTGGAGAACAGTCTCCAGTTGTCTCTTTATTCAAAGTCTAGGGAAGCACGAATGCAGCAGATAACATTGCATTGGTGATGGCTGCTAGGAATTAAATGTATGTGGTATTTTTTGCTACCTCTCTGGCACGTTGCAGCCCTAAAAAAATCTCTCTGCAAAGACAGGGCTAAGTGGGAGGACTCCGCTCACCCTGCAGCCTGCTCCAGGCCTGTGGCATTTCTGGCCACACGTGGAAGTACAAATGTGTCTCAGCCTTGTGGCAGAAACTGTATTTAAACTGTGGAAATGGGCACGGTTGCAATGGCTGTGTGCTCTTGCCAATGGCTTGTCACAAACCCCTCCATATCAGAGGGATGAATGAATGCACAGGAGCCCAGTCAATGGCCTCCGAGAAACAGCATCACTGATCATCCAGCACGTGACCCTCAAGCCACAGCAAAGCAGAAAACTCCTCTGAGCAGAATATATCTCTCTGCTTCGTCCTATTGCTATTTTGCTTGCTATCTGGAAGCCTTCTCATTTCTGTGGCTGGCTGAACCACTTAATAAGCTTCTGGGGTTTTGTTCAAGATGAGGATGTTCATTGAGATCTATTCACTAAGAGAACAGAGAAATCCTGCAGTCATCCCCAAGACTTGGGGTCACTGCACAGAAAACCCCATTCACTGTTGCCAGGCCACCAGGGTCAGCCTTACAGCTGGAGTTTTACCTGTTTATTTAGTTATTTAAAGGGTAGCTATCACTTAGGCTTTTAGATCATGTTGGTTATTTTGGATTTCTGTTCCAAAAGGATATGCACATGCAAGATATGCACAAAAGGATATGCATATGTACATATACATTTCCAGTTTGACAGCCTGAGCCATGGTGTTGGACTGAATGCTCCTCCTGGAGGCACGAATCATCTGCCCTTCTTAGCAGGAATACATGGAAACTGCTGGGGGCATTTCAACTTGAACATCAGGCCCATACCCATAGATTATTGTGAAAATGGGAGCTTCCTTTTAGGTATCCCTCAAAAGAAAAGAAATAAAAAAAGAGATTGTATTTCTTCTTATGTTTCCTATCTAGGATGAACCATATATCCCCCATCTGCATTCAGTCCTAACTTTTATTTCCTTTTTTTTTTTAAGCTGTTCAGAGTTTTCTGAAACAAATTTATGGGGATTTGAATTTTGCAATGTTCAGACTGCTGAACAAAACCAGCGGAGTACTGCTTCTCTTGGCTTCCCACACCAAAATACTCTCTGCTGAAAGTTGTGGCCAGCACTTTTGCAAAATGTGGTTGAAAGTTATACTTTGTAACCTGGCTTTTATCATTGTTCTCAGGAAGTTATAAAGAGTAAGCACTTTTAAAGTAAAATCACTTGTGTTCAGTTGTTCTGGAATTGGACTTTTAAAGTTGGAAATTACTCTCTGGGGCACAAGGATGATGCTTCAAATTTGAGAAGTGTCCTAGCTTTTAGTTTCTGAATCAGGTCAGAGCTAAATGTAATCTGCATACTGGAAATCTCAGATTTGAAGGTAGGGTACATTTGGAAACATAGCAGGCTGGACACTTCAAGGATTTCACTGTATTGACAAGTTTCCTATCCTTGTTCTTCTTTTCTACAAATGAAATGTCATATTAAGAGCTCTATCAATTAGTAAGATAACACTGGCACAACACTGAAGTGGGGAAATTAAGAGTGTGAAAAGCAAAGTGCTTGCTCAAAGCAGCAAGCCTGATAGTAGTCCTGTCAGTCACCTTAAAATAGATGTTGGCCAATTTGTAGTTCATCGTGACATAACCCCAGAAAATGCAAAAAAGGGAATGCCAGTTCATGTGACATTTTCTATATAATTAATAATAATTAAGTAATCTAGATAAGAATTAAGGCTGCGTATGACTTGGCAATGTCTTATCCATCCCGAAGTATGCATTAATTCTTGCTCCCCCGGGCAATGATACTTTTAACATTAGTGACTCCTGAGGTGATTACACGAATTACATTAAGTCTGAAAATGATTTTGTACTTTCCTTGCCACTTTGGAGCACGGAGCTGCCATGGCTCATGCAGAGATGGGATGTGTTACAGTTCTCACAAACCTTTCCCTTTACAACCATCCAGAGCACTGCTGTGAGATCCCATCTCACATGACATTAGGCAGCAGCCTTGGAATCCAGCAGAAGCCAAACCAAAGTCTGTCAACTCTTCCTGAATTAATTTTTAAGTGGGGAATGAGATGAATGGCATGGGATGGTTGTGAATTACTGCAGGGAAGCAACTAAAAATATTGTGGGGATCTAAGTAATCGACCCCAAAAATACACACATACTTTCCACCATTTAAATATCTTGTCTCTGGGTGGAAGCCAAACATTTTTCTATTTATTTCCACGTATTCCATCAAGATTCTAAGGAATTTAATTGCCTAAATACAAATGTTAAGAAAATGCCAATAGACTGAACATCCTGGAAAAGGACGAGGTGTTAGGAGGATGTTAACTCTCCTAACATCGTGTGCTGAAGAAAGGAAAGCATCTCCCTGTTGATCTCACAGAAGAAAGCTGCATTTCTTTTATTACAAAAGACAAGTTCTGTCTGTGGTAAGTACTGAGAACACAGGCAATGATACCTCTTGTTTCCAGGCATCCTGACACCTACTTCGAATTTGCATTTTTAAGTGGAATTAGTAGAGAAAGGAGATTTACACACCCCTTGCTGGCAGCTTGGTTTGTGGTCCAAGCAGTGAGGCTCCTGACAAAGCCTGAACTTCCTGATTAATCTCCAGGATGACAGGAGGAATGACCTTTGGATGAAGATGGTGGTGAGCTTGTGCTCAGGATACTCCAGGCCAGACTGTGTCACAAAACCCCCATACAACTTTATGGAAGTCAAATTCTTGGACATGTTTTCTCAACAGGGATAAGTCTGTTTTGCTTATTTGAATTACAAGCTCTCCAAGCGGTGAAAAAAACTTCCTACCAAGTGATTAGAGGAGGCCAGGTGAACTCCTCTCATGCATCCTGCCCCTGAAGGCAATGCTAGGTGGCTGCATTCCCAAAAAATGCTTGTTACCTTGGTCCCTCACAGAAGAACAGAGCTGGAAGGACCCACACTGGTTATCCCTTGCAGCTGCCCTCCCTCCACTCACTCTGCCATTCCTGACCTGATGCTGCTTCTATGAGGAGAGGCTTCTTAGAAGCATTTGTAGGCTTCCTGAGGGAGCAGTCAAGAAAATCCTCTCCTTACACTCTGACTGCTCAGTTTCACAAGCTACAAGGAGAACAATTCATGCAAGTGGAACTGTGTTTGTCTGAACCCAAGGATTCCTCCCCACTTTCCCAGGGAAAAACCTGGGTGTGAGCTGGGTCAGCATAGATGCTGCTTAAGCAGGGAAAAGAGATGCCTGGAGAGCCACTCTGACCCAGGCAGTGGTAGCAGCACATTTGGTGTCAAGTCCCTGCTAGAAAATGCCAAGCTGCCTTTGTCAGACCCTAAAACTCAGCCTGGGTGAGGACATTATTCTAAAATTGATTTTCTAATACATTTACTAGTGAACTAGATTTTTTTTATTAAACCATAAAATATTCAACATAAGGTTGCAAGCTCACAGTATCTGTATCCTCCCCAGACTCAGTGTCTGTGATTGTGTCCTGCCAAGAGGACAGGACCTGTCCCAGACAGACAGCAGGAGTAAATTACGTGGCAGAAAGTTGGTTGATGTTCATGGTGCCTCCTATCTTGATGAAACTTGCATTTTCCACAGATCCAGTGCCCAAATGTAATGTTTCCTGGTTTGGTTTAGAAATCTCCAGGCATAAGCAACATCTTTGATTCATGGATGAAAGGAAGACAACACTGCAGGCTGCAAGAAACATGGTTTAGCCAGGCATTTTGCGGGACATGCTAAATCCAAATGGCCAGGGAATAGGGTTGGAGTTTTCCACTAGTCAAGAAAGAGTGACGGACTGCGAGCAACACTTCGCAGCTTTGCTGTGGATGGAGCCAAACATCAACACAAACCGAGTGATTTTATGTGCATTTAGTCCTGAACACAGCACCTTACCCGCAGTGAGCATTTCTCATGAGGGCTCAAGTCTTTTTAAAACTGTGTAACATATACATACCATTAGTTGTATAATAAATGAGAAAGAAATCTTTGTTTGTATAAGCATATCATGTTTCTGGGATTATGTAAACACAAATATAAATGAGTAATAAGTGTGCTCTTTGCCTCCTCTCTTACACACTGCTCGAGGCAGCTTTGTTGTTCAGCAGTAAAACAAGCAGCAGCACATAAAAAAGGAGCAACAGCTCAGTTATCACTTACCCACGGAAAAATAAACCTGGGCTCTGCAGATGTGGTCAGCATTGGCCTGACCAAGCCATTGGAAATAATTACAAAAATTCAAATATACTCACTGGTTTTCCCAGTCGATTTGTGGCAGCCTGGTATCCATTTCAACTGGGTTATTCTCTTTCCATGCTTAACCACTCTGAGCATGGATGGCAGTGCCAGGCACCTCAGACATCTCTCCTTCCCAGCTGCTGCAAACCCGCTCCGTGTGCCCTCAGCAACTGGGACAGCCTTTGCTCCTCAGCCACATCTGCGGCCTTTCCCTGCTCCCCCCTTCTCCTTGGAGCCCTGATGAGATGAAACAAAGTAAAATAACAACAGCCCTGCAGTATGGCCCAAAGATGTGTGTGGGGTGAGGCCTCAGGGGAGAAGAGCAGGGAGAGCAAGAGGGAGCCTTGGCTGCTGCCATGGCTGCCAGGGCCTACTGGGGCCTGGTGCCACTAGGCCGCATCCTCCCGCCAAATGTGTCAAATATCTGAAAAACATATAAAAAACACCTGAAAAAACCCACCCATCCTTGTTCTTCCTTGCTGCGTCTGCATGAGAATGGCTGATGCCCAAAGTTTGGCATCCTTTGCCACACAAAGTCGTAAAATAAAGCAATTTTTTTCCTTGGAAACACCAAGCTCTGGAGATGCCCCCATTCTGTTTCCCCCTCACTTCCCCGCCACCTCAACAACAATAAACAGCAT
Organism: Vireo altiloquus; assembly: GCA_013396875.1. Classification (NCBI taxonomy): domain Eukaryota; kingdom Metazoa; phylum Chordata; class Aves; order Passeriformes; family Vireonidae; genus Vireo; species Vireo altiloquus. The sequence goes on from VZRF01000052.1 coordinate 94,907, forward strand.
CATTATGACAATAAACGGCATCATTTTGATATGATGTATTTATATTTACATGGTACATTTTAAAGCAATAGCTACACTGATCATACATATTAGAAACAATAAAAAAAGAAGTTAAGAACTAAAATGTACATCATACACTTGTATATATATTTTTTTTTACACAGAGGTAAAAAGGCTTATAAAAATCAATACAACAGGGTTTTAACTTTTAGTATATAGATACATACTGATGAGGCTTCAGGCACTTTAATTTGTTAACGTGAGCAATAGCTTGGAAAAAAAAAACCAAACAAAAAACTAAAACCTTTCCACAACAGGAAAAAAAATTGGTTAATGTTTTTGTTACCACAGATACAAAAATAAAATCTGAATAATTTCTCTCAAATGATTGATGTCAGTATTGCAAAGCTGACTGGGAGAATGCTACACACTGTTCAGCAGCAGTGTGGAAATTAAGGAGAAATATTTACAAAAAACCACCCATTTCTATCCTTGTGCCCTTACACCACTGCCATCACAAACCAAATAACGTACGCAGCAAAATCTACAAGTATTACAAAAACCCAAGAGAAGAGGGAGGAAGGAGAAGGGAAAGAAAAAAAATTAAAAAGAGGGACTTTTTTTTAATAACTTTTATGTTCAGACATACAGAAAGGCTTGGAGTATGTCTACACTTTACTTAAATAAATAGGGGCACTTCAAGACCGGACAAAAAACTGTAAGATCTTTTTGTAGTGTTGTGCTTTATAGAGAGAAGATCTTACAGATGTTTGTTTACATGAAACAACTTTTGAGAACAGAAATAAAAGGAAAAGGTTGTTTCATTATTTTTTTTTTTTTACGAGGCTGGCTTGATGTTTACTAGACACCATTGAGAGATTTGTCAACTGCTATTAGGCACAAAATATTTGTATTTCATTCAGCAAACCCAGACACATCACCCAGAGTGTAACACTCCATCCCTTTTCCACTATCATTCATTTTTTTTTCTCCAACCAAAAAAATCCCCAGTAACTGCTATGAATTAAACCTACCCAACCCTATAGTGTATAATAAGCACATTGCATACTTAATTCATGGTTGACTAAAAAGCTGTGATTAACTCTCAGAGGAACAGTTGGGACATTCCACCAAGAAAGAATGGCAAGCGTTCCTTTTACATTTATTTGGCAAATTAATTCTTAAAAAAAAAATTCCTCTCTTTTAAGACTGATGTCAATGTGCAATAGAGGGAGGGAAAGGACATGCGTCCACTGGCAATTTACTGCAGAAAGAAATTATGGCAGGAACAGCAGTGCCAGCTTTGACAAGCCAATCCCTAGCTGCCTCAAAGTATTCGGATTGTACTATGCTAGTTAGAGCTCACTGCGCTAAATCTTTTTTTGTATTTTTTAATAAAAATTATTTGGCTATTCCTTGTAATATATTAGAAAAATACTCTTTTTCCAAGCTAATTACAAGCCTTGTACACAAGACAACATGACATTAAAAAAAAAATAATAATAATTAAAAAAAAAGTAATATTATCCTGCTGTATGCACCTTATGCATCCACTTGATAAACCTGGGTGGTGAACTGGGGAGGGGGAAAGCCAGGCAGATGCCTCGGTCTGGCTCCTGCAAAGACTCACATGCTCCATCCCACATACAGGCCCCCAGCAATGTTGGCTGCGTGCACAACACGCTGAGACGTGGAAGGATCTGGAGGATTGGGACTGCAGGTCACAGACCAGAAGTGGTAGTTAACATCCTGGCTTTGGATTTTTAAATACCTGCTTAGACTGCTAAATGTTGTTTCTACAGTGGACGCGAATGTTCTCATGCTCATGTATACAGAAAACAAACACACACGATTTTCCATATAATCCACCACTTAATGCAGCATTTCCCCAGAATTGCCATAATAGTGCTTTTGACATTGCATTGTTAGTAATTCTTTGCATATCAACAATCTTCCTCATCTGGAACCTTAGTGTTTTATTCACAGATCACTATGTTGCTGGCTAATGAAGAAGTTCCCTTTCTTTTTGGGCAGAGCTCTGAAAACACAGTTTTATTTTTCCAATGTTATTTAGGGAAAAGAGAAAAGCCTAAAATTTAAGTTTCCCTTTCAAGTAGTGGTCTGAAATGATTACAGGTAAGGAGGACTACCAGATTCTCAATGGTTATGTGACTATGGTAACTGAGCCTTACTTTCTGTTCACAGAGCTTTACGAACAGAGAAATAATTTAAGATGTTTGCTGAAGGAAATGATGATGGACCCTAGAAGAGAAACTGCAGCTTAGATGGCTATTTTAGCTTTGGAAAACAGAACAAAAAACCCAAAGAAAACCAGTGACAGAAATACTGTTGTTGTGGTACAAGTTTGTTACTAGCACACCTTCTATACACACACAATAGCTTGACGGTAAGTTAAAGTATCTTCCAAGTGAGATTTCATTCACCGCCCCATTTCTAGAAATGCCAAAGCTTGTTAACACGCTGATGGTACCACACAAGCAGAGGCAAGACAGACACAACCCGGAGATATTCTACAATCCACCACCATTTAAAGCAGTTCTTCTCTCAAACTCATTTTAAATGAAAAAAAAAAATAATATAAACATGTACAAGACAGTCTGTTTTGATTACAGATTAATAATACAAAAGTCTATGCTGTAGGTTAGTTAGTTAGAACAGTTGATGAGCAAATCAATGCAGTGTGAGCCCCAGACGACCCAATGGAAAGTGATCCAAACTGGTGGTTTCCGGATGCTGTCGGGCACAGTGGCTGCATTAAAGTGAGTGACCTCAGTGCTCCAAAACCAACGTGTTCCTTGAACTACAGGAAAAACCTAACACTTTGAATGCATCTGTAGTCATCCAGCAGCTTTGTGTTTTCCACCACAGCACCTGCACATGACCCCACAGTGGTAACAAGCCCGAAGCGGCAAGTAACAGCACATACATGGAGCAATGAAAGACAAGGCGATAAGGGCCATCCACCGGAGGCAAAACATTTCATCACTGGTGTCGCACGAGCAAGGATCTGTATAGTCTCCTTCTGGGTCGGACATACAGTGATAGAGCATAGTGTCTGCGCACCACATACAGCTCACTCGATGGATGCAAGTCTTGACGCGGTCTGGAGCATCCTGGCATTGACCCCGCTTGTTCTCCTCGTGGTTGAACATGTCCCTGCAGTACACGCACCGCGACCTCTCACCATCTTCCTTCCGCCTGGGCTTGAATTTGACAGGTTGAGTCTTTATCACAGCACCCTTGGTATCTTCACCCAGGTCAAAGTCCGAGTTGTCTACGTAAGGATAAGTGTATTCGTGTTTCGAGGCCTCGCTTTTGGCAAAACGTACGTAGGAGTCCATGTCATCAGGATCAAAGTTCTTTCCTCGCGCGGGGGCATGGCGATAATCCTCATATCCAGTCATCCAAATCTTTTCCCGAGGATTGATGCGCACTATCTCCTCATCGTCGTCTGGAAAGTTGACGTGCCCATAGGATCGTGGTACTGACTGTGGAAGCAGAAAGGAGATGAAGAGAGAAAAGATAAATAAGCTCACTTTGCTACTGGTAATCACTGTCTCCTTGCTTCATGAAGAGCCAATATTTAACAACTGTGTCTTTCCTTCTTTATATGCCCTTCACTGTGAACCATCACAGAGTTTCAGCCTTTGGCTCAGGAGGGAGTACAACTGTCACAGTTCTACACTGGCCTGTGTGCACGTGGTACGACACAACATGCCAAACTATAGCGTTATCCCTCCTCTTCCCCCCTGTTTTAATAACAGGAAACCATTTAAAGCTAACTGAGAAAGAAACGGAGAGCAGAAGGAGGGAGCTGTCTCTCAGGCATGTGGAGGAAAACCAAATACCAGCCTTAGCTCTGGCAGACACAGAGGTCACAACACTGGGAAGAAACCTTACTTGTTCTAGATGGTAGTGGTCAGAGCTGTAATGGTCGTGAAGGTGTCCACGAGTGCAAATTCTTCGATGTTCGCAGGATGGAGGAGAAGCCAGAGTTCGCACAGGCTGTTCCCTTTTCTGAGAGGAGTTGGAGGAGCTATCTGTAGCATTCTGTTTTAATTGCAAAGGGGGGAAGAAAATCGTCATATATTCAGCTGTTACCACACAGGGCATTAAGAGATGTTTTGCCACTCACTGACTTCGTGCACACCTGTAATATTGGCAACACCTGGCCGCTGGAAGCTCCATGAAGTTTCACATAAAATACTTGAAAGAGGCAGATCTGTTGCCAGGCCATAAAAGCTGTCGCCACACACATGGAAAAGTAATATGCCATAGCCTGCCCGTGACACATTCACCAACACCACTTGTATTTGCTTGGCATGTTATTTGTTATCCTGGGCATGGTGGGACGATGAGTGTTCACCAGGAGCTACCTCTGAAGAGCAAAGTTAAACCCTGGCAAATGACACAATCCTGCAGGTCCTGCAGGCTCAGACAGAGCATCTGTGTGCCCAGGCTGCACCCCACCAGTTACCCAGGCTACAAAAACACTGGTAATTTTGTTAACCTTTACACATCCTCCAAACACTCACTGAATTCCAGTTCATCACAGGCTACTTGAATAATCAGCTTTCTTTAAAAAGTCATGATTTTTTTTTCTTGTTTTGTCACTTTTTGCCGCTCACAATTAATGTGCAATGCATGTTACTTGTACTTGAATAATCAGCTTTCCTTTAAAAACTTCATGATTTTTTTTTCTTGTTTTGTCACTTTTTGCCGCTCACAATTAATGTGCAATGCATGTTACTTGTGTTTTTATACATTCATGGCTACCCTGTGAGCAGTTTCTTTAGGTTAATTAGTTACATCATTATGCAACAATGATCATGAAAGGGTGAAATACCACACAAGAACATGCTGTTGCCAATATCTGCTGCTTCTGAACAATCACATTTCTCTTCCTGCAGAAACACACAGTGGGGTAATAATGTCATCTCTCCATTGCCCTTCCTCGGTTAAAACAGCTGCCATACAATATTCAGGATTTTGCTCATTCTATTTATAGGTTTTGGGCTTTTTCATATTACCATGAGTATCAATGGACAGTTGTTAAATGCACCAGCAAACCAAGAGCAGGAAAAAGAGAGCCTCCACACACAACAAACAGAACAGCTGTGGCATTGCACGTGCCTGAAACACTGGTGCTTGAAATAAAAAAAAACTCCACCCCACCCCCTCTCAACAAACAAGATGTGCTGCAGCTACAAGTCCATGGAAAAGGTTCCCGACTACCACCCCAGTCAGTTGAGACACAACCTTAAGAGCAGAGAAGAATCATATCAGTAGTAGCAGAAGACTGGTTTTACCTGAAAAACCTTCTCTCCTTGTCAGGAATGCACTCTCTAAATACTGTTTTCCAATGAATCGTACTAGACACATTTCTTGCTCCAAGAATACAAGAACCCTCATTGTGAACATTTGTTTATTCTGAAAACAACACTCTGAAAGACTCTGTCCAAAGGTGAGAACACCTTGAAGCATTACAACACAAAAATAGATGCTGGTTCTCTTTAGCTCTTATAGCACTTTAAAAACACTGAACTTCCAATTTATTTTGTTGAAAGCAAATACACAGTTGTTTGCAGTGTGATGTAAAGCCAGGCTGGGTTATCGGAGAGGTACAACAAGCAGGATGAGTTTTGAATGGCTCCCATTAAGAACAGACTTTTAATGCATGTATTTGTTTTAGCTGTTTTTTTTTTTTTTTTAAACAAGTACATAGAAGTAGATCAACTCTCAACATAGTTAACAACACCTCCAAAGTGTAACTGCACCAATATTAAGGCTCTTCTAAAAAAGAGGTTTCATCAGCCCAGTCTTTGTAACTTATTAGACAAAGACATTCCAAATCTGGGGTTTAAACCCTTCAAAGCTAATTCTTGTGCATTTAACTTCAGGTCCTATAATATCTAGCACATTTTGGAGACATTTCAAAAGAAAATGAGCAGCTTCTACAAATTGTAATTTGTAGTAATATTGTAATAATAACCAGGGCAACCAAGCCTCTCCTACCCTTTTGAAAACTCTGAGAAGAGTTACAATTTAGTTACAGCAGCCATGCTGGTGCTCACAGGAGTGCCTTTTTTGCAGAGCTGTATGTGGTGCAGACCAAGATGCTGAGCTGTGATCTAAGCTTCTCAAAGCCACACATCATACCCCATGGCCCGGGCAGCCCCCAGCCTGCTCTCAAAGTTAAACTTTGACTGACATGAAGCAAAAAAGAGGCAGGGTCTTAAAATGGTACCATGGTAGCCAGCAGGACCCTTCACTATCACTGGATGCACAGGTGAGCCCTGCTGGGACATGCCTTTTGTGGATACGCTCCAAAAACACCATGGGTACTCGTAGTTCAAACAACACAGCTTGGGGAAATTACCCAGTGGGAGGTCATTGCACATACTGTCCCGCAACTGCCTCCCTGTCCTGGATGAAAATAAAAATCCCACCCAAACTGGATATAACTCCTTGATAATCTCAGCAGGGCAGCTGGGAGCTATAACCAGCCCTCCAAGCACTGTGCTATTTGCTGCCTCTCTGGGAAGGCAGCATTTCTGCAATAGGCAACTGGAAAAGAGCTTGTAGTGATTTTTATCTTGACTGATTTGTATCTACCTTTGCTTTCCTCCACACCTTCTTCTCCTTTAGACCCACCAGGGCAACCAAGCCTCTCCTCCACATGTGTTGACATGGCTACAAAACCTGTTTGCAGCATACCAGAGGCTGCGGTGCTGCTCTCTGCTTTCACCTTATTAAAAATTGCTGCATTTCCACATTCAATGTCCTCAGATTAGAGGGGCAGTTTGCCAACACAAATACTAAGCACCCAGAAAGGAGAAATTAAGCTATCCAAGACTGGGTCCCAGTTCACCCGTCCATAATGAAGTTCATGCTGACTCCTGGTTGGTGACACTAAAGGCAGCAGCTGGTTCACAAAGGCAGTATCTGCAGTTACCTTGCTGACCATCAGCTGGGATAAGCACTGGTACTTTCCACCAAGCTCCCTCACTGAAGTTTCAAACTGACATAGGGGAAGAGCACTCTCAATGCACATGAATTGCCTAAGGATTGAAGAAAAAAAAAAAAAAAAAAAGGTAGAAAATACCTGCCTCCCAAGCAGAAGGTCATCAATGAACCCCCACAGGCTCCTCACCTGTGCCAGTGGGCATTCTCAATGTGAGGAGAGAGATGAACAAGATGATGACACAGTTTCCTGATGAAACTTAAGTTATTCATGAGAGTCAAAATGAAAGCTGACCCTGAAAACTTGCTTAAGAATCTCATAATGCTCTGAGATTTTTAACATTCTGGATGTTAAAAAATCTCCAAACATAATTAACCCTAAAGTGCAACATGACATAAATACCTTGATCTGACAAATGGAATGATGCCCTCTGAGCCAGTTATTACTGCTCAGGAAAGAAGTCTTGGGATTAAAATAGACAGCTCTGTGACAGTGTCCACTTGGTGGCTCAGCAACAGGTTAAAAAAAAACAGCAGCCACGAAGACAATTGCCAAGGCACTGCATGTATCTGCTGTGCTTCTCCAAGCTGCCTCTGGTGCTGGCCCTCCTCCACCCTGGCCCAATCAGGGTATTTCTACCATGGCAAACTCACAGAGCCATGGCCAGGACCATAGAGGACATGGGATGGTTTCTCAACAACAGTTAACTAAATAGCCTGTGTCTCTCTAGCCTGGAAAAGAGATCATGGAAGGGACCAAGCAGATGAGAAGTCTACTGAATTGTGAGTCCCATAGGAATGTGAGCAGGAAGGGATTATTCTTCTAGTACCCTTCAGAGAGGAAGATCATGAGGCATTCACTGGAACAGGCTCAAATAAGGTTCAGGCAGAAGGAGGTACTTTCAATGGTGCCCACAGCTAAAACACGGTTCAAGAAATCAGAGGGAAGCCCTCAGAAGGAAGTGAGTGACCAAGGATTTCAGGCCTCTGAAAGTGTACTGTTCTCTCAATGCCACACCACTGGGACTGAACCTGGACTTGGTGACCAGTGAAAATCAGGCATGTTCTCAAAGAAAAGGCACACTCATCTTCAGTCAAGTGCCACTAAGAACAAATGATGGCAAGACTTAGTGAGGGAAGCAGGGAACAACTTCTGTCCCCCACGGCAAGACTGGGACTTGGCTAGGATTTATGCTACCAGCATAGCAGGGAAAATTTTGGGCAGGGTGGTGAAGGGTGGAGACACGAGATGTTTGCTGTAAGTCATCCAAATACAACACACTCACCTACAGGAATACATCTAGAAAGGGCATAGTCTCCAGAGCTAGGCTATTTCACTGATGGAAAATCAGGTCCCAAAGCACTGAGCCACTGGCCTCTCAGAGGAAACACCATCTTCTTCTAAAACCTGTTAAAACCAATCTAGCTCCAGCATTTGGCTTTGAGGGGAAACTATTGGAAACATGCCTGGTAGTCACAAAAGAGAAAAGAACCCAAAACTAAAGTTGTTGGAACGGGGAGTCTGATAAGAAACTCTGTTTCAACATGCCCTCAAACGCTCAAATAGGAGACATTTGTGCAGCTTGTACCAGAACCTTCTGACTGCTACAGCGGTCACAAACTCTTGTGGTTTCACTGCTTGGATGACAGAATCATTAATCACAACCATAAGAGCCATTTTATAAAACCTGTGCAACACATTTCCTGTTGCAAGCGAGCTGGACGTATCTGAGCAAGCACACGTACTGCATGTGTGGTATGGCTGCTTTAAGAAACAACACCAGGTTTCTACAGGCAAATGATGGCACTGTGGTAATTTAAGAAAAAGAAAAACATGTCCCTGTTTCCCCCTCAGACTTTCAGAAGTGACTCATTAAATTAAAAAACCCCAGTCATTAGTAAAGAAGATTATGTTAATCATTTACTGCAGTTTATTTCTCATTGAAATGGATTTGTTACACAAGACGGCTAATCAGATACCTAAGCAATAGGCACAGATAATCATGTATGAAAAAATACAAGAAAAAGAAGCCTTCTTCTGCTTCTGAACTGGACTGATCACCTAGCCTCTAATGGCTTCACAGAATAGGTTCACTCTGTGTGATTCAACATGGAAGGCTGACTTCAAAAAAGAAGAAAGATTCCTCTCAGAATTATGAAGCAATACAATCTGTGGCAGCTTGTCAGAAATTGGTTGCCAGAGGGAAATTATAGAGTTCTGTCACTTAAAACTTCCAGAAGTGCTCTCTGCCAGCTAAAGAATTTGCAAGTTTGCTGTCAAAAATAATTGTGGGTCAAGCAAGATGGTTTTTTTTCCTCTTTAGAATTTTAATGTTTGCATGGAACAGGGGGGAACAGATGTATCATGATGTTGAATGATTAGCTTTGCAAGTAATAGTCCTGAAGGAATCAAAAACCCATGCCAGCCTGATCTTGGCAAAGCACAAGGCAACCTGCTCTCTACTGCCCCTCTCCACTTTGCCCATCTCCTACTGCCATGCAAGCCCATACACCACAACATCCAGATCCAAGGGGGCCTCTTGACATGCAGCACAGGAAAGCAAAACTTGCTGGGGCATCCTTCTGCAATAGCTGAAGCTCCCTGCAGCAACTCCTGGGTTCACCTGTGGAAGCCTGGACATGTGGAAGAAGGGACCAGCGCCAACTTATCTTTTGAGAAGGCATCCCCACCATTCCCAGGGCAAGAAATGCAGCTCCACACCATCCCATGGCTTGAGGATGAGCCTGGAAAAGTGATAGCCAGAGAGATACATCCTCCTGTGCCATAGCCTGACCACCTCTGGCTGAGACCTCTGCAATGGGCTCCCCACCGGCAGCCGGAGCCCCGGGTGTGCTCTGCCCAGGTGCAATCCCTCGGGAGCTCCAGCACAAGCCAGCTCTTCTTCACTTCACCCTTTCCTTTCACTGGAATACAGAGAGGCCCAGCTGTGCTATCAGTACAGAAAGGAAGAATGATAAAACCAGTGAAACAGAACCACAAGTGATACTGAGCTCTGCGCTGGTCTGGGCTTTATCTACGGAGCCGCTGTTTAGAACTTCACAAAGAGGAAGTCTGAGAGTTATTTGGGATGCATAGCAAAGAAACTTCCACTTTTCCAAAGAAATTAAGATAAAATGTAGAACTCCCTCAGCTTAATCTTGCCAGACCAGAATAAGTTCTTCCATTCTCCTCCAGCTTCTTTTCTTTTTAAGCCTAAAGAGATACAGCACTTTTGACTTTTACAGCACTTCTGACTTTAGCACGAGTCCTAAATTTTGTCTCAAAACACCTTTTTCTCTCTATTCAGGTAATTTAGAAAAGGGAACAGCTGACATTTTCCATCCACCTCTAAGTGTGCCCTGTGTACTCAAGACAGCCCATTTCAAAGGGAGCTTAGATTATCCAAGTATTAAGAAAAAGATTCAGTGTAAAAAATCTTTTAAGATTTGACACTCCTGTCTCCTAAGCACAAGCTTTTAATTTGTCATGGCAAGACAAAGCCATGGATCAAAATGCTTTTGTCAAATTTGTTTGTTTCCTATCACTGAAGACAAGACAGAAATTGTATTGCAGAAAATTACTTCCACACATTTTTGAAACATTTTGCTACTCTCATCCACTGGGGATGGCTGGAGTGGAATGTAGTTCTGCTCTGCTGAAAGTCTGAAGGAAAAGCTTCATGTTAGATCATATTCCAGTTCAGTTCAAAGACAAATTGGCTGTATACAATCATTACAATAAGTATGACTTCAGACTTGTCCAATACCAGAAGAGGACTAGAATTTCTCAAATGTTTGGGCTGTTTTCTAGTCATCCCTTAAACAAATACCAATATAAAGTGCAGAAGGCTGGCTATTTTTTACTGCTACCTTTTATTTTAAGTTTTTGTGGTTATAGCTTTTAGAGCCAGAAAGATGCTGGTGGCTGTGCTGGCTGAAGTCAGCAAAACTTAAGGAACATTTACAAGAATTCAGTGCACAAGATCATCTCCATTAAACTCCTGCTAAACCAGACTCTGGCATCATCAGACAGTTCTGCATGGACCACAGATGTGGCTTAACAGCTCACTTCAGAAGTGAAAAGAATATATGAGACTCAGACACGATTAAATGACATGACAAACACTCAGATGTGGTAAGGGGGAAACCTCAGGGAGATTTTCCTGTTTCACTGCTTGCCTCATACAAGGCATCAGACATGTCTGCAAAAGCAGGCATTTCAAGAGATACAAAGAGAAACTTTGTCTACAAAAGTCAGAGAAGGACTGAAGTCACTCAGAACTCCATTTTGCACGGACTCAGACCTGGACCAGAGGCTCTGAGCAGGTCTATACAACATTTCCTCCCCATGATACCCCTCCCCCTTACCCCACCACTGGGCTAGAGCACCGCTTTGACAGAAAGTCTTCACATCAGGTACTTACAAGTGAAATCCAGAATGTTTTAAGGGGGAAAATACCCAAACCACAAGCCCAGCTTCTAGGGCTGCTCCCCCAGGCAGCACAGCAATCCCACAGAACAGTGCTGAGCAGGGTGGCTCTATCTATCCACAAGGCGCTTGTGTCCTCATCCATGTGGAGAGCTTCTCCTTACCAGGACTCCCACGTTTCCTTCTTCATTCCTGCAACTCCTCCGTGCTGTGGCCTGATTGGATTTCTCCATGCTGAGACAAGCTACACTGCTTTAGCAGGATCTTTTTAAACCTGCGAACTGTTTAAACTAACCAAATGCTTAAAAACCGTCTAGGGATCGAGGCTGGCCTTTCTTTTTTGTGGAGGCTCTGTTAATCTGTTTCTACCTTGAAAATGACATCCTGGTGCGGACTACAGCATTGTTGGGATGCTCCAGCATCCAACATTTGTGCTCGTACAACTTGGCAAAGATTAGCAAAGCTCCTTTTTCTAGCAATATTATCTACATCACCACAGCTGTCCTCTGGTAAGGCCAAGAGAATGGCTGCCATGGTCTGAGCTGCTGAGGGGAGGTGATGGCTGCTGCTTCTCCCCCCCACCAGTCCCATCACCTGCTCTGTGGGCATGCGTGGGTGTGGGACCACAGGAATGCAGCCCAAAATCATTTTTGCATCAGCTCCCTGACCTCAATTGACCATCCACGTGGTAGCACAGGAGGTAGAGAGAGCAGAGGTGGGGGAGGCTGGAAGGGGAGCTCCTAATTTTCAGGTGCTGACAGGGAACTTAGCACATCCGATGCTGCCAAAAAGCATTCCTTTTGCAAGATGGGTAAGGATGCTAGGAAATAAAGGAGGAAAGTTCGTAAGGGGGTGTCAAATATTGGACAGCTGAGCGCAGCTGGGAACAGATGGCTCCACAAAACTCACCACTGAATCTCAGCTCTTCTGTATAGAAACTTTCAAGGAGGGGGGAAGGAAATAACATTGGGGGGGGGGAGGAGGAATGCTAATGAAAATAAATTAGCCAAATTAAATCAGCCAAGCTAAAAGAATTGGTGCATCTAATCCATTATTAATGTCTTTGCTATGTACACTGCAGCCTCTAAATTCAGCAGTGGTCCTTCTATATAATAGACCAGGTTACAAACAGAGGGAGAAAAAACTAAGTTAAATGCAAACTTCCCACAGCAGACTGATATGATATTTTAAGAAGTCAGTTAGGGGTCGTTTATTCACACAGTTATGAGCATTGATGATATTTTAGCTGGAATTTATCACCAAAATAGAATCCAACAGCTGATGAAAACTTTTAAAATACCCTCTTCATATGCACTGCAAATATGTCAGGCTCTGCTTAAAAATGTAATGGTACTTATTTACTTCTGTCTTTCCTTCTCCTTTTGCAGAACAGCCAGAGACATATGAACTGCTTCCTATAATCACTTCTGATTTAATTTTCATGAAGTATTTACAAGAGACAGGGCAAGCAGACCCTCAACAAAGCACATTAGACAGGTGAGGGAAGGAAACCGGCCTGTTTAGATGCAGTTCTTTAGAATGCATTTCTGTACTGGGCAGAGGTCCACTCTGAGCTCCCCAGACTCTTGTATTTTGCTGTTCATCCTCAGTTACTACCAAACACATACCGGGGTCAGAGGGGACACCACCTTGCAATATTTTGTCAGTCAGAAGAATGTTGTGGGGTTTCTTTGTGGCTTTTCTTTCTAGGGGTGGGAGGGGGAGTCTGTCACCTTAAAAGAAAAATCTTAAAGCCTCATATAAAAGCATGTTTCATTGCTAAGCTTTACCAAACTCCTCCTTTTCTTGTCCAAACTCTCCAAAAAAAGAAAGCCCAAACAAATGAACAAACAAACAAACCCCAACCATTTGAAAGGATCCAAAATTCAAGGGCACATTCCAGGAAGCCTCAACTCTCTGTTTGTTTTGGGTTTTTCTTTTCTACCTGTTACACAAGAAGACAAATTCAAATCAGACTTGCCAGTGTTTACACAGCGGGTGGGAATTACAGGCTCCTTCACGAAGAGAAGAGCAAGCAGTCATTTGCCCCACAGTTCCAACTCAGCTCCCTTCCTATCGCCGCCCAGACGGATGCTGCAGCTCAGCACCAGGAGCCACATTTTCCCCTCTCTCAATCGTGCAGAGAGGCCATGGGCCAGCTTTGCCTGCTCGCTCCAGACCTGCATCCCTGCGGTCGCACCGGCACTGCCGGGTTATGTGCCAGGCAGCCATTCCCTAATCCTTTCGGCTGCAGTACAGGAAGTTGTCAATCATCGCTCTGCCCCCGGCCAAGGCTGCCTCCTTCCAACAGTGTTTACACCCCGTGCTGGATCTGCTCTGCCTGTCACCTTCAAAGGCAGAGCCTGGGGCCAGCCAAGACACCCCAAATCCAGCTGTCCCTGGTGCCTCCTCCAGCGAGTGCCCTGGGACAAGGCGTTTTGCTCCAACACAGCAGCCAGTGAGACTGCAGCTTACAAATATAGCTGTCTGCTGAAAGCCACTTCCTCGGGTTGAATATGCAAGTAATGGAAAAGGCCATTTTCTGCCTTTGTCAAATTTTCAAGCACCCTGAAGCTGAAAGAAAGGCCTATACACTTCAAAGGCTGACTGCATAGCCCAGATTAAAGAGGGAATCTAATGGAAAGCTACAGTCATATCAACCATGTATTTTCAGGGTAAAAGCATACATTTGGCCATAACACACCCCCATCAACACCGCCTCAGCTATCCTGGCATCTCCTTCTTGTCTCAACTGAAGGATGAACTTCTCAGTAGAAACATGAAGGAGCAACACAGGAAATGAAGGAGGAAAATGCCATAAATCCTAAACCAGACACAAGTACAAGAACCAGCACAGCAGAGGTCTTGCAGAAGGCGATGTATGCAGAGCCAGGGGTATGCAATGAATTTCAGGTGGCACGATGAGTATTGGTGGGGTGGCAGAGGTTTTTTGCCTCCCGCTTAGCCCATCAGCTACAGTTCCTCTTGAGCCAGCACTTCTGCTTTTCCAGCTCTACAGCAAGCTGGCTCCAGGAGCCAAACCACCGGAAAAGTATTCGCTTTCTTTTATAGGGCTAGTCTTTGGTTCGCTTCCCCGGGGCTGGCTCAGCACAGGGTCAGCTGTGGTAGGGAAAGGGGGATGGAGGAACCCCTCTCTGCTCTGATGAGGCTAAAGATGCATCAGTCAAGTTGCATCCTTTGGCTGCGGTTTCACATAGGTGCTAAAATAACTCCTACAACCCCAAATCCTGCTCCCCCACATCAACTTCACTCTTGGCATGACTGTGCTGCAAAAGCAAGGTGGGGGAAGTGAGCTGGCTGGAAAATAACTTGCTTTTCACAGACATCTTGACTCAAATCAGGTCCCCCTTACATAATACCAAAGAAATGCCCTGGGAACCATGGCTGAACAAAAGCAAAAGTAAAAAAAGTAAAAAAAAAAAAAAAAAAAAATCTTTCCCTCCTCTGTTTTACTGTATGTTAAGAAAGGGCAACTTACTCTTGGTTGTATTTTGTTTCTGACACATTTGTGCCTCAAACACACAAGTGCACTGCAGCATTCAGCTCCAGATGAATTAGAAGCTCATAAATGGCTTCACACTTTAACTCATCACATAGTTTAAGTACATTATTTACACAGCCAAATTACTTTTTTCGAAGACAAACATGCAACTAGTTGATTGCAAGCATGAAATGTTGTTACAACACGCTCTGATCACAAATTCACCATCTAGAAACTACAGCTAGAGAGGCACCAGTGAAGTCACCTTTGTACAAGGAAACCCACAGGCAGGTCTGCTGGTGACCCTTTTCATTTTCAAGGCTCATACTACAAGAAAGCAAGGCCTTCAGTGATCTGAAGATTACTTAAATTAACGCAAGTCTGGTTATACATAACAAAAATTAAATAGAGTATAAAATGTAAAGAACTGGCACACTGAAATATGACACTGTATCATCATCCAAGCACAGGGAAAGGGCAAAATGGCTGTTGAGAAGAAGAGAATCAGGAGAGAAGGAAATATCTTTTGAAATGCTGGGGCAAACTGAACAAAACTGAATACTTAATTGGTGCACAAATTACAACACAAGTTCTGGCAAGATGCAGCTATAAGGAAACTTCCACCACAGCAAAAGATCAAATTTCCGTTTCCTGCAGGATATATCCCAATCCCACTGCACAACCAACTGTGTTTGTATGTGGGAATGGTACAGAGCCAAAAAATACACTACAAAAAATGGTCTTGAGAGGAAGAATTGTGACAAGAGAAACTGCTTACCCTCAGCAAAGTAGCTCAACACATCCCAGTTGTTGCTATAATTAGCCACATAAAAACTACACAGCAGTGAGCCTTGAAATATCTGATAGCAATACAGATACCTTCTGTTTAATAATTTGTTCTTCTTATTTGTAATTCACTTAGAGTGAAACAGCACCAAATCAACTGAAATTCCGTCCATTTGGGAATTGTGTTAAACTGCCTACTCCAGATCTGCAGTAAGAAAAGCATGCTTTACCTCTCAGAGTGACACAAAAGCAAAAAACCCCCATGATAAATACAATAAAGCAATACATAAATCGTGTGAGACCCCTAGTCCCCTCCTTTCTTTCAAAGGAAGCACATAAAGCTTCAAATTTACCCCATGAATCTTTCTCCTATCAGCTCCCCTGAGCTCTTCACTTACATCTCATGTATCTGTTATATACACAAGAATAAACAGATTTTATGTTCTGTGTACCTCCACACTGCAGTAGATTTTATATTTCCTCCTGTCCAAATGACAGGTTATGAGTAAGAGTAGGCAAGGGCAATCTATAGGCTGAAGTATGTGGTAATTGTCCCTACATTTTTGAAAGACTTAAGGAAAAGAGTAGCTGCCTTTCCAGAGTATACAACACTGTTTTAGTGACAATAGTATTAAATTATCAGTAAGTACAGTTAGCTTGTGTTGGCAGAAAGAGTAAGAAAATAAATGGGTTAATTTCCAGCACCACTTGAAAGAAACAGGAGATCCTGAAAGAAAGGGAGAAATACAACACTAGAAAATAAACCTGACAGCCAGAGAAAAAACTTTCCACTTGACCTTCCCTACTGAAAAATCTCTTTCAGCATTGATATCCATTCCCATTGAGTGATGTGAATTTGTGTGGGCAAAGTTAACCTGAAGGCAGGAAAAAACCCAACAAATAAAAAAGCAGCTAGCCTTAAAACCACTGGATAGCCAGGACCTTTTCAGTCCTTTTCAGTGTTTTAGTGACATCTCTCCTGCTTTCTGACCCCCAGCATACCAGCAGGAAGAATTCCACTGAAAACCTCTTGATACAGCCTGGGATTAATGGGATGAGGAAAAAAACCCAATTAAACCACAGATAAACTGGTGACTTCAGGCTCTGGGACTACCTGGGTAGGCAGCCTGTTGGAAGAGCTCAAGGCAGTTTTTCTCGTGAGAAGAGGTGGGAAGAGCCAAAGGCAACACAACAAGAACTGCCAAGGTGCTGAGGTGAGGCTGCACTGATGGTTCAGGTGCTGGGCAGAGGTGCCCAGAGCACTGTGCACAGCTTGAGAGACCTGGCTGTATAAAAGAACATGACTAAATCTCAGTCCAGTTCATTGGTCAAAGCCAGCAATGGCTATTTTTTGTTTGTTTGTTTTTGAGGGAAGGATTTGAGCCTGGTTTCTCTGTGTGTGAATTTCTCTCTTCTTGGCAAGTACCTTTTTCCCTCCCCCCCCCCCTTTAAAATCTGAATTAGAATAGCTGTGGTTTACAATGCAAGCCCAAAATCCAGACATCAGAGGATGTGGCTAGCAGCAATGAACCCTTTGGCTGTTCACACAGAGCACAGCTGGCTGCTGGGCAGGAAGAAGAACAGAAGTAAGGCCATCATGTCCTGTCACTGTAACAATCCCCTTGTCGCTCTGCTCAGCCTCACAGAGCAAACAAGGTGGATTTGCTTGAGGTGACAACCCCATCAATTCCCACGGAGAGCTCTGCACCTCCAAAAGGCATTTTCCCCTTCTGCTACTTGAGGACAGCATTAAGAAAAAGGAAATTGCAAGCTCTTGTGGCTCCTCAATCCCTGAGCACAACTTCTGATTGAAACACATCTTGCAACTTGTTCTTCTACTCTCAGCAACATCATTTTTCATAGAGGGCTGGGATTAGAGATGCTCCAGCATCCCACAGAATTTATGAATATATTCCAAATTATTTGGACTGGGTTTCTACCTTAAAGAAAAAAAAAACCATAGTTGTTCTTCAAAAGAACCAGCTTAATGTGAAACGACCAAGCCAGGGAGAAAAATTAGATCTAGTGTTTATCTAACTAACATAAATCTTACAAATTTTAATAGTGAGGCTGAAACATGCTTGAGGCCCAGATGGGAGATGAAAGTAGACAAAAGGTTTCAAGGAAAGGCAGCAGGGACAAATCTGGTTTTTTAATTAGGAAAGCAGAAGAGATGCAAGAGGGACTGTAATGCAAACATCTGCCCCAATATGCACCGTTCTGGTGGAGAAGAGGTAATTGTGTCTGTGTCTGAAATGACTGTCAGCAGCATCCAAGCCACGTAACAAACCTCCTAACTCAAACATTCCCAAGAACAGGAATCCACATTCATGACAAGAAAAAGGCACAAGAGACACAGGATTGCTCCAAACACACGACTTGGTGGTGAAAACACGAGCCTGAAGACTTCTGCTTCGGAAGCCCAGAAAGAAAAGTGGTGGCAGCGAGATCTGTCCATATCACCTCAGTGAAGCAGGAGAATATTTCTTCCATCTTGCAGTTGGGGAACCCAGATAAGTAAGCTTTTAGCCAGGAGTCAGCAAGAGAAGCAATGGATCAAGTGTGTGCACCTTGAAACACAACTCTGTTGCTCAGCCATGCACCTCTAGATCACGCCTGCTCAACCTGCCAAACTCTGCAGGTCTCATATTGAACAAAAACTAGGATTTAAAAAAAACAATATTATCGATTATATAAAATACCTGTGATTTTAACACGCTTATCAAACTTAATAAGGTTGAGTTTTGCTGTTTTCTCCCTTACATTCCCTTTAAAGCAAAAGGAGACCACAGTCATTTTTAGAGTCACAAACCAGAACAAACATGGGAGCTGCTGTTCCTCCTGCCAGTGGGTGTCTTTTCTTTAGCACGAAAGCAGGCACAAGGCTGCAGATTTATCTGAAAAACACAAGTGGTGTTTCAGCTGAACTGGTCATAAGGTTTCAGAACAAACACCTCTGCTTTTTCAGATGGGATGCTAAAAGAGACCATTTCAGGCACTCTGCAGACTCTGGAAGACATTGACCTTTTTTCCTTGGAATCAGTTCACATTTTTCACTTCATGGTCATGTGGGATTATTATCTGTAATTGAAAGTAGAAGTGTAGAGATTAGGGAAAAAAATTTTACACAAGAACTCAATTATATGACAAATTCTGTGGCCCAGGAACTACAGAATGCCTTCAGTCTGTATTAAACCCTACTTCTGAAACGAATGTTAATCAAAAAAGGCTGAAGATGCAGGCTGGATGGATGAAGACAAACAGAACAATCTCAGCCCGTTGCAACGACAGTGTTTCCCCAACGGAGACAGAACGGATGGCCAGTCTTACTCAGATTGCATCTCTTGAGAGGATGATTTATAATGTACAAGACAGAAGAAATTTATTTGCTAACATATGGAAAACATTCATGGGCTCTTCGGAGGATCTGAAACTCAAGAAACACAACTACATATTGTTGAAACTCCTAAATGGAGATTTCATTTTAGAAATAAGCGTTTTTCAACTCGAGTCTGTGACATTTAGTTCTATATACGGTTGTTTCCTGCCCTGTTAGGTATGAATTTTAGAATAGGTTGTATGCTGTAGGTCTAAGCCACAGGAAACGTGTTAGTTGGCAAAGTCCTGTTTTTAAAGATAAAATCCATGCTTCAGAAAGATAGATGGGGAGCATATGCCATAGGGACAGGCGCAGGATGCTGCTGCCCAAGTTATCATCTTGGCTCTGCAAGTTACAGTCATGGGAGGAGACAACTACTGACAACAAGTGAATGTTCCCACAGCCACAGATAATTCAAAACCCAAAAGAAGTCCACCTTCAGATACAAGAAAATGATCCTCCACTAAGCCACTCAAGGTCATAGCCTGCAGGAGAGCTCTTCCTCTGGGGCAAACCTTCTCCTCCCCATGGAAGTAACCTGCTGGATGCCTGGAAGGGCTGCATGCTGGCTGAGGGATAAACGAAACAGATGATGCACCAGTTGCACACACAGAACCACGCACGTCCCATGGAGCTGTACTGGAGCTAACAGGATCAGGGGCTTTATAAAAGCCCTGTGTCAATCAATGGCCAACAGCCGTATCGGGGTCAGGGCTTGTGTGTAATGAGGGGGTTGCTCTAAAGCTGGGAGCATTATGTTGGTGCAAACATCTGTGCACGATGAAGTCGGGGTGGCCAGCCACAAAACAGCCTCAGAAATGTGAAGTTTTGGATTGCTGTGCTTGACCAGACTGAAACATCTTCAAGAAGGAAGAGCAGGACCTCGGGCCAAATATTTTGAGGCAGCAGTGCAGCAGCAATGGCTGAGATTTTCAGAGACGAGTAAATGACTGATTAAATGACTCAATCATGCAGATGCTTTTGAAAATTCTGCCGCACGCAGTTAAGTTTATTCATGCATGTGTGGGAGAGGGGGAGGACTGTGAAGATTTTAATAACTACCTTAGGAAACAAAAAAGAACAAATGTACTTTCTCTTTAAAACAGAGAAAAAACCCCAACCAAACCCAAAAAATCCACTGCTGTGGCTGGGTAAGAGTTTACAGAAAGTTCTACAGAAGTTTAGTGTGGAAGGATGACCAAATGGACTATGATACACAAGTCCAAAATATGTGCAAAGAAAGAATGGAACAGAAGGGTAAAAATAAAACATTTCACAGCCCTATCAATTTCTTCCAGTTTTAAACCGCTCCATGCTTCAGTATGTTATTTCTGGCTTATGCAGTCTTCATACTCCACCATAACCTACCAGATAAATAGGAAGTTGAGAGCTCTGAAGACCTTAAGGACTGCAGGAAAAGGAAAGACTTCATCCCAGAAAAATGAAGAAATATTGGGGAAGAAGATGTCCCCAAAACCTTATTTTTGGAGTATGACAACACATATGCCTGGTGTGCCATCTTGACAAACAGCACCACACGATGTCTCACCAGCAGTGAGTTCCCTCTTGCACTCTGGAGATCACAAAACCCTGCAGAGAGTGCTGCAGGCAGGACACAACTCGTTCTCCCAGGTCCAAACAAGACGTGGATGCCACTGAGGTTTCCCTCCTCGCTAATGCTATTGAGCAGCTTGTTCCTCCTTCTCTGTCAGGTATCCTACCCATAAATGTCTGCAAGGCAGGGAGTCATCTGTCACCTCCCCAGGGTCAAGTAGGTGGGAAAAATCTCCTGCACTTCTGGCTCTTCATTTTGAAAGCAGGAGTATGAGTGATTTTGATGCAGCTGGAGCACCATTCATCCAACTTTTCAAATGTAAAACAACACCTACTTAAAGGCAACAAGTTCTTTCTCCTCGTAAAAAGCATTCTTTGACTTTAAAAATCAACACTCAGCCACAAGACTGAGCTTGTGGAGAAATTCAGGAGCACTCCCAGGTCCCTAAACATCAGCCAGTAGGATTTTAGCAAAAATATACTTTCCACAGGCTATGCCTCACTGTTTAAAGCATCGAGTATTCCAGTGTGTAACCCAGTGAGATCTGGCACACACCCATCCGAGGCACACTTTGACAGCCATCCCCTTTCTGATGAGCACAGAAGAGCCACACACACATCAAGAATGACTGTCCACCCCCAGCAGAGCACAGCTCGTCCGGCGAATTCGGGAACAAAGCAGCACGTATCAGTAAAAGGCTCTGGCTCCACCGCTGCCTCCCCCAGCCTGTCCCATCCCAGTGCCTATAAATCACTTCTGGCAGGTAGCTGGGAAGCAGCTGCTAATGATAGTTTTGCTGGGGAGTGCAGGAAGTCACCTTTTAACCCTGCCTGCTGTTGTTTGTCTCCCTGAGCGTGACAAAAGGACAGATGCGGACAACATGCCAGCCCTTGGGAAGATCCGGTCAAAACTCAGCAGGGAACCTGACGTGGACTCATGCTGGTGAAACATCACCCTCAAAAACACCTTTTGGCTTTGAATGCTTCCTGGGACTTTTTTACTTCTTTACTCCTTCACCCTAAAAATCCAGCGAAGTATCCCGAAGACAATTTTAAGTTTCCTGTTGCTGCACTGAGGATACCTCACCTTCCCCCTCCCTGCCATCCTGGCCCCAGGGGACAAGGAGGGCATTTGTAACCTAGCTAATGAACTCATGCATGTGGCATGAGGGGTTGGATTAAGGTGAGCAAATTACTTCATTATGAAAAATGTATACAATGTGAGCAACTTGTTTCCAGCCCACGGACTAGCCCTCATCAGAGTCACATTTTCACCTGGCAAGTTTTTTTTTGCTTTTTAACTGTCCTCTTAAAGTGGGCAAGGTTACTAGATTTAGTTTCAGCAAAGTTCCAAAATACATTTTAGACAACACCACAAATTAACTCCAATAGCTCACCCCTGTTTAAGGCACTGCTGCTTAGACAGACGCCACACTACTGTGCCTTCCTCCACCTGAGGAACACCTGAACTTTCCACGTTTCATGTGCAGGTGAAACACCTTTAAAGTTGGCTTTTGCTTAAAACTGTGATTTTGATTTAAACTGTGTTTAAAATCTTATATCCTTGAGTATGTACCTGAGTAGCAGTCGCCCTGCTAACGACCTGAGTTTGCAAGAAGCTTCTCAAGGACAGAGAGAATTATTAGCAGGGGTGTGCACCACTCAGTGTAAGCCAAAAGAAATTCAAGAGTGATTATTTCTTCACTTCTAGCCCCTGACATCACCTGCTCTGACATGCTTTCCACACGGCGACGCGAGGCCAACAGGAGGCCTCACATTCTGTAGAGGATATACTTCCATCAAATAAAACACACCTGGCAGCCAAACATGATGGTGGCTGAGGCATAAAAAGAAAAACCCCTTCTAACCTGACCATGTAAACCTGAACATAAAAGAGAAGGACCTCGGGTGACATGTACTTACAGTGAAGACATCATCATCGCCGACCTCGGCCTCGTTGTGAAGGGTGGACGAGGAAGTCGTAGATCCTAGGAAAAAACCAAACCAACAGCTTTCTAAACACATGACATTTCCATGAAACTTTCTTTTTTTTTTTTGAGGCTGTTAAACATTCGGATTCTCACAGGTTTGTGTGTTGTAGATGCATGAAAGAGTGGCTCAAATTAAGGAAGAACAACCCATTTGCTGGTAGCTGGGTTGGAGAGGTAAAATCTGAAAGTGTTTCTTGAAATGCAACTGTGTGGCTGCCAATGCTAATTAACAAAGGTAAAAATAGCAGTTAGTTTTCCAATTACAGAAGACTAATTCCTGAAGAATGGTAAAGCCATGTACTAATCAGTGCTCCAGGCTGATTCTCAGATGTCAAGAAACTATGTATGAGTTTTTCTTTACTTACTCCCTCAATCTAGGGGGAAAAATAACCTTTAATTTAAAAAAAAATGAACCTCACTTTGATAATGAAGAGTAAGATTGGGTTTTTTCCTTTTAACTTTGGAAGTTGTTATATCTCTGTTATCACCTACTTCTCAGAGAATCACCTTACCCCACGTAAACAAAGTATTAGAAAGGAGCTGATATGCATAAAAACATAGACAAGAGAAAAATATTTGGGTGTAATTTTCATTAGGTACATTAGGCAATCTTCTGGAAAAGCAGGAAAGCATATCAAAAAACTTTCCTCACCCTGCAGGTGTTCCTGTGGAGCTGCTCAAGAGCCTGGTGAGCACCCATGCCACAGAAAGGCCTCAGGGAAGGGGACACTCGCCATCACTGGACTTGACACCAAATTTATGCTGTACCTAAAAAGGAGTGACTCCTCTCCCTATACCCAATCAAGATCCCAGACCCGCTTCCTGGCTGGCTAAGGCTGCCAAGGAGAATGGATGCAGCAAGAGGATCTGCTGGGAGGGAGAACCTTCAAGCCAAAGGTCTATTTTTTTGATGAAAGCCCACTGCTAGACTGAATTCTGGCCACATCACATCCCTGACCAGCACAGCAGAACGGTTTGTACTGCCTTCATTCTGGAAATTTGTTAAAGTAACGTGTTTTATATAACACATATTGGCACCAGCCTTGGCTGCTCTCAGTTGCATCATCATGAAGATGTGCAGAGCTAAGTGCGAAAGCCCACTTAAAACACTGAGTAATGTGGAAACATTTGTGCCATTTGCTACATTAGCTTTAAAATCAAAAAAAAGCTGAAGCTCTACGGAGCTGCACAGGGTTCTTGTACCTGTGCCCCAAAGTTCTAATGCTACAGGGAATGAACTATTGGTTAAATATTCACAATAAAGCAATGATTTCATGAAGTGAAGTCCTGAAGGCACGCTTAGATGTGCTTAATATTACCTGCTGAATTTGATCAAGTATGTGAACAAAAAATGAATGATAAATGAAATCTGCTGCCCGACGCCCTGTGTGTGCGTGAGCCAGTTATTGTTTTTCATTCAGAAAGCCTTATTTGGAAGTTAAGGAGGAACACTCATGAGAATCGGCCTGTACTGTTAATGGGATAAATATAGATTTGCTGATTTTGAAGTATCTGAGATACAGCAGAACTTGATTTTAAATGCCTCCACCGTAAAATGGATCAAGAAGAGCAGAACAGGAGCTGCCAAGTATTGGCATCTCCAAAATACTACTCAATGCAGCTGAGTTATCTCCTTGAAACTTTGCACAATCCCATGCCAGTTACATAAAACACCACTTTAATGACTAAAAATGCTTCACAGTTTTAGCCAGAAGATGAAAGTCTACCTGTAACTTCTCAATGTTAATGGCACAGAATAAAGCAAATGAACTGAAAAGATCCTTCCTCTAATTGATGAGGTATTTACCATCAAGGAGCCCTGGGGGTTTAATTCTCTCCCATGTATCTACCATGTTCAAGTTAAAGCAAGGACAGGCCATCCAGAACATTAGGCTGTCATATGGAGCTGATGTCCTCAGAAGGAATACACATCTATACATACATCTGAGTTAGTATCCTCAGAAAATGTACCATCTTTATATAAAAATACCCTGGTCACACTGGAAGAGAAGGCAAAAGGCTTTGGACTACTAAGTCCCTACATAAAGTAGTATGGTTAAAGAAAAAAATCAAGAAAAAAATGTACGAAGAATCAAATTTCATTAAGATTAAGTACAATTGAATTACAGCTGTATTGTGATTGCCTGATTGCAATAAAATGTGAAAAGGAAAAATTTATGACAACTTCAAAGCACAGACAATTCAAACGCATTTTTTACAGAATTAAAAAAACAACACCCCAAAACACAACAAAGTCTTCAAGAACTACCATTCAACTAAGAGGATGCAGACAAAACTAATTACTGCAAAATAAAACCAAAAACAAACCAAAGTTTTATTCAACTCCACACAGGAATTAAGTCCTATTATTTAACAAAGACTCAGTAAGATGAGATTTGACTGCAAATAAAGAGCCTGGGCTGTTTGAGTTGCCATTGCTAGTGTGAAACCCAAGCCTATCAAAAAAAGCAGTAAAAATAAACTTGATGATAAAAAACAGGGAGAAGTATGGGCAGACAGGATTGAAAAATACTTGACTGAAACACCTTATCTCCTCTAAGGGATGTGGAAACTCAATGCTTAAAAGCTGGGGCTTACTCACTCTGGACATAAGGGCCCCAGCGACACCTGGACACATCCACAAGAGTCCTCCAAGCCCAAGAACTGATTTTAAACACATCCCTCTTCCCAGCTCCCTGACTCAAACCCCCTGCCCACTCTTCCAAGGGTGGAAGCATCCACCTCCACGCTACCTTCGATGAGGTCCTCGATGGCTTTCCTCACTCCTCTGTCGAAGGCTCGAGCGTCAGCGGGGCTTTGAAAAGTGAGCCCAAACTTTCTGTTGTCAACTTTCCAGTGGTGGAAGGTGGGGTTTGCCTTCGTGTACACCAGGTCCTTCTTCACAAAGCACTCCAGCACCACCTGGGAGGGCATGAGCCCCAAAAGAGGAGCAAAGTCACTTTTCCCACCCCAAGGACACAGCCAGCACCATCTCAGGCTGGACTCAAAAGCAAGCCAAGTCATGCCTCGCGTAGGGGAACATCCTTCCCTACTGAAATGATGACTAATAAACACCAGACACTGTAATTGTTCTCAAAACCATTGCATATTCATCTTTTGCTTGTGCTTTGAGTAGGCGCTTGTTCCCTACCCCAGGAGTATGTTTTGGACCCAGCGTGGCACAGGTTAAGCTAGCAGGGGGCTCAGGAGGAAGGACAGCCTCTTCCCTCAATAGTTTTGCTCAAGAGAAATTCTATAGACCAGCAGCAGATTTAGGAGGTGCTGCAACACTCCCCTCGCTGTTTTTAAATAGTTCACCCCAGCCAGACACTCATCTCAAGTTCTGCTGTGCCAAAAACCATCTCTAGAGTGATGCTCAGGGACAACAGGAATGGCTTGTCATGTCTTACTCCACCCCTCAAAACCATAAGCATGACTCCGAAATAACGTCAAAAAACCATCCTATGCAAAACAGCATTGCAAAAGACAAACCATAATTGAAACAGCTTTAAAACACTCAAAATCATTTCTGACTCGAGTAATGCATTTTTTGAGCCTGTGGAGGGAGTGCTGCTTTTAAGCTAGTCCATATCTTCAAAGGAGTGCATTTCAGAAGAATCAAATACATAAAAACGAGATAACAAACTATAACATTTCAAGTGGCCCCTGGAAATTAGGAAAAGGCTTTATTAATTTGATTTGTGCAGGGATAGAAGAGAGCTCCTTTTTAGATAAACAGCTACCAGGAGAAACAGAGTGTGTCAATTCATAAGAGACAACTTGTCTTCATATTCTCACTCAGCTTGTTCAAACCTTGAACAGCACGCAGCATAAATAATTCATGGCCCTTTTAAAAGGCTTGCACTGCATTACTCAGTGCAATGTGACTGGCTTCATGGGCTCTTTACACTTCAATTCACTTCTCACTTACCCCCGCGCTAGGTCTAAGAAAAAAAAGGAAAAAGCCACAGGCCTTCTTTCATTCAAAGGGGATCTTAGCACGAGGATGTCAAAAATTTACCTGCTCCTTCCAGGTGGCATCATGCCAGCCTAGGTAGCAAAAGATGGCAATTCTAGATGAGGATGGGTTTGTTTTGTCCAATCTGGTATTATTTGCACATGCCTGTTTTTTGTTTTTTTTTTTTTTTTTTAAACTTGCACAAGAATACAATAGCAATAGATTTGGGATAATTCTCATTATAGGAACAGACAAAAGTTGAATTAGGGTCTATTACCAGTTTGTCTTTTTGCCTTTCACCATGGATTAGAAATCCACTTCTTCCATTGCCCTCCGGGTACGTGACCTTGCAGACGCCAACTCTACTGAGACCGCCTCCTTCTTGCGGCAACCATCCCCCACTGGAGTCATCTCGGGTCATAACCACAGCTTTGACTCGCACAATATAGCTGTCACTGCAATGGCAACAAAACAAAAACAGAACCTTTTGTGAGCATCGTGGTCGCATCGCAGCGGTTTTTCTCGAGGGCGGTTATTTAGACGGCGCTGTGCTGACCCCAGCGGAGAGTTTCTGCCCTGGATAGAAGTCCACCTAAGTCATGGACAGCCTGGAAACACTCAAGCTACCACAAAAAAGAGACCCACCAAACAGCAAGGAATGACCCTGGCAGGTTTCCAGATGTCAACACACATCAAACAACCCATGGTTCCGGACACTCTTTGCCTCGTGAAGCTACATACAGGGACCAAGAGAGCGTGGTGAACCAAGCATCACCCCAAGGCCACCTCCCACATTGGGGCATTAGGTATCCAAAGTGCAGGAAGAACACACGGAGCTCAAATAATCCATGAACAAAGTGTTTCAAGGTTTCTGTGATCAAATTTGTGACGTGGGCTTTGGAAGATGACACTCAAATTCCTCCATATCTGTGACAGTTTTATAGGGAAAATCCCACAAATGTGACTTCAGCTGGTACTTCAGATGAAGAGAGATAGGAATCGGCTCAACTCAGGTCATCAGGGCCATATCATGCCCCTAAAACAGTTTCACCAGCATTTCAAGAGGCTTTGAAAGGCAGAGCATCATAATCTCACAAGAAAATATTCTGGAAGCGCCTAAGATCTGGGGATAATCCAGACGCCCACCACAAGGGCTCAGAAGAGCCCCCACAGTGGGAGACTCCAGGCCTCCTCCTGTAGCCTTTCCACAAAGCAGACGCTCCATCATCTGCTGGGGACATCACCAGGGTCATCTGGAAGCAGAAAAGCCCCAACAGAACACAAGCAAAAGCCACACACCTTGCACGGAACACGCAACAGGCTGCAAGCTAAAATGGGTTGTCCCCAGCACAGAAGTGCTGGGAAACACCCAAATTAGCTTTTCTGTCCTCGTGTTAATGCTGCATCAGCGCTGCCCACCACGTGCTGGACACTGATTAACACAGGGATGCTGAGGACAGCGCTGATGGCTGTGATGCCCTCACAGGGAGGTCACCATGGTGTGCTCGGATGGCAGCCATGCACAACCACAGCACTGTTGGCTGCAGAGCTGCTGAGGCACCCAATGCTGCTGCAGGGCACTCAAACCTGGGAACATCAACTGGGTGAGAAAAAGGAATGTGCAAAGAGAAGTGCCCAGGGATTGTCCATCTCCAGGCCATCAGGTGACCTCACTAGGACAAGGGAGATCAACACACAGAGGGCTCCCGAGAGGCAGCCTTTCAAATTGACAGGTACCATCCTTTACGGAAAGAAATTTCTTCCTGAGAAAAGCTCTGTATCGAGGTATTTTCCCAGCAGCTTGTACAGCATGACAAGCAGCTTTCTTCATCCTGCACAGGGTCAAACTGCCTAATTTTCAGACATTTTTTTTGCAGCATTTCAGGTGCTAACACTTAAATTCCAAGTTTTCCTTTCTCTAACATGACCAGATTTAACATTTAAGCAAGCAGCCTCACAGATCCTACCTGAAGGCACTTTGAGGACAAACCAAGGGAAGCCGTGAGCATCTTCTGGGACCAGCTTAATTCTTCTGCAGATCTCACAAAACACATGCTGCAATTTTCTCTTCACAGCCTCTATTTTATGGATGTGCGAACTTTCTCACTGGACCTACACAATGACAGCAGTGCACAGATGCTAGAAGTTCATCCCCCGCTGCCCTGAGTACTTTGCACTGGTTAATAAAAAACTTTCCAACACACTCTGATACACGGACACAGCTGACACGCACAAGTTATCCACAGAACTGAGAAACTATGTTTTTAAGAATATTTTTGCTCAAGTCCTTAAAGCAGCTTCCTGGTACAGTAAACAGGGCAAGTGTGTCTATAAATAGATCCAGTTACCGTTTTATTTTTTAATGACAACCCATTTCTAGATTTTACAGTGGCAACTTTAATCTCCTGACTTCCTGATACTCAGAAATAAGCAGAGCACTTCAGCTAATTTCCTACTGTGCAAAAATGGAGCTGCTTCCATCCAAGACAGTTTTTGTTTTCTTCTCTGTACCTTTCCCATATGGTCTATAAGGATTAGCAATTAGCACATGAAGTAAAAAGAAAGCCAACTATACATTTCTATATCTTTCTACTATTCCCCAAGGATCCTTTCTGGACTTATTTTTAGCTCTCTTCTGAAGTTGGAGCCGCTCAATACGACCTTCCCTCCCATCCTCCCGCAAAAGTCATCTACACAAACTGCTGCTTCTCCTTCCACACTTGAAAATTGCCACTGGCATTATAGCTTCCTGCAGGATTTACCATTCACTTTTATGGCAGCAGTTGGAGTCTGCAGAAATTGTCCACGTAAAGGAAAATTGAGCAAGTAGCAGATACTCAGTACTTTGTGATTCCTGCCAGTTATTTACACATTTCCAGCACCTCTTGGTGAATTCTCTAGGCTTCTAATTACATTTGAATATCACTGGATGCCTATACATTAAATTCAGGTGTCCTGACTATCCCTGCCCATTATAATGACAATCGGGTATGGCACAGAGCCAAATGGTTTTCCTCTTCATATCCACATCTATCCATGACCTATGGCCCTTACAAACTCTGCCACCGCATGCCGAGAGAACACCATTTAAACTGTGCTCTTCCCACCCTGAAGACCAACCTCCTTAAATGTATTAAGCCAGAAAACCTAGTTTCCACTCCCCTACCATGACAAGACGACCTCTGTTCCCCTATTAGACAAGAGCATTGTCCAGCAGAAGGGTTCACCTTTGGCAGGGCAGGCAGAGCTCTGGCTCCATGAATGTAATCCCCTGGCACGCCTTCCTGCATGATCAAAAGTCACCAGTGATGCTGGGCTCCCTGCAGAGCCCCATTCCCATTCCCTGCTCTGCTCCAGCCACTGGCACATGCTTCCCAAAGCGCAGCCTGTCAAGCCCCTGCCAAGGGACCTGGAAAAAAGGAAGAAAATGTAGAAGGAAAGGAGGTCGTTAAGGGTCCTTAGGGCTTGACATCTTGCTTTAATCGCTGTATTAGGACTCAGAAGTTGCACGTTGAATTTTCAAGGCTACACACAGCTCCCTCCAGTCTTCTACGTCTAAATCCTGCCTGCTGTTTCCATCCACAAGCCTAGAATAGGCAATGCTTCTTTCCCTCATGCCAGTGTTGATAAATACTTGGGAGGTACTCAAATATTTCAGTTCCATATAAGGACTTTGCTTCCTTGGTGTAAAAGCTGTTTATTTTCTTTGCTGTTTAATTTTACGCGACTGCATCAAGGCTCTGGCTGGTTCCACGTATCCCAAATCCTGAGGAGCGAAGGAGCGACCTGCAAATCCCATGTGTGTGCCACTGACGAAACGCTGGTGGCACTGGAGTTGCAGAACAACCACATTTCAAGCCATCCACCCGCATTTTTAACATGGTAACTGTGCAATTTGACTCTTTCACAAGAAATGGTTAATGAGGTATGTGAAAATATTTGGTCCATTACAATTAATGAGATACTGATGGCTAAAAATGAAACAATTAGAGAAAACCCCACAGTAGCACAGCCTTAGTTCCCCTTGTTTTATTGGATCCTTGAAACTTTTAAGACTGCTCTAATTGTTGGGTTTATGGCCTACGCACTATGCGTTTCATGCAAACTATTCTTAATTATGCTCTTAAATGCTATCTTAACCCTACAGATTTGTCTTCAACAGCCTTAAAAGCTTGGGAAGAAAGTATCTGAAGGGATTACCCAGCTGCATGGCAGCCAGCCAGTATGTTCCAGGGCTGCTCCAGGTTGTCTGGCTGCCCCGCCCTGAGTAAAAAAAAACAAAAAACCAGAATGAACTTGGGGAGTAAAGGTAGCGCTGAAAAGCATGTGTTGTTTTTATTGGAAGGAAAAGAGAACTCTTTAAAAATTATAGCTCGTGGGTATGCATATTTATCTATAAAAGTGAAAAAGAGTGTGTGCATGTATAACTGCTCTTCTGGAGGACACAGAATTTTCCTAAACAAGAAGTGACTGAATATTACCTCTGTCATCACTGAAGCCTGGTTTCAGTACCTATAGTCCAACTCACAAAGCAGTTGTGTGTCTAAGAGACAGGTGACATTTAAGGCTGGTAGAAGTGCTGTCCCCCAGCATGCACACATGGGCCTGCCATCATCCCATGCTCTCAGACATGAGCCACATCACTTCCAGCAACACCAATGGGGGACAAAGCTACGAGCCTCTTGTAGGGCCAGTCTGGCAGTCCTGCATCCAGGACTGAACACCAAACAATTCACTCCTTAGTTAAGGCTTCAATTTCACCACTGTTTTAATAAAAGGAGGGTCAAAGTAGACAACTCCCTTCCACCAGCTGCTCTTCTTTTCCACTTTGCTTCCAAAGCAGCAACTGCAAATACCATCCAAGATGTCTAAAAATCCCAACGGGGAAAAAAAGTAGTCCAGCCCACCACATTTACTTCTCTTTTTTTGTCACATGTAGCATCTAAAACACTTCATAGACACCTTCAGTAACTCAGTAATATTATTCCCTCTAGCCAAGCTACTTGACCAAAATTTAAGTATATAAATGTCCACGCTATTGCTGCCATAAGGCACTTTGCTATCTTCCTCCCTTCCCAACTCTACAGCTTACAAGGCCAGGAAAGATTCAGGTCTCAAAAAAAAGGTAATTGCATATAATGGGTTTCAACATTATGGACTTCTGTCTTTTAATGCATGCATCAACATTCCCAGATCCCAGGTTTCAGGGAAGAGCCAAAAGGACAGCAGTAGGCTGCTAATGCAACAGCAGCAAAGGTCAAGCTGTTCAGAGGAACCAGGCACATAAACACAATTTAAACTATTTTGATCCAAACAAATGTAACTTTACGACTACTGGGGCATAACCTGTTTTTGGCTGACCTGGATGTATTTCACAGCGCCAGGTATTTTCCCTGCCCCAGCAGCTCTGACAGCTGGAGTTAAAGCCATTCCATTCTGCCCAGGTGATTGCTGCAGGTTATATGGTGAGGATTCGCTCTGCAGTTCATCCCACAGCCAGAAAGCAGGGACATTCTGGGGGAAGACATGAAAAGCATCTTTATTTGGAGTCCCACTTCCTTGATCTGTTGGTTGGTTCGTGAACCTTCTAGCAAGGGTGACATATCTGCAGATTATAACCAGCATTTTCTTCTTCAAATCCTAACTTACCAGTTTGCTTGAAAGAAACATTCTGAGTGCATGCAGCTACAGCAAATTAAGTTGGTATTTCCATACCATTTAGATTTCCAGCACGTTTTAAACTTTTTCATTAAGTATCGTCAAGAAAAAAAGACATCTGTGTCTCTCTGGCCAGATCAAATGTTAGAATGGAACCTGAAGAAAACCATGGAAAACCTCCCAAAAATTTTCCTTGCCCTCACCTCTGCATCATATCAGGAACAAAGAACCACTCTACCTGTAACCCAACTCTTGTATTATCAATTTTCAACCTGTATTTTTCTGTCTTTCAAATCCAATACCGCCAGAATAAAAGGGCAGCTGGGAAATTTTAGTTTCCACACACTCAGAGTAAATACAAACAAATCTCTACAATCCTTGCTCCAGAGATGCTGGCTGAGTCTAGAGGAGCCCCAAAGGCAAAATGAAGAGGGGTCAGGTCTCCACAGCCAGTGCTCAGCAAGCCTGGATTGGCTTCCAGCGCTGCAGCGCATCCAAAAATCCTCCATAGGAAAAACTAATAGCAGTTTTGTTTGTTGTTTTTTTGTTTGGTTTTTTTTTTTTTTCAGAAGAAAAAGGACTTCTCAAAAAACCAAGACACCTGCAACAACCCAGCCGCCCGCCTCCACATCTCCCTTAAATGCCGAGGCAGTGAGGAACAAAGGAACCCTTTCACCAAAACGTTTGTTCAACATTTAAGGCTGATTTTATTGAGTTTACGAGAAACAGCTCTATCCTAACTAGCTCAAAATGGGATTTCATAACCCCTGTAATTAGTTCAGATCCTTCCAGGAAGTACATGAAAATTCATTCCTGAAATACATGTATACATATATTCAAAAATATATGTATTATGTAGTCCTGCATGGATTAACTCCATTTTTTTGGGCCAGCATAACATCCTTTCCTGTGCCAGACTTGCCCGGTGATCCCCACAAAGTGCTGTACACACGGGCAAAACCTCATATGAACTGGAAGCAGCTTTTTAGGGAAAAAAGCTGGCTTACAAGCATGCTGATAGGCAAGCAAAGATTCATTGATACAGCTCAAGTACATGGAATTTAAGGTCTCTCCCCAGAAATTAGCTTATTATACAAACAATATTGAATTAAAATGAAAGTCTAACGGCATTGGGACAGATTAACTTGTGACTTGTGTCTATATTGAAGCATTTATGTAACATTGTTGAAACTGTCTTGGAGTTACCAAAAGCCACAGCAAATCTTGTTACAAAAATACCCAAAACAATGTTTGATTTTTTTTTTTCCCTGAAAGGCAGCCATGACATCACTGGGACATGCACGCTAATGACAAAACTTTTAATAAACAACCATTCATTGAAATCTCTCAAAAAAGACTTTCCTTCAAATTTGTTGAATGGATCAATTTTGCAATAAATGGTTATAGCAGCACATGGTGGTACATTTTGAAAAGTTAAAAGGGGCAGCATAATAAATTTGAGTAATGCACCTCACGCAGTACAGGCAAGAGTTGCAGCCCCAAGTCCTCCTATTTTTGAGCAAGAGTACAAAATATTAACAGATTACAAGGAAGCTAATTAGCACTATCATTTACAGTAATGAGTAATAAATTGTTGTTGCATGACAGATGGTATTTGTTTTATATCACGTGTAAGATAAGCAAAAATCACACCAAAGTTTAGCCAGCCAAATAGGTAGTTTCATAAGATCTGCATCCTGAATTGAATCTCCCCACCTCAAAAAAAAAAGCCATGACCAAGTTCTGCCCTAATTTTTTTCCTAGCATAAATTGACCAGAAGCACTCTATTACTGCTATCCTATGTTAGCAGTAATAAATAGCAATATTTAGCAAAAAAAGTCCCAACAGATAACCACAGAAACTGCATTCCATAAAAATTATTATGACTGCATACAAACATACAGAGAATATTCCTGTAAACTCGAAGTTTACAAAGGTAAAAAAAAAATTGCTCACTCAAAGGAAGTTGAATTTTCCCCTACTCTCCTCCATTTTGATCAGTGGAGACTACAACTATATTTATCCCTCTGTAAACATCCTCAATGACATGTACGTTATAGCTATGAAGAGTAGATAATATTTTGCAAATATTAAAAAAATAAAATAATTCTGTGACTCAATTCCAGCTGGGCCTGTATCAGAGGAGGGGTGAGGGAGTAAGGAGGATAACTGTGGTCTAAATCTAAAGGGTTTTCATCTTTTGCCAGACAAATGAGCATAAAAAAAGAAAAGAAGACATTCTTGGCTATATCAAAAGCAGCGTGCACATTGTTTTTGCTTTCTACCTCTCTTTAAATCCCCTACTCCATCAAATGTCCATGGAGAGGGACATCAAGGGAAGCAGCTTCCCAAGCAGCACCAATTTTTCCTATTGGTACTTAAAGAAAGGGTGAATGTTAAACCATTAATTCTGAAAAAAGATTGATATGTAACCATAAATGAAAGGCTGTTTCACAGAAGAATTCATACATATTCACTGATAAATTATATGCTGATTTAGACAACATTCAGAAGGGCTGTGGGGGCAGATGGGGGAAGGCGGAGAAAAAAGAAAGACCCCAAGAGTAGAAAATATGGAATTACACACATCCAGAGCACACTTACCTGCTGGGGGATGCCATTTCCTCTACATTTTAAACCTTTACTGCTCCGTTTTAGAACCACTGCCACCGCCAGCCTCCCTGCCTGCACTGGTTACCCCACGTCCCAGCTGGCTGCTGCCGGGCGGGCAAGAGGCTTCCCCCCGTTCGTGATTCAGTCTCCTTGAGGGATGTGTTGCATTGTGCAGGGTGAGTCATCCCAGAGGTATTCTGCACATTACAGCCCCAGCCGGACCATTACTCATTCGCAGTATCCTCCCGGCTCGGAAGAGCACATCGACCAAAGATCCTGGTTTCCCCACCCCGGTTATAGGGAAAAAAAATAAAATAATTATGATACAACTGCCATAAACTGATGATGGGGGTGTTTAGCAGCAGCTGACGGGGCAAACGTGCTGCCAGCAGGCTGTCCCAGCCCGGTAGGCGCGTCACGCACGCACCCAGGGCTGCAAACGGGTCCAAAGTTGAACACAGGTGTCACTTCCTCTGGTAGCCCGTCAGCACTTTAATCCCAAAAGTTGCCAACACAGCGCTGGGACCAAGGGTCCAAATCACTCAAAAGGCCTGGAGGAAGCACTCAGCCTCCCAATGTGTCTGCCTCCATCACAACTTTTTTTTTAAATATTTCCAGTGGGCAATGAGTTGGCATCTCTAGGTATCAGCTATAGATCCTCATATAGACCCCACCTTTGCTGGCAGCCCACACAAGTGAAGTGCCAACAGTGACTTCCCTGCACACGAGCTTTGGTGTGGACACTTGGTCTCCAATGCTCCCCTGCTGCTCAGAAACCTTCACAACTGCTGGAATCCCTCACTCAGCCAGGGTGTCGCGTATGTTTCCAAAAGTTCTACGACGATCCCTAAAGTTTTCTCATTAAAGCAGAAATGTTGCTCAAGAAATGCCTCAGCACCAATAACAAGAATAAAAATTGTGACACTTTGTGACACTGGGGCTCTGAAAGCAGCTTCTAAAAATACCTGTCCAGTTTCTGAACTAATCTATGCTCATGATTAGGCAGGAGAGGAGAAGAAAGCTAACTCTTTCCAGGCTCAGCTGCTTCTGTCTGCCTTAAACCCAAAAGGTTTTAACCCTGATTTGGGACAAAAGTCCCCTTTTCCCCAAGGTGGAGGACGGTGATCAAGGGGATGCTGCCTGCAAGCATCCTTTAGACGAAAGCCACATTCCCACTTCACAGATGCTGACAACCTAAAATCACATGAGCTTCTGAAAATTTCATGCTTGGACCATGGAAATGCTGAGCTAAGGACCAACGAAGGTTTGAACCCAGCTTCAGTGAGCAGAACCAGGCTGTGTGGAGGATGCTGGGACATCAGAGGGGGCTGGACGAGATGGCCCTTAAGGGTCCCTTCCCATCCAAACTATTTTGATTCTGCGACATTCCAAGTCACCAACATTCGTTCACTGCTTCTCTCCAGCGCCCAGTGAGCATGCATGCAGGTGCAGATGCAGGCAACTACTCCCAGCTTGGCTGGATTTTGTCATAACAATGGAATCAAGCTACACTCCAAAGCCCTGATGAAGGCAACAAGCAGCATGTTAACTTTGTTAGAGTGGTATCAACAGACAGCTGCATTTACTGAATTTTAATATACAACATAAAAATATCTTTAATTCAATGGCCAAAGGATAGTCTGTGTTGGTAGAAGTGCATTTGCAACCAGTGGGTTAATGCATCAGTCAGAGTATCATGCTGTGCAAGTAACTAAAAACAATAGGTGGGGTTTTTTTAGATTTTAATTGCACATCCCCAATCCACATCTCATCCTATCCCAATGCACCGGAATCTGCTACCTCACTTTCCTCTTCAAGTTCTGCAGCAACATGGCTTTTATCTTCAAATGCTTAATGCAGTACCCATCAGCTCAATCCTCATCTGTCTCCAGCAGGAACTCAGCATGCAAGTCCAAAGCAATGTCAGCCAGAAAAATTCAAGACAGCTGTCTGGCACTTTTTATTCCAAGTCCAGTTTCTAAAGCTTTTCTCCCAAGGGATGGGGGAAGATGAAATTAGCCTCCCTGTGTAAGACAAAACTATCCTTGAATAAGCTGTGTTGTAATCATGTTTTTGAAACAACATCTTGAGCAGTTACATCTCCCCAAAGCTTGCCTTCCTACTGGTCCACAGACCATCCTGCCACTGGTCCTCCTAAATTCTCAAGGCTCAGCACACAGAGAGACTTGGGACCGTCAGAAGGTTCTTACAAATGAGCAACATTAACAAACAGTTTCAACATGACAAATTACACAGAAAAGCCATCACACTGTACAGGTACCACAATCTTGCAGCTGCTGTGGGGCAGCTCTTAGCTCATGGGGCTGGGGTGAGCCACTGCCTGGGTAACCTCTGCAAAGCTCCTGGTCTGCCCAGGGTCAGAGGCAGGTGGGGACAAACACTGCATGTGAAAATGCAAGATAGAAAAAAGCTCTCTGTTACAAGTGTTACAGCAATCCATAGGGATGGAAATAATGCCCTTGCCTTTTGTCTACATCCAGAAGCTGTTTCCTCAGTCAAGAACCACCAACTCATTCAGCTGGCTTCAAGCCCTGCTCGCAAGGGTTTTCTCCAAAGGGAAGCAGTATCAAGTCACTGGATCAGCATCAACTGAATCACTCACTGGCTGGGTTCTCACCTTTGCACATGTTCTTTAACCTTAAGGCTAAGCTTACAAACCTCAGCTCCAAGACCGGCAATGCTGCTGCACTTTTAAAAAAAGTATTACTAAAATAATTATTATTTCCCCCCTTAAATACTGCCCGGTCCAGTGGATTGCACACCCAACCCAAATAGCTCACTGCTACACTGAAATATCCTCCAAACCTTTCTTGCAATTCCTAGCAAGAGGAACTTGTGAGTGGACTGGTGAGTGGCTGTGACAACATTTTTCCCATTTCCCAGCAAGACTCATGCTGCTACAGGGTTCTGCTATTAGAAATCTAAAGTAAACATTGCACCTGGAGAGCCAGCAAGGTGGTAGATCTGCCTTTTGCTGCCTGCCACCCAACTCCAAGCATGGTTCAAGAGCTGAGACAGTGGCTGGAGCAGGGGGAGCCCATTCTCACTGCAGCTGCTGGAGGAGAATGAAATTCAGTCACCTTGTTAACAGCAGTCCTGTCAATGGGCTGAACTTATGCAGCAAAACATTAACAGAGTGGCTGGGACCAAGCCCTGGCAGTGGTGAACCAGGCACAGAGATGTCTCAGCACGCAATTCCAGTGCAGTGTGGGGTGTTTGAGTATCTGCAGTCCCAGGTCCATTTCGGGAATACTGAAACTTGGTATGCCTCCCCCTCCGGGAACACCAGGCTACCTACCTTAGGTTTAGCATTCTAGATTAATCACAGCAGTACTGCCTGAGCACTGCTTGCTCTGCCTTCTAAGAGGTAAAGAAGGTCACTTTTCTCCATTTTTGTTTAAACTAAAAAAAAATAACAAAACCAGAAAGAGCAAACAAACAAAAAAACCCCAACCAATCAACCCCCCCGAAACAAAGAAACCCTAACAAAAAACTTCATAGACATGATCAGTGTAGTTTTATGCCCAGCACTTGAGAGAAACTCACTGCACTTATACTGTCCCTGTTGTCCACAAAGCTTTCTTGAATACTAGGTTCATTAAGCTGTGTTGTAGGGAAGAGCAGGAAGTAAGGCAAAAATAGGAAAAAGGGCACAAAAGTAGATCCTTAGGAAGGACTTCATTATTAGGAAGGACTATTTTATGATATGCTTTAGGCTGCTGAACATTCCGGGAGCACTGAAATGCTCCTCCCTACACATCATTACCATGTTTTCCCTATTTTCAATGTCATTCTCATAGATGAATGGACCTTTGTACATATGTATGACAACAAAAAAATGACCCCAGCATAGATGGGTATTCCCAGCCAGGATCTGGGTGGAGGCCATATGGATTTCATTTTCCTGCAGTTAGATCAAAGGAAAACGCCAAGAGCATCTTACTCGACTCCAAATAAACATCCACGACCAGAAAAGAGGTTACACAAATGACATGCACCAAGCTCCTCCACGCCGGAAAAGCCTCATGTGCTTTTCTTCTAATTAAATCCTTCCTCCACGGCTCCTAATTGATACCTGGACAAACAGCTGTAATATACTCCAGGAAATCTAACCCTGTACTTTGCCTTACTTGTGTGACATGGCCTTGGTCATCACAGGGCACGCTGCTTTCATTTTCTTGATAGGAAACTGGTTTAAAAAAACAAGCTACTGAAAAACCAAGGCCTTGCTCCTCCTTTTTGTTTTTTGCACTTTAATACTTAGCTCAAAGTAGAAGTACTTAAGTGTGAGCCTTTTAACCGCTGCATCTTTGCCTTCCCTTTCTTCAGGATAAAACTTTTTTACCATGTGAGTACTCTCAGACTAATTATGCACATCCTAAAACAGATATACCATTTTGTGTCTTCTCCAATTTCTTCCCTCTAGATTTCAAATCATCTTTACTGCTCTCTGAGGGCCGGCACTATCTTCTGGAAAGACCCTACGCCATGACTCCATGCTCCATGGTAAAACCACCTGCAGATCAAGAGGCAGACACCAGGATATGATAACCTTTACCCACCTACATTCCTAAAATCACTGAAAACTCCCATAAAACTGTGCTGACCAGCTCCACCTTCATCCTCTCAATCTGATGTTGACTGTGCTTCCTGTCAGCCAGCTCTCTGTTTTGCTGGGGACTGACTTGAACTAACCCACTTAAGTTTTCAGGATCACCCTGCTTCTCTTGTCAGTGTTAGTAAAACATTATCTTGCTCTTAAAATGTACCTTGTCCAGCTCTTCTTTTCAGTGCTCTTGGGAACAAGCTGCTATTTTATAGACTTAAAGGAAGATAGTCAATGCTTATGATTGCACTTTCATTTTTAGTAATGTGGGAATTATTTTATCGCTCACTTATGACAGTGATCCTCACAGTCTGCCTCCTTTGGAGCATAGAAACAACATGGGACAGGCTTTCCCTCCTGTGAAGGGTATTGCAAGTGTCACCACACCTGCCCTAGATCAGGACATCCAGCATTAACTATTTTCATAAGGGCAGGCAGTGGTAGGACAAGAGGGAATGGCTTTAAGATGAAAGAAGGCAGGTTTATGTTAAATATTTTAAATAAATTCTTTATTCAGAAGACGGTAAGGCACTGGCAGAGGTTGCCCAGAGAAGCTGTGGATGCCTCATTCCTGAGGTGTTCAAGGTCAGGTTGCATGGGGCTTTGAGCAACCTGGTCTACTGGGAAATATCTTGCTCCAAAGCCCCCGCCATGGGCAGGGACGAGTTTTAGGGTCCCTTCCAATCCAAACCATGCTATGATTCTATGATTCTATTTCTTAGCTTACTGATTTCATTATTTAACTCCTATACCAGGCAGAGATTTCTCACCAGTACCTTCAGTTTCCTCTGGCCAACTGTGTGCATCTCCTAACCCCTACTTTGTTCTCCCTGCAGCCAGCTTTCCTGTTTACGTCTCTGCTGTCGCTTCCCTTGCACAGCCGAAGGGCTTTGGAAAAAGGACAAACAAACAAGCGTTTCCTCAAGATGCTGGCAGTTGCGTGCCTGTGCCTCTCTCCCTACCACTGTCCTTCGCCTGGTCACAACACTGTCACATGCATTTAATGGCTTGCATTTCCTGTGCTCTGCTTTAACAGGCAAAATCTTTTAAATGCTGAAAGATAGGGTGGTGCCGAGTGCTCGCTGAATGTCTCCCTGGCAAGAGGGGTTTTGCCTGCACACAGCAGAAAAATCAATCAGGGGAAACATCTTGGGGTCATCCTATTTTCTCATTCTGGCAGGTAAGGATGAGTTGTTCAACATGCTGCATGTTCATGCTCTCACACCCATTTTTTCCAGAAAGGTTCAGCATAATGACAGCTGAAGTCCCCTGATATATATGAAGGAGATCAGACTCCCATGGTCTTTCCTTTTAGCAGCAAAGATGGTGAAGCAGCTTCTCATCCTGCAGCCATAAGGGTTTTTGGTACACTCACTATTACCTGGGAGCTGCCATCTCAAATATTCTGGCTTCACTGCGGAATACCAGAAAATCAGACCAAAAAAACCTGCTAAAAGCTTATGCAAGTGTATTAATTTAAATGGCCACAGCACTGTTTAAAAACATCAGAAAATGAACACTGAAGAGAAACAACATTATCTTCTTGCAGAAGATCTGTGTGAAGAAAGCATCTACCTTTTATATTTAGACAAAGCCCCATCCATACCATAGACCATCCACTTCCAATAAATTATTAAAGTATCTACAAAGGAGGAAGAAGATATACCCTGATTTTTTTTCCTAACTTCACACTGGTTTTTCTCTGTCTCAAGCTGGGTAACAACCACTCTACGCATGTTCAGCAGATGATAATGAAACCGCAAGTGTTTATCTCAATCCTAAATGGTTTCATTTCCCCCCCCCCCCCTTTAAACTCGGATTTAACTAAGGTTTTAATTCCTAGGACTCAAGG
Organism: Vireo altiloquus; assembly: GCA_013396875.1. Taxonomy (NCBI): domain Eukaryota; kingdom Metazoa; phylum Chordata; class Aves; order Passeriformes; family Vireonidae; genus Vireo; species Vireo altiloquus. The sequence goes on from VZRF01000052.1 coordinate 136,241, forward strand.
TTGACAGAAGGTTCATGCTTGCCCTTTGATGCTCCACCTACAAACTTGGTTTTTCTTCCTTAAGGCAGTTTCATCCAGCTACAAGCCTGACTTTAGGATTTATCTGTCTCTGCCACTGTGTCCACTAATACCTTGGAGCAAGAGAAATCACAGCAAGGAAGAGCCTTGGTCTGAAGATGGGTCTCTGCTGTAGTTGAGCAAAGGGAGGGCAGCTCCATGCCCAGCACTCCACTGTGATGTTTTGGCTCCCAGACAAGACGGCAGTGGCAGAGTGATGTGTCAAGACTGCCCTGAAAGGCCTTCTTTTCCACTAGAAATTAATATTCAGAGAAAACAGCAATGGCTTTCCGGCCTCCTAAGGGAGAGACACATGCACCCACTGCCGAAAAGCAAGATGAGTACAAACTCTGCTGAAGTTTGCACCATGATGGGAAATCACAAGTTGACAAGATATCTGAAAAAACCCCAAACTCAAACCAACGAAAACTCCCTCAGGCCTCTCTGAATCTGTAAAGGGCTATTTCCAGCATTAATCTGCAAGGTGGGGCAAGGACCTGCAAGCTGCTCCTTTGTCCAGGGATGTCTTTTTATTAATTTTAGCACCATGAGGAGGCTGGTACCCAACCACAGGGACAGCCCTGGGAACCACCAGGCCAATGCTGAGAAGATGCTGTGGAATCAACACAACCCAGTGCATTCCGAGGCAGGGCCAGAACCAGCTCCGAGTTACAGGCCCAGCTCCAATGGATTCAGTGACAGAGTCAGATGACGACAGCTCTGTTTGAAATAGAAAGCTGAGGGGAAAAGTCAGTTACTCATCGAAATCCAGTGCCCTTGGAAATGCATGGATGATGCATACCATCAGTTTTGAGGGGGGAGAAACCACATTTCTCCTGTCTTCACCCTGTCCAGATGTGCTTGGGCTGCAATGAGTCCAGGGAGGACCTGGGAGTTAAGTCCCCATCCAACACACACACACACGTTTTAGGAGGAATATATTTAAACATTTAATGCATATATTTACAAACTGTGTTGAGATTAGCTAAAAGTAACAAAAGTTAGTAGTGTAGCAGCTGAAAAGATTGTTTCCATCCCATTATAACCCAGCAATGCAACATCCGGATGTGCAAAACAGGCACTTCCCTGTTGACTAATGGCCAACATTCACCTTGCTAAAGGTTTAGGTGAAAATCCCTGGCTGTTTTAAGAGAAAGCCTAGGATGCAGCAGAATCCCTCTTCTGGAATTCCAGCTAACACTTGGACAGGAGTCCTCCAGATGCACTCATAACCCAGTAAATGAAGTTTGGCTGAAACAATGCTTCGCCAAAACTAACACAGTGACCTCTGGAATTTTGTGCTACTTGCAGATGTCTTAAATGATGCCATCAATGAAGTCATAAAAAAGGTACTTTAACCCCTGGCAGTGATTCATCTAGATATTTTTTTCTAGCAAAAAGCCTTCTTACTGAGGGGAGAGTTTCCTATTTTTTGCAGGAAAATTCAGAGGAGAACAAGTAGATACTAATTTGTTAAAAAGACAGATAAACATGTACAGGAAATACTTCTATGAAGGTCCTGATCCTCTGAAGATTAACAATCTACAGTACTAGAGACAAAACCATGACACTGAGGAAGCAAGCAAACTATAAAAACAGGAAGAAGTGGAAGTTTATTTTTTTATGTTATTTTGAGGGAATATTTGTTTTTCTGAAGCTTAAGATACCAGCAAAAGCCTCCATCTGCAGGTCACACTATTCTCTATACAAAAGCAGCTGCAGTGAGCTTCCTCACCCAGGTCCCCAGAGCTGTCAGATGGGGAGGCCATCCTGCAATTACAGATCTGCTGTTTCCCTAACCAACACCACTGCTCAGTTTTCACCTCATCTAAAGCCATTATTAATTGATGCATGGACAATACTCTGTAGCTGACACCAATAAATCAAGTTATTTTGCTGTCGCGTTTCCCTCACAGCCACAGGACTAGGTGTTCCCTCCAGATACGTATTTTGGTGTATTTACTTAACAATATTAAGGTAGTACTTGTTGGGAATGAAGGGCTTTGCCACAAACAGGAAGTTGTTCTGGACTTTCGTGCCTTTGAACAAGTTTTTGTTCAAACGAAAATAAAACCACCACCACTGTGAATGACAGGGATGCAGCTGGGATGTGCTGAGCCCAATCACCACTTCCACAGCAAACTGGTGGCACAACTATTTCCAGACCATCGCAAGTCACCAAAGCTGAACAGACCTCATCACTTTGTCTGGAGGCACCAAACTTTACTTCTCTCTCAGAAACATCTTGTGTTCGCTCATGGCAGCATCACAAGGAGCCCTCAGACTCCTGTTATATCATACATAACTTATCTTCCTTAAGTGAGTCAGGCTGAAACACAGCACTGTCCAGGGGTCTTCTGCTATTAAAGGAGGTGGGGAGAGTAGGAGACAGGGTCCCCACATCAATTTGTCTTCACTTAGGATCTTTTTCAAGTAACTTTTCCACCTTCTTCTTGCAAAAGCCTGCAAGAAATTTAGACAATTCTCATTGCAACCAACGCTATATACATGTACTCAATGGCAACCTTAGAGCAGAATTCAAATCTGTCTGTAGAATTCCCAGAGCAGAGAAAGCCATCAATGCAGAAAATAAGTTTAACTTAACCTGAAAAAAAGGTTTAAATATTCATGCTCCTAATATGTCCTCATCACTTCAACTCTTCATTTATAGCTGAATTATTTTTGTCCACTGAAAGTCATCCCTTTGAACTAGGGCATTCACTGTTTAGGAAATACAATTAAATTTCCACATTAGTTAGTGGATGTTAGTTAACTATCAGGGGGAAATGCTCTACGTTAAAAAAATGCAAGTGCATTAACATCAGGCCCACTTTCCACTTGGATTTGCCCTCTACCACAACTGCAATAATGATGCAGATGTTATTTGTGTGGTTATCGCATACAAATATGCAGGTATCTATATATTGGACCAAATATTAAGCAGCTGCTATTTGTCTGACACACACTATACCAAGTCACACGCCTTCTGGTATTCTATCAAGTAGGACAGTGACTGCATGCAACAGTATGGTCATCAGCAGGTACCTGCCTTCTGCCAATTCACATTCCCTTTCCACGTGATTGCTTACATTCAAATCCTGCTGAACTGCTGCAAATTCAACAGACCACGTTGTTACCTTTGCTACCTTTCGGGTTTTGGTACTACATTTTGGGACCAAATGTTCTACACCACCTTGTTGCAACTCCTGTTAAGTACTTGTATGGGTAATTAAACAACTCGCATCAGTTACATGCAGAAATTGTAACAATAACAACAACAGAGGGAACCCATGAGTGCCAGCTTCAAGGAAATCACTATCATGAGGTTCATGCTCTCTGGCTAATTAAGTACTTGAGGTGGTGGCAAGGAGCTGCATCCACATACAGTGCTGGCCAAGGCTTCCTGCGCTTTGCAGTCAGACATGTCACCCAGAAAAGTCATTTCAACTCTGAAACGACACCCAGATATTCTGACTTCACCCCTTCTTTGCTCCAGATGAAGGAATGAGCCACCAAAAAACCCTGTGCAATGCTTCCACTAAAGTACCGAACTTTGGCTTCTGCCATTGAGGCAGATCAACGGAGAGAGAGAACTAGCAAAACGCAACAGTGTTTCGCTCCACTGCCTGCCAATACCCAAGAGACTTTCAGAAGTCATGGACTGGCTCTTTGAGTCCTTTTCTTCAAAGCATATAAAAATAGTAAGAAGCAACAGCAAAGCACAATAAAATGATGGGTGCCTCATCCGCCTTCTGAGCTCTGGCAGCTCTGGTGACAGGACACAGTGTCTGGGACAGCTGTAAGCCAGATGATGCTAAAAGTGTTGGACTTTTGTCCTGGGACACCTCATGGCTTCTTTGCTTTGCACAGTCCTGGCTGCACGGGGCATTTTTGCCTTACCCATTAAGCCAACCATCAGTTTGAGGTCCATCAGTACTTGGCACGCCAATGACATCAGAAATAAAATCTCAACAACAATAATAAAATTCAAGCAGCTTCAAAAATCTTCATGGCACTTACAGACTCTGGACTGTCCTGCCAACCAAGGGAGCGACGGAGAAGGCTGAGCTCTGGTGCCAGGGACCCCAGACACCCATCATGCCTGTAAGGACCAGCTGTTGCCAGTATGGAGGATGGTACAGGCACTATTTCAAAAATCCCACTCCTGGATAGTACCTGGGACTTGTGACCCTCTGCCAAGCACGAGGCGTTGCAAGCTCCAAGAGGCTCCTCACTTGCTTTCCTGAAACGCTGCTGTGGAATGGGCACAGATGGCTCTGATGAGCCCAGAGGTGCTCACACCATCTCCAAATAGCTGGCTTTATTAACTTTAACCTGCATCCACAGGCTTCTGAAGGTGCTACATCCCATTTAGATTTGTAGGGATAAAATTAAGCTTCTCCTTTGATAGGGAGTAATTTTTGCTCGGTGCCACAATGCTTGTTCAGGCAGGCTTTCTTTTCACCTGGGGCAAGCATGCTCTTCAAGCTTAATTAGATCATATCCCTAGCTAAAATACTTAATACTTAATTGAAACTTCATGCCAACCTATGGTCTGCTCTACATGTCTCTCATGCCTCCTATAATGGAAGTCCAAGGGTGGGAGAGCAGCGTGGGGTGGGGAAAAGGTTTAATTTTAGCCAAAAGGAAGAATAAAGTCAGCATGCTGCCTAGATAAAGAAACAAAAATAAAATAAAAATCCACTCTGCCACAATCCTGCCCCATGACATGAGCTGAGCAGTTATATGCATGAACCAGAAGGCAGAGGAGAGCCAAATGTCAAAAAATGTGCACAAGACTAGAGGTACAACCAAGAGTGCTGTGCTGTGCAACGTGGGGAGATGGCCTGCACAAGCTTTGGAGCTGCCAACAAGGCATTCCTGACAAAACTAAGGCTGATCCTGCAGAGGGGAAGTTATCACATACAGAAGTAAGTATCTTTTTTAAGCACAGAAGAGGTTAGTATATTTAACATCTTAATTAGCTCATGCATGACAAAGCCACAGCACTGCAGAAGAAGTTCCTGTATTTAAAATGTTCCAAAATAAAATGAATATACAAAGACTGGATTTTAGCCTTTCCTTATTTAAGGTCTAGTTTTCAGAATAAGTTAAATATAAAATAGCAAGAAGATATACAAGCTGTAAACAAGAATAAACCTTCCAACTTGTCTTTATCCAATTAACTGAAGAAATTCATTCATGTTCCCTGTAATGCAGCACCTTCCAACAAGCCACACTTTGCCCTCTCTCCAGTCACGTGTTTCTCCCTGGGTTTCAAAGTTTTCCCTCTGGTGTCAAGGGAGTTTCTAAATCCCCTTTATGAATAATACAGCAAGACATGCCTGAAATAGGTGCTCAACCAAGGGTAATCCCATTGAAGCTATCCAAGGAAAACCCTCCTTGGTTTTCTGCCATCTCACTAACCTAGGGACCTCTAAGGACAGCTCTGGCAATTTACAGGCAGGACTTCCCTGGACCTTATATAATCCATCTTTGAGAAAAAGATTTTTGCTGTCCAGAATTCGAAGCTAAACATCAAATCAGTAAAACACCCCAAAGGGGTTACCTCTTTCATCGATGAATACTTTTAATTTTCAAGTGTCTTGAGACAGCAAAATTTACCCACGCATTAAAAAAAAAAAAATCAACAAACTTTTCTGCATGTTCTGTACTTGCTGCATGAGATCTTGAGGAGAGGTTTAGGCCCCGGGCACTTCTGTTCTAACACAGCACCATTTCTGTAAAACACAGCGTGGTTCCCTTCATTGTTTGCTTTGCACCGTGGACTTCCACACCACACGTCCCTGCCCTCCAACCACCGCCATCCGTCATGCTTCAGTCGCCTCTCCCTGGCTATTTACTTAGGGCTGGGTACGGCCAGGAATTCCTTGGTGTAACAAAATGTACCAACATGCTTTCATGTGTGGCATTTCGACGCTGGAGAGTGCTCTCAAGGAGTTTCCCATTTCTGTCTTGAGGAGCTGGCTTTACTCAGAAGTTTAGGGAGCAGCAGAAGTTTCTTGCTGGCAGAAGTCACGTGCAGAAGTAGAGGAAGGGGCTTCAACATTTATTCCATCCACCTAAGGAAACGAGGGCTTAAAAGAGTGCAGAACCCAGAACACAAGACATGATAAGGTTTAACAGGTAAGAAAATAGCCAGGTGCTTTGTATCTGGTAAGGAATGCACCCCTCAACAATAAGCCAAGAAAGACTCTCCCACCTAATGCTGGAAAACACTATCTGCAGACACAAAGAAGATTCACTTCTACTGCTCTAAGAAAAATAGTCACCACCTCCTAGTGCCCTCTGTAGCAAAGGGTGATCCAATTGGCCCAAATTCACATCATGGCACTTAATAAAAACCACAAAATGAAATTAATCAGTACAAAAAAAATAGTACTTTTTCTGCTGACCCATCACCAATTAAGATAAATTTCTCTGCCATTTCATTCTTGCCTCTTCTCCTCCCTACCCTCATTACACACAGGGATGTTTACTTCAGTATCCACTGTAAAATAAATCCAGTGTTAACCACACTCAGAAGTAACATCAGTAGCTATTTACCAAGTATTTTTTAACATATGTTAAGATTTGGAGAGTCACTTTCATATAAAGATGAGAGAGGATGTGAAGGATCTGCCTTTGATGCTCGGTTCCCAACTGAAGGAGAGTTAATGATGACCATTTCAAGAGACAACCTCTTCCAAACACAGGCATGTTCTCTGCAACCACCTTTCAGCTTTCAGTTAGATCCCTGGAGCCCATTATTGAGTTCTTTACAGCATTAATCCCAATGAAAAGCTTATGTTATATACTGTCTCTAACTGTTCCACAGACACCTCTTGCAAAGCAGTTGTGTTTTCTAACCCTTGCTTACAGGGCAGGGGTTTCTTTTACACTGGACAAAGGCTGTTTTAAACACCCACACCATGAGGAGGTACAGCCAGGGCTCACTACTTGTGACCCAAGACAAATGATGATCTGAAGAATGTCAAACCAGGGATGCTCATTTTCAGTCGCACCTCTACCATTCATACCCCAAGCACAGAAATCAGAGCAACGTTTTCCTTCTTGAAATACGTACAGGCAAGCACTACTTGCAGTTGACAATGTTCAGGAGGGTACCAGACCCATGGAGAACCACAAAACCTGGTAAATGGTCTTGTGAGAAATTATTCCTCCCATTCCTGCAGCAGAGAGCAGGCAAAAGAGGGAAATAATATTTAATTGCTTTTTTTTCTTTATATGAAATTTGCACAAAAGGTATGCTTTTTAAAATCTCAACATTTAAGTGCTGGAACTGAGGACTTATTTTCTCCTTTGTATCACCTTATCCCAAATCAACACAGAAACCTTAGCTCCATTCATAATCCAAGGAGAACAGATTAGCAAAAGTACCCTGTGATTTTACTGCTTCAATCACTGCAGAATGTGGAGTGCATTTTGCCAAGAGAGGCAAACCCAAAGCAGAAAAGTGCTCTCCTGCTCACTGCTATTCCCCTTTGGTTTTGTCTATGTCAGCGCTGAGAAAGCAAATTAAGCTTCCATTCCTCAACTCCTACAATGGCACGAGATAAGCAGCACTGACTCCAGAAGTTTATATATCTTCTCTCCGAAACATGAATGGGAAAGTGTACACAAACACCCTTCTTTCCCCATCCCTTCCTTCCCATAAGAAGGGCTGTTTGTTTTTTTATTTGACCTTATGAAAGGTTGGGGAAGCTATTCTACCAATACTCTGATAAAGGTAGCCCACGCTTCCTTAGGGATATAGCAAAAGGAAGGAGAAAAAAAAAAAAACCACACCAAAACACCCCCACTAGCAACAAAGCTGCTAGATGTATTATTTAATGACTTTTGGGCAGAACGGCAAATTTTATCAACAAATTAACCCAGTCTACAGTTCACCCAGAGTTTTCCTGAACTAGAAAATATAGAGTACATGGATGTAAAAGCATTAAGCGCTGCAGAATTTCAGTGCTCCATAGCCAAACCAATATAAAAATGCCTCAGATGGGGGGGCTTTTTGTGTTTCAACTCTCCAGGACCACCATTTCTAAAGCAGTCCATGTGGCTGCTAACTCTCTGGAACAGTTGTTCCTGCTGCTTATAGGGATTTGGAACAAAGAGGGGGCTTTTCTGCATGCACTGGAAATTCATTTCAGGACTCTTGTTTAAAGGCACACATGCAGAACCAAACCAAATGAATGGTTGGTGGCAGACTTTGTTAAGCTGTAATTTTTTTCATTCATAGGCTGTGATTTTAAAGGGCTCCTCAACTACTCACTGGGGGAGGATCAGCACAGCTGAGGTCACTGGCACACCGACTGCTATCTCCACACCCAAACACTGGGAGACCCTGGCTAGATCCTGATCCTGGCCTCTAGGCACACAATTATTCCTAGGACCCAGTAATAAGCCTGGGAGAGAAGCAAGAAGGTATTTAATGTGCAGGCACAGGAGAGAATTCGGGTAAAAACATCAGAGTAAGGCAAGCACACATATTTTAACATCTTCCAGCCCAGCATCGTGCAAGATGGCCACAGCAATCCCAGGATCAACAAACTCTTTCGGAGTTCAGTCCAAGGCATCAAAAAAGGCCTGTTTCTGTCTCCCCTTTATCTGCTGCCTGCTAACCATTTCTACACACGCCACATTCCTATAACCATAACTTTGAGGTGGGGGAAGATAATCCTCCCCCATGCAGACGTCAAGTCAAACAGATAAAATCCCTCACCTTCCTCCTGACTCTGCCCATCCACACAACTCTGCGTTTTTAAGGATATTAAACCAAAATGGTCACTTAGCCAGACAGACTGAGCTGGGAAGGTTTAGGACTTCTGGCTAAGAGGAAGGGAGACACAGACTTTAATAACTGATAAAAGCACAAACAAACCTGATAAATGGCTCCAAAAAAAAAAAAAAAAGGTTGTTACTTATCATGCAACTTGTTTTAGGAACTACTGTAAAAAGGCACATCACTGACCTGATAAGATCTTCCAAACCAGTGGAGTTTATGTATACATAGGCACAAGGGGAAATGGTTTATTTAGGCTTTAAGGTTCTTCCTGTAGGATGCAGTGTTTATAAAGGGTATTTCTAGAACTTCCTGACTGCATTTGTGAGATCGCACTCTCTGTGCACCTCCAGCTCCCTCTCCACACCAGCCTGCCACTCTCCTATCAATACCCTTCTAATTTTTTCATTTTATTTATTGTTTTTAACCAACCTGGTTAACTCTACATTTCACTTCCTTCAGATAACAAGCAGAAGCTCATCTCCAGCCCTGCTTAGTTATTTTCCAGCCATTCAATACACTCAAGAAGTATTACTATACCAAAATGCCAAATACTTGCACAGAAAATAAAGAAGTAAAATTTTCTCCCAGGCAGCTCTAATGGCTTAATTGTACTGCAGCCTTTTATTCATGCTTTTAAACACAGAACACAAGCTCTGCACTCTGTTTTTCTCTTAGTCCAACTAAACATCAGGTGCCTTTTTAAAAACACAAGATCATTCAAGCGCTGCAAGTACCAGAATTACTATTTTATAAAACTCTGTACCATTTCCTAACCCCTTTTACCTTTACAGCCACCAAACTGCACGCGTACAGTAGCAACATGTAAAGCAATGATGGGCTGCAACCAGCTTAACACCTCCCATGCCAAGTTTCAATCAGAGATGAATTATGTTGGCAGCACTATAAATCTCTAGTGATAAAAGTTTTTGCTGTAATTTCACCAGTATTTAAAATTAAAAAGCACAGTACTGAAGTATTGGGGGCTTTTCTGTAATTTATAAACAGGCACACTTTAAATACATGGAGCATTAACAAGCTCCTGAAATAGATATTTACTCTGAGGTCTAAGAGGGGTGTCTGTACCCCGGTCCTCCATCACCACCAAGGCAAGCAGGGCTTTTAATACAGTATGAAAATAAAATTTTTAAAAAGAAATCAGCACTAAGGAATCAGGCACCTCAGGTTTTAGGAAATGTCATCCTGTAAGGTGGCTGCATTGTTGAAATTGCAGAGAAAATTGAAGAAGGCATGTCTAGGTCTGGCCCCCACTTTGAGCAACATGCAGCTCTTCCACAGCCAACCTGGTAGTAGAGGAGGGTCAATTTCTCAGCTTGTCAGCTTCATCAAGACCCACTGCACAGGGCATCTAAGGCAAAATTAGGCATTCATCACCCCAATGAACCACTGGATTTCTGACCTGAAACCCTCACCTGCACAGTACAGATGAATGATGGAGACGTGCAAAGATCCAAGCGTCACAGTAATCACACAAATAAATGAAACAAAAGTAATTGAACAAAAACTAAGCTACACATCTAAAAACCTCCAAGCACGCTTTAAATTAACCCAGGTAATACCTTCAGATCTCTACGTAATATTTAAGAATGAGACAGTTTGTAAATAACTGCAACCCCAGAGCCAGATCCCTGCAGCAGCAGCTGACTGTACTCGCCAGTTCTGCTGATGCCTTCCAGCAGCTCTTTTATAGCATCCCCTGGATCACTGGAAAACAAAAGAAGTAGCTCTCCTGTACTAGAACCTGGACACTTTTCCCCTTCACAGTCCTCAAGGTTTTACAAAGATGGATGCAGTGATGAGCCGCCCAGAACGCTACCAAGGCATGATCCCGCCCCGCACCTTGTTCTGTCCCAACTTGAGGCAAGGCACACGCTGCTTCCATCTGTGCTGCAACTTGAAGCATTAGTTAGTAACCTTCTCTCAGCTCTAGGGCATACCTTTCCACTCATAAAACCAGGTAAACAGCCAGCATGCCTTCCAAGCACTTGGAAGCCCAGGTGGGAGTGTTTGGACATGTCAGTAAGAAATGCAATGAGTGGAGGTAAGCTGAGCTCTCTGCTTTTAGCCAGGGGGGTGAACATGATGGGTATCTTTTTGGGCAGCATGCCCCTCAAAACAGGGACATGCTCAAGGTGCTACAGGTTAGGAGTCATTACAGCTGCAGAAAAAGAAGTGCTGCCAACATTTAAAGGGAGAAAATCATTTATATACCAGGCTGTAGGAGACCCTTCTTTCACCCCATGTCTGTCCCCCAGAAAAATGCTTTCCACCACCAGTACAGGAATTAATAAATAAACAAAAAGCGTAAATGGTCTAGGGACTCAAACAGAAAAAGTATAGGTGTGCTTTAGCTCAGATACTAATTGCTGATAGTGGCACCAACTAATCCTGAACACGGACTTATTTCCTATAAAAGCACATCATTTAAGAAATGCTGTCTTTCTGCAGGTGAGGGGAGGACCAGGAAGCAGCTGGTAGGTGAACTGTGGTGCTGCACCAGGCTCCAGCGTCTAGGGAAGAAGCTTTGCGATTTCTGACAGCATTTTGAAACTCTGACTGCTGTACAAATGCCTTCAGTGTATTTCAAATACCACAATGGAAACTAATCTTGTTCTCAACTACTCAAACAGGCAAGCAATGCTCTACATTTTAATGTAGAGGAGGGAAGCTGCCACTTTTAGCTAGCAAGAAAAGAAGTAATGGGACTATCCAAACAGGATGTGTGTATAATGCAGTTAAAAAAACCAACAACCTAAGTGTTTCCAGACCTCCTCAGGACTACAGTGCATGTGCAGAACATGCTCCTGTCCTTGCACGGCAGTGCAGGTCCTTACAAGCCAGGAGATGTGTTTCCCATACACAGCATCAAAAGATGCTATCAGGTTTTACAACGCATCTCCCAGCGCCATCAGTGCCAGCCTGGCAAAGAGCAGCAGCAGAGGTAGAATAGTGACCAACTCAACCTTCCTAATAAAAAAGAGGGGAAGTGGTTACTCTTAACAAGAGACAAACACTTTTGCTCCTAGGGAGAGATGTACACAGGTAACGAGTCCTAATGTTACTTTTGAAAGCCCATTTATTCTTCAGGTAGTTCACTGAAGACATTACTTCTGCCTTGCATGCTGCCTTGTTTCTGTAGTACCTTGGACAAAAAGCTCTAGGTAGCAAAGAACAAGCTCCATCCCCACCGCAGTCTTCAGGTCATGAAACGTTTTCTCCTTGCCAGGCACTGCTGTTTAAGTCCAAGCATTTCAGGCAACTCTGCAATCCCACTTTTGAAAACAGCACAGATGGGGAAATCAACATCTGTTGTTAGAAAGTTCTGTAAACCCTCCTCCCCACGCCTGCCAGTAAGAAGTTTCCTTCCTAGCTGGAATAGCCATCAGCAATACTCAGCTGATAGACTCAAGATCTCTCCTCTGATTACACGTAGGAGTTGAGAACAAAGGAGGGGGGGAAAACACAAACAAACCCCCAAAACATAGTCCTTGAAGTGCAAGTTGCAAGCAAAGAAAGTCAAAGAATAAAGTTATTCAAAGACTGTAAGAACAAGCAGGCTAGAGACAAAAACATTAATTTAAAATCTCACTGTAGACCTACTGCAACAGGTAGAACCTGATAGTTGTTGGCAGAAAGGTCTCCAACAGCCTTGAAAGCAAACTTTTTAACAGCGCTTTTGATAAAGTATCTTGCTTTAAGGTGAAACATCTACTTCTACTGCATGGCGTAGACAGTGCTTTACTCCACTGGTTACACTGGGTGCACGTTACAGGGATCACCTTCCCCTGATGTGAGGAGAAAATTCTGCCACAAGGGTTTGGTTGCAGCTCAAGTCGTGGTGACAGTAGAAGTCTTGCTTCCAGACAAGCGTGACACAGGAAGGAATAGAAAGAAAACAGGCAAGATGCAAAAAGAATATCCTCTAGGGGAAAAGGAAGTGGAGACAGAAAATGAGATGGAGCAAAGACATCCTCATGGACTTTGAGAAGATGTCCACCTGCCCACACAACATTTGTCAGACATCAAGCCAGAACAGAAAAAAAAAAAGTTGGGAGCATCTGCAGGTACCAAGACTGATGGTGATAAACCTCCCCAAATTGCTGTGCTGGTGGGCAGAAGTGCAGTATTAGGGCACTACTTTGCTATTCTTGCTGCAATCAGCAGGGCTTGCCCCTTACCCCAGCTCCATCCTGCAGCCCTGTGCCCTCCACTCATCCAGCAGTGGGGGCCAGCAGATGGTTCTCCTTGCCTTGCAAGGAACCAGATCCTGAGAAACCAAATGGGCAAACCCAGCCTTTGCTTCCAAGAGCTGATGGAAAACCCAAGGTGAGGGTCAGACGCAGAGAGAAGGAGGACAGCACAGCCCAGCTGCACTTCTCTGCAGCTTGAGAGGGACAGGTTTACAGTACTGAGCAAGCACCAGAAAAATAAATGATTAAAGGAAATTTGACAAGGAAAGGGGGTGGACGTGGGTAGAGAAACGGGAAGGAAGGAAAACTCAGAAGATCTTGGCAGAAAACCAATAGGTAAGAAAACAAACAAAAAAAAAAAAAAAAAAAAGGAAGAAAAATCATTAGAAACCATCAGCTGAGTTTACTCATGGCCAAAATGGAAAGAAATGGCCAGTCCAAGCAAGATGTTGGGAGATGCTGCCCTGCTCTGCTTGCTGCCAAGGCTTGGTGCAGACCTCTCTTTCCAGTGCTGGGATTTATGTGACAACAGCTTCTTGCTTGCATTTGGTAGTCTACAGAAATGGGGACCTGCTGCAGTTCCTATCTCCTGTCAATCAACTCCACAGTCTATTTGTGCCTTTTTTAGTCAACTGACCTTTTCTATTTTACTTCTTTTTGAAATTCTACACTGCTTTAGAAGCCTAAGTCCTCCAAAAATCAAACGCTCCACTTAGCAAACAGGGCATATATCAAAAACACAGTCTCCAGAGCTGTACTTTTAGTTTCACTGATCTCTGTGCCCTCTTCACCCCTGAACAGCTCTTGCAAGAAAGATCACCTTGTGCTGCTAAAAAGGGACAAAAAAAAGGAAAACCAAAAAAGCCACACTTTTCAATGAATTTGTTGTAGGGAGCAGTTCCTATGTCCATTCTGCTGGAGGGAAGGAAATTCAATTTATCAATTCCTCAAGCATGCCAGAGTGTGTAAGAAAGAAAAAGGAGGGAATGAAACCAATAGTTAAGTTGTGTTTCATTCCTGAGCTCCTATTTTCCAGCCTGGTCCAGAAGGAGGAGGACAACTACCATCATCTCCCTGCAATTTGGTGGCCGACAGGAAACAATTTTGTGGTTTAAATCCAGCTAACAGCAAACCAAGCCCATGCTAAGAGCGAGCCTTGCCACACAACGTACTTTTGTTTGCAGCCTCAGGATTTAATTAAACAGGTAGATAAAACCTACCTTTTAACCCACGCTCCAGGGTGTGCCTCAGTGAGATAAAAAGCAGGCAGCAAAAACAGGTCAAAGATGATTCCACTGCTGGTACAGCATCTGTGCCACGCTCAAACACCGTCCCACCACCACCATCCCCACCACACTCTTCAAAGAGGGGGGCTGCAGCAAAAAACCTCCCTTTCTGGCCCAAAGGCAGGCTGGTTTGGTTTCTCCTTTTCAGTGCAGAATCTGCGTTATCCATCGGCTGCATGGGGCCATAGTGTGGTCTAATGTACTGAGAAACTAGAAATCTAGCTCCCTTCCGCTTGTGGCAACCCTCTTCCCACAGGTTTCCCTTCCCGTTGTCTGACCAAACACCCTCTCCATACATCTTCCACCTACAACTTCTTTTAAAGGCATTTCCAAAACAGAAGCAGAAAGTGTTTAAAGGGTAAATCCCTTCTTTCTTTCCCCCTCTTCTTCATCTGACAGATCTATTATTCCCTTATAAACAACAACTTCTCCCAGAGACCGAACAAAGCAGCTACTTACATGTCATATTTTAAACAGGCATGTTTTCAGGCCAAGAAATAAACAGTTATATTTTGGCAATCCTTCATTTCCTGTCCTATTTGCGAGCGATAATGTCATAACACACAGTGTGTCCCATGCCTTCCTCCCTGGCTGAAACTCGCAGCAAAATAATTTAGCTGAATGAGCTGCCTTTGATACCTACAGAAAAATCATCAGAATGGGGCAAAAACATTTTTTTTCACCACAAAGGGCAAACTGCAATATTGATGGACTCAATACTCAGAGCAAACATCGCTGGTGCCTGCTCAGCAGTGGAGGGAAGTGAGATTTTGGGAACAGCAAAAGAACCAGCAAGAGCAAGTTAAGTCTAATTTTCTTTCCCTAGACTGGAAAAATTCATCAGTGTGATCTCACACCGCATTTTGCTGTCCCAGACACCACCACAGCAACCCTACACATATCCCACTTAACCCAGCTCGTTAAAAACCTCCGGGGGACCAGTCCCACTTGCAAACACTTGGCAGGAGCGCTCCCAGCTCGCTGGAATAAATCAAGCATGCCTTGGAGCAGCAGGGACGCTCCCGGGACACAGCTCAGCAAGGGCATCGCGGCTCCATCCCAAGCAGCGAAAGGCTGCAGACCAACACTTCCTCGTTCTCTGACCTTTTCCATTTAATTACTTCCTGTGACTTTCTTGGAACCATGCATCGGAATGAGCAGGCAGCAGCCTCCGGGCATAACCCAGTCACTTTAAGGGTTCACCTCCATTCTCCTCCTCACCCGTGGAAAAGCCACAGGCAACCCATGCCGGGATGGCTTCAGAGAGGGTCGCCCACAGCCACCCATCCTCTGGGTGCCTGCCCAAAATCCCCCCACCGTGGCTCCGAGCCTCTGATTTATTACCTGGCATCCCCATTCTCTCCCCACCCCACAACGTGCGAGGCAGCACGGGTTGGGTGAGGGGGGATGGAGGGAAGCAGAAATAAAAGGCCGAGATGCAGAAAGAGGCGCTCGCTTGGCAATGACAAATTGACCTCTAAGTATTGATCTCAAATGCTGCAGTTCTGAAGGGACTGATGAGTTTCCAGCATCCTAAGCTCTGTTTGTTTCCCTCCTTGGTTTTATAAATTATCTCAAAACTCAAAGTGTAATCGAGCTGTTCTCAAGAAACTACTGAAAAAAAAAACCAAAAACAAGGCAAAAAAAAAGAGGGGGGAAACCCCTTGTTATTTACTTGAAGAAGGTTATTTTAAAAGGCATCCTGACAGTGGTCCTTTTTTTTTGTAATCTGGTTGTTAACATTTGCTCACAGTGCACTCAGTGAAACAAGAATAGCTATGCAAATTAAAGCCAGATATCTAGGGCAAATAGCACACTATACTACCATTGTTCTGACAGCTTGAGAAAACTTATCAGGAGAGCCTGTCCTTATTTCTTTTAACACCATATATATTGGAGAAAAAAAAAAAAATCAAATCACTTCACCCACCACTAAAATGAAAAAAACAACCCATGAGTCACCAGCTTCAGCAACGCTATCAATCAATGCAAGGCTGGAAGCGAGGAGCTTACGGAGGAAACCATGGCTTACCTAAAACGCCTCGCTGTGCCCTACAAAGCCAAGGCCCGCACTAAACTCTGACAAGCCCAACCACGGCCTCCAGAAGAGCCACTTGGGATGTGCACTGAGGTAAGGACCACGAGGCATCACTGACCCTGAAAGTCAAAGCATCCAGACCCCAACAAAACAGCTCTCAGTGGCCTGGGAATGGGTGAGGTACCACCAGCTCCCTGTGGTCACCAGCACTCTCCGCCTCTGAGGGACCAAAACACAATGTTGCTGGGTTGACAATTGACCCTAGGAGATGTGGCGTGACCCAAGAGCTTCCACACACAAAGTCCATTAGCTGAAGCCTCTGTCGGCATGGCAGTGCAGTGGCACGTGGAAGAATTCACTCCAAAACAAACTGCAGCCTACAATTAAGAAAAAAAACCGCCCAGCTAACCATCAGAGCCAAGTGCTTGGTGTTTTACACCAACACTCACCTCTGCACTGAGCCCTGCAGGAAAACACATTTGGAGCAATATCTTGCCTCAAGATGAAGGCTGCTGAGCGCCAGATTTTTGTCCACTAAATTGGGTTAGATTTGGCCTCATGTTCTCAAACCCAGAGACAAGGACCAACTTCTCTTCCTCTTGTCCAATACATAAAGTTAAAAAAAAACCCAAACCAAATGAAGAACCAGAAGGTTTTTATTGGAAATGAGTTGGCCACGTTTTTCCAGCCTGTTAGGTCATGGCAATCTGCATGTAAGAATCTCAACCACTTCTTTTTTGGTGGTTTTTTTTTGGTCGTTTGTTTTGGGGATTTTTTTTTTTTTTGTTGCAAGAACCTTACCAACTTCAAAATAACCACAATTTCAGAAGTTACATATAAACACGTATTTATAGTCTCTTCATTAAGAGCTGCCAAAATAACAATTCCTCTCAACACGCGCGTTAGGGGCAGAAGCCATTTCCTTCGCCACTCATATTCCTTCAGTAAATCGCCCTAAAATAAGTTCACCACGATGAAGGTGTAATCGTGGCACATGCCACCAACTCTAATTTTCTCGGACTTCAAAACCGAGCAAAAAAAGTTGCACGATTTTGACGCTGCTTTATAAGCCCTGCAAGGGAGTCGTTTTAAAGCACGGTACATCCTATGGCGCTTGGCACCAACCCAGTCCTGCACGCCAGTGAGTCATTCCTCTTGACTGTCAAAACCCCGAAGGAGATAGCCAGGAACAGCCCTTGGGCCAGCATGGCGTGAAAGAGCCCTTCCTGCCATTCCGCTGCAATAGCTTTAGGTTTTATTTTGGGGAAGAAAGCATTTAGAAAAGGGAAAAGGGCACCGTCGGGCATTTTGAAAGCGGCGGTGCGGCCTCTCGGGGGGGTTTCTCAGCGGGGAGGCGGCGGGAGGGCTGCGGGGC